>BDSL01000088.1:0-463961 GCA_003116995.1 Yamagishiella unicocca
TTGCGGTGTATGCGCCTATGCGGTGCGATGTCACCTATGCGGTGCAGTGCCGCCTATGCGCCTATGCGGTGCGGTGCCGCCTATGCGGTGCGACGTTAGCTATGCGCCTATGCGGTGCGATGTCACCTATGCGGTGCGCTGCCGCCTATGTGGCTATGTGGTGTGGTGCCGCTTATGCGGTTATGTGGTGCAATGTCAGTTATGCGAGGCCATCTACGTGCTTATGAGGTGCAGTGCTAGGTACGTGCTCGTGTAGTACCACGTACGTGCCTATGCGGTGCGATGTGACCTATGCGGTGCGGTGCCGCCTATGCGCCTATGCGGTGCGGTGCCGCCTATGCGGTGCGACGTTAGCTATGCGCCTATGCGGTGCGATGTCACCTATGCGGTGCGCTGCCGCCTATGTGGCTATGTGGTGTGGTGCCGCCTATGTGCCTATGCGGTGCGGTGCCGCCTATGCGCCTATGCGGTGCGGTGCCGCCTATGCGGTGCGACGTTAGCTATGCGCCTATGCGGTGCGATGTCACCTATGTGGTGCGCTGCCGCCTATGTGGCTATGTGGTGTGGTGCCGCCTATGTGCCTATGCGGGTGGGTGACACTGTGTGTCTTCCTGCACTGGGTGTCAGCTGGGCGCGCGGCTGTTGGCTGCTGTGATGCTGATAGGTTGTGTGGCTATTCATTTATGGTGCATTGGAAAAGGAATGGCATCAATCAGCTCAGTGGGCGGGTGCTGGCACCGTGCTGCATGTGCCAGTGGGTCACACTGTGTGTCAAGTGGGCGCGCGCCTGGTGGGTGCTCTGATGCTGATAGGTTGTGCGGCCATTCATTTAGGGCGCATTGCAAAAGGAATGGCTTCAATTGGCACAGTGGGCGGCCGCTGGCGGGGCTGCAAGGCGGCAGGCAGCAGGTGTCAGCTATGGGGCTATCGTGCTATCGGGCGTGACCTATCAGGCGTCGGCTATCAGTATCAGGCGTCGGCTATCACCATCAGGCATCGGGTATCGCTATCGCGCTGTCTTTTGCATCTGCGCGCGAAATGCAAAAATTGCGGTCGCCGGGTTTCGAACCGGCGACCTCTCGCTTCTTCGCGCAGGTGCATAGCGGCGCTGTGCAGGCGGCGCGCAGGGGCATGGCGCAATCCTATGCGCAAGGCGCCATATGCGCTGCGCCTAAAAAGGCTGCTCGCACATTGGTCACCTTCATACACAAGCTGCGCAGGGGCTGCGCGAGTGGGCTTACCTCCCCCGCCGGGCCGGGGGCAGCCGTGACATGCGGGGCGCACGCTTGCAAGGCTATGCTTGCCAGGCTATGCTTGCAGGGCTATGCTTGCAAGGCTATGCTTGCAAGGCTATGCTTGCAGGGCTATGCTTGCAGGAGTATGCTTGCAGGGCAATGGGCGGGCGTCATGTGGGTACACACTTGTATGCTTGCGCAAGCAGCGTATGCTTGCAGGGGTATACTTATGCGGATTGGAACCGCCAACTGTCAGCAACTAGTATCCATCAACCGGTAACTGACGGTTAGTAACTGTCGGTTACTAACTGCCGGTTACTAACTGTGAGTTAGTAAGTGCGGGTTACTAAGTGTCAGTTACTAACTGCTGTTACTAACTGTCAGTTACTAAGTGCTAATGGATGATGTTTCTGTATGTGGTTATGTGTGTCACCTACATGGCCATGTGGTGCTGGAGTGCTTGTGTGTGGCGCCTAGTATTACTTATGTGTCATTTACACTTATGTGCGTGGTTGTGAGTAGTGCCTAGTGCCACCTATGTGCCTATGTGGTGGTGCTATGTACACGTATGTGCTTATGCGGTGTGTCACCTATGCGCCTATGCGGTGCGATGTTGCCTATGTGGTGCGGTGCCGCCTATGCGCCTATGCGGTGCGATGTCACCTATGCGGTGCGCTGCCGCCTATGCGCCTATGTGGTGTGGTGCCGCCTATGTGCCTATGCGGTGCGGTGCCGCCTATGTGCCTATGCGGTGCTATGTGACTTATGCGGGGCCATCTACGTGCTTATGAGGTGCAGTGCTAGCTATGTGCTCGTGTAGTACCACGTACGCGCCTATGCGGTGCGATGTCACCTATGCGGTGCAGTGCCGCCTATGCGCCCATGTGGTGCCGCTTATGCGCCTATGCGCCTATGTGCGTATGCGGTGCACTGCTGCCTATGTGCGTATGCGGTGTGGTGCCACGTATGCGGTTATGTGGTGTGTTGCTACCTATGCGGTGCGGTGCGACGTCAGGTATGCGGTGTGGTGTCACGTATGTGCCTATGCGGTGCGATGTCACGTATGTGGTGCGGTGCCGCGTATGCGCTTATGCGGTGCGATGTCGCGTGTACGGTGCAGTGCCGCCTATGCGCCCATGCGTTGCGATGTCACGTGTACGGTGTGGTGCCGCCTATGCGCCCATGCGGTGCGATGGCGCCTATGTGGTGCGGTGCCGCCTATGCGCCTATGCGGTGCTATGTCACTTATGCGGGGCCATCTACGTGCTTATGAGGTGCAGTGCTAGCTACGTGCTCGTGTAGTGGTGCCGCTTATGCGCCTATGCGGTGCGACGTCAGCTGCGGCGTATTCCGCCTATGCGGTGCACTGCTGCCTATGTGCGTATGCGGTGTGGTGCCACATATGCGCTTATGTGGTGCGATGCTACCTATGCGGTGCGGTGCGACGTCAGCTATGCGGTGTGGTGCCACGTATGCGCCTATGCGTTGCGATGCCTATGGGCCTATGCGGTGTAGTGCCAGGTATGCGCTTATGCGGTGCGATGCTACCTATGCGGTGCGGTGCGACGTCAGCTATGCGGTGTGGTGCCACGTATGCGCCTATGCGGTGCGATGTCACCTATGCGGTGCGGTGCCACCTATGCGCCTATGCGGTGCGATGTTGCCTATGCGGTGTGTTGCCACCTATGCGCGTATGCGGTGCGACGTGAGGTATGCGGTGTGTTGCCACGTATGCGCCTATGCGGTGCGATGTCACGTATGCGGTGCGGTGCCGCCTATGCGCCTATGCGATGCGATGTCGCCTATGTGGTGCGGTGCCGCCTATGCGCCTATGCGGTGCGGTGCCACCAATGCGGTGCGGTGCCACCTATGCGCCTATGCGGTGCGATGTTGCCTATGCGGTGTGTTGCCACCTATGTGCGTATGCGGTGCGACGTGAGGTATGCGGTGTGTTGCCACGTATGCGCCTATGCAATGCGATGTCACGTATGCGGTGCGGTGCCGCCTATGCGCCTATGCGGTGCGATGTCGCGTGTACGGTGCGGTGCCGCCTATGCGCCCATGCGGTGCGATGTCACGTGTACGGTGCGGTGCCGCCTATGCGCCCATGCGGTGCGATGGCGCCTATGTGGTGCGGTGCCGCCTATGCGCCTATGCGGTGCGGTGCCGCCTATGCGCCCATGCGGTGCGATGGCGCCTATGTGGTGCGGTGCCGCCTATGCGCCTATGCGGTGCTATGTCACTTATGCGGAGCCATCTACGTGCTTATGAGGTGCAGTGCTAGCTACGTGCTCGTGTAGTGGTGCCGCTTATGCGCCTATGCGGTGGGACGTCAGCTATGCGGTGCGGTGCCGCCTATGCGCCTATGCGGTGCACTGCTGCCTATGCCGCCTATGTGGTGCACTGCTGCCTATGTGCGTATGCGGTGTGGTGCCACATATGCGCTTATGCGGTGCGATGCTACCTATGCGGTGCGGTGCGACGTCAGCTATGCGGTGTGGTGGCACGTATGCGCCTATGCGGTGCGATGTCACCTATGCGGTGCGGTGCCGCCTATGCGGCCATGCGGTGCGATGGCGCCTATGTGGTGTGGTGCCGCCTATGCGCCTATGCGGTGCGGTGCCGCCTATGTGGTGCGACGTTAGCTATGCGGTGTGGTGCCACGTATGCGCCTATGCGGTGCGATGCCTATGTGCCTGTGCGGTGTGGTGCCACGTATGCGCTTATGCGGTGCGATGCTACCTATGCGGTGCGGTGCGACGTCAGCTATGCGGTGTGGTGCCACGTATGCGCCTATGCGGTGCGATGTCACCTATGCGGTGCGGTGCCGCCTATGCGGTCATGCGGTGCGATGGCGCCTATGTGGTGTGGTGTGCTCGCACCAAGTTGCAGCCACCTACTGCTGCCGGCTACTGAGGGCGTGTTTTGGGCTCTGATGCTGATAGGGGGGATGCTGATGGGCTATGCGGTGCGGTGCTGCCTATGTGGTGCGACGTTAGCTATGCGGTGTGCTGCCGCCTATGTGCCTATGCGGTGTGCTCGCGCCAAGTTGCAGCCACCTACTGCTGCCGGCTACTGAGGGCGTGTTTTGGGCTCTGATGCTGATAGGGGGGATGCTGATGGGGGGAGGTAAGCACCTTGGTGCTGCCTACTGGCTATATGGCTATGTGTCAGCTGGGCGCACGTCTGGTGGCGGCGGCTGCTTTTGGCGTATGAGTTATCTGCTGATGGGTGGGTGGGTGACAATGTGTGTCTTCCTGCACTGGGTGCGCGGCTGTTGGCTGCTGTGATGCTGATAGGTTGTGTGGCTATTCATTTATGGTGCATTGGAAAAGGAATGGCATCAATCAGCTCAGTGGGCGGGTGCTGGCACTGTGCTGCATGTGCCAGTGGGTCGCACTGTGTGTCAAGTGGGCGCGCGCCTGGTGGGCGCTCTGATGCTGATAGGTTGTGCGGCCATTCATTTAGGGCGCATTGCAGAAGGAATGGCTTCAATTGGCACAGTGGGCGGCCGCTGGCGGGGGCTGCAAGGTGGCAGGCAGCAGGTGTCAGCTATGGGGTTATCGTCAGCTATCAGGTGTCGGCTATCAGTATCAGGCGTCGGCTATCACCATCAGGCATCGGGTATCGCTATCGCGCCATCTTTTGCATCTGCGCGCGAAATGCAAAAAAGGCGGCCGCCGGGTTTCGAACCGGCGACCTCTCGCTTTTTCGCGCAGGTGCATAGCGGCGCTGCGCAGGCGCTGCGTAGCGGCATGGCAACCTGGGATTGGCATTGCTACTCATGCAATTTCCTTGTTGCATAAACTATCGCATTGGTCACCTTCATACCTCCCGGGGGAGGCGCATTGCAGAAGGAATGGCTTCAATTGGCACAGTGGGCGGCCGCTGGCGGGGGCTGCAAGGTGGCAGGCAGCAGGTGTCAGCTATGGGGTTATCGTCAGCTATCAGGTGTCGGCTATCAGTATCAGGCGTCGGCTATCACCATCAGGCATCGGGTATCGCTATCGCGCCATCTTTTGCATCTGCGCGCGAAATGCAAAAAAGGCGGCCGCCGGGTTTCGAACCGGCGACCTCTCGCTTTTTCGCGCAGGTGCATAGCGGCGCTGCGCAGGCGCTGCGTAGCGGCATGGCAACCTGGGATTGGCATTGCTACTCATGCAATTTCCTTGTTGCATAAACTATCGCATTGGTCACCTTCATACCTCCCGCTATCAGGTGTCGGCTATCAGTATCAGGCGTCGGCTATCACCATCAGGCATCGGGTATCGCTATCGCGCCATCTTTTGCATCTGCGCGCGAAATGCAAAAAAGGCGGCCGCCGGGTTTCGAACCGGCGACCTCTCGCTTTTTCGCGCAGGTGCATAGCGGCGCTGCGCAGGCGCTGCGTAGCGGCATGGCAACCTGGGATTGGCATTGCTACTCATGCAATTTCCTTGTTGCATAAACTATCGCATTGGTCACCTTCATACCTCCCGGGGGGAGGTAAGCATTAGGGCGCATTGCAGAAGGAATGGCTTCAATTGGCACAGTGGGCGGCCGCTGGCGGGGGCTGCAAGGTGGCAGGCAGCAGGTGTCAGCTATGGGGTTATCGTCAGCTATCAGGTGTCGGCTATCAGTATCAGGCGTCGGCTATCACCATCAGGCATCGGGTATCGCTATCGCGCCATCTTTTGCATCTGCGCGCGAAATGCAAAAAAGGCGGCCGCCGGGTTTCGAACCGGCGACCTCTCGCTTTTTCGCGCAGGTGCATAGCGGCGCTGCGCAGGCGCTGCGTAGCGGCATGGCAACCTGGGATTGGCATTGCTACTCATGCAATTTCCTTGTTGCATAAACTATCGCATTGGTCACCTTCATACCTCCCCGCGAAATGCAAAAAAGGCGGCCGCCGGGTTTCGAACCGGCGACCTCTCGCTTTTTCGCGCAGGTGCATAGCGGCGCTGCGCAGGCGCTGCGTAGCGGCATGGCAACCTGGGATTGGCATTGCTACTCATGCAATTTCCTTGTTGCATAAACTATCGCATTGGTCACCTTCATACCTCCCGGGGGGAGGTAAGCACCTCCCGGGGGGAGGTAAGCACCTCCCGGGGGGAGGTAAGCACCGGGGGGAGGTAAGCACCTCCCGGGGGGAGGTAAGCACCTCCCGGGGGGAGGTAAGCACCTCCCGGGGGGAGGTAAGCACCTCCCGGGGGGAGGTAAGCACCGGGGGGAGGTAAGCACCTCCCGGGGGGAGGTAAGCACCTCCCGGGGGGAGGTAAGCACCTCCCGGGGGGAGGTAAGCACCTTCATACCTCCCGGGGGGAGGTAAGCATTGGTGCCCATTTGCGTGGGTTACAGAGGTGAAACCGAGCGCGCCAAGCCGCCGGTTTGGGAGGCGTCGGAATCGGAGCGCCGAGGAGGATCAGGTGGATGTGTGCTTATGGTGTTTATGTCACACGGCAGGAATGCCCGGCGAGCCCCACCAGGACCTCGGGTGCTGTGGCAATTGTGGCATCTAGGGAGGTCAACAAACATCCCTACAATCGCTCCTGCAGGCCTTCCCAGCAATGCCTGCTCGGTCGCCTGCGCACCGACCGGCACGCCTCTCTCTCCCCAACATCTCAGCGCTGCGGTAAAAGAGCGGTGCCAAGTAGAACCACACCATGTAGCACCACACCTTGCGCGCCCAGCACCTCATTCCTGGCCACCTGGACAGCACGATCGTCCCCATCATCATCACCATCGCCACCACCAATGTCATCATCCTGCGTAAAATGATAATTGAAGGACCGCACGCGGCCCAATCCGCATGAGGCAGCAACCGAGTCCACCAGTCACAGTACCTGCTCCCAAACGTCTACGGCCTGTGCCAAGGGGTCTCACGCTACGCAAACATGGCCCCCCGCGCTAACACTATCCACCAGCAACCTCCCCCCCAGGTACGCCCGCACCATATTGCCGTATCGCCTGCCACGGCCCATGCCCACCTTGCCCAGCGCCCCGTCCCAAATGCCGTGTTCACTGATATGGACCCCCACCCCACCCGCCGTGTAACCGGTTATGGTCCTCTCACCACCCCACACACAACAGGTCTTCTGGGTTCCGTTCAGCAAGGTGTTCACCGCTGTCCTCACCGCTGTTTTAACCGCTGTGCTATCTCACTGTTGATATCGGACACAATATCAGCAAGGCAATCGCGCAACGGAACCTGACATGACGGTGCATCGGAACGCAACACGTCGCGTCCCACCTTGGACTCAATGAGCATCACGTGAGCATCCAGAGCCTTCCACTGTATGTCATCTGGATGGGCGTTCTGCATCCATCCAAAGGCGCAGTTATTGAGGAACGTCTCCACGTAGTACGGATGCCACCTGCCGTACACGTCGCCAAAGACGGGAAGGTCGTCCATGTACAGGTTGTTGGGTGGATACCTTTCCTCCATCTCCGACCGTTTACTCCGCCAATGCTTCATGCATGCAGCATAGTTCGCCACCTGGTCTGCTGGTCCCCACTTGAGAAGGGACCGCCCCTCCAGGTCAGCGCGCCGGCCCTGCAGACCGGGCAGCAGCTCCCAACAGCCAGTGAGGTGCAGGCGGGCAGGCAGTACCCCCTCGGGCAGATCCTTCAGCTTGACACAGAAGCTGAGGTCCAAGTCCTGCAGATCCGATCACGGGTGTGGTGTGTCCGGGGTCATGAACTGCATGGGTGGCACGTGGGGGCTCTAGCTACCAGCAGTCCTAATTCCTTCACCAGTTGTGATCAGATGCTACTACATACAACAGCACCGAAACACTCTCATGACATGTTCTCAGCCTCAACTGACAAGGTCTGACAGGGGTTTAGGGTTCCTGACAGCTGATCTGGAATCTGTACATCCTACCATACTTCAGCAATGCTCTCAATGAGACCTTGTGGGCACCAGCCAGGCGCTAGCAATCCATCTTAGGTTCCAGCATGTAATCAGCTGACCACCCTCATAACTATTTTAGTACATAGACCCCACCGGCATACCTACCTCGAGCGCAGTAAGCAAGCTGAACGAGTCAGGCAACTGCTCCAAGTCAGCGCAGAAAATCAGGTCCATCTTGCGCAGTGACCTCAGGCTGCCAATGTCACCTGGCAGCTGGGTAAGATACAAGCAGCCGGCAAGCTCCAAGTTCTCCAAAGCGCTGAGGCAACCAAAGCCGACATCTGGCAGGGTTCCCAGGCTCAAGCAGTAGTTGAGACGCAGCGTCTGGAGGCAGGTCAAGTTGCTTATGGTAGCCGGCAGCTTATGTACATCTGAGTGGCTCAGGTCCAGGCGCTGCAGCTTCACAAGGGAGCCGATGCCGTCGGGCAGACCAGTCAGCTTGTGACAGGCCTTCAAGTTGAGCTCCTCCAACCGCGTCAGGCCCGACACAGCGTCCGGCAATTCCACCAGATTCTTGCAGTAGGACACGTCCAGATAGCGGAGGTTGCTCAGGCCGCCGAGCGATGTCGGCAGCTTTGCAAGTGCCCGGCAGTAGCGCAGATCCAACTTCTCTAAACACGCCAGGCCGCCCAAGCTGTCGGGCAGGCGCTCGAGCAAACCGCAGTCCCTCAGATTGAGCGTGTCCAATGCCCCCAGATTCCCCAGCGCCTCGGGCAGTCCCGTCATGTGCCTGGCGCCATAAAGGTCCAGCACGCGCAGATTGGTCATCTCTGGGAGCCGCTCAGCAAGGTGCTGCAGCTCTGACGCTGCCAGGTTGCGCAGCCACAGCACCTTGAGCCTGGGCATGTCTGCTGCTGCGAGACTGGCCACTCCAGTTACACTATCGAGCGCAAGAAACTCCAGCTCTTCCAGTCCCATACTGAGGTGGGCTTTGAGCTCCACGTGATGCAGCCGCAAAAACCTCGTGTCATCACTGAACTGGTGGTGCACCTTGCCACGAATGATTGCGAGCTTGACCGCCCAACTGTACTTGGAGGACGCCACCTTCAACATCTCCTCCTCCAGGTATGCTGCCGGCCTGTGAAGCAAGTGGATGGAATACAACCATGCAAAAGCCGTAAGCTTTGGTAATATGGTACGGTGGCATGTATGCGCGGTCGAGAATGGCTAGGACGGGGAACAAGCGAGGCTGTGGGAGGCCATGGGAGGCAGGCACGCCCCTGCTTTATCCAGTCGCCATGGCTAGGTCTTGGCGTCATCCAGGCCACTGATGTGCCTAGCTTCACCACCTCCGTCGCTGTATGTAGCTAAAAACAAACAGGAACGAAGGCCCCTACGATACCCTTCTTCAACAGTGTTTTCTGCGTTCTACCTTTCAGCCATGCAACCCCCATTTCCACTTACCTGCCTACCGTCCTGTTTCGGTTGCCGTTTCCCCTAAAACCCCTCTGTCGCCTGGCCACGATTCCCCAGTTAATCCTCAATCTATGATGTCGGCCCCATGGCCTTGAGGTAGGAGCCACCAGGGTTCACTTTTTTCTCATAATCCGCTTCGATTCACCCATCCTTCACTTGAATGTGCTCACCAAAATTTCTTGTCATGATAAACGTCGGACTTGATGTATTCCTCGGCATAATCCCGCAGCGCGTCATGCACTCGGATCTGCCGCCCCTTGTCCTCCATCAGCAGGGAGCGCTTGATTAGCAACTTGATTCTCCCTTTACCGTACAGCAAATCGCACCAGTGATCGAGCCAGTCGCGTGGCTGGCCCGGCGGAAAGAACAGGGCCACGTCCAGGAAGCACTGACGGGCGTTATAGTTCATCTCATGGTCTTTATCACCACCCTCTAGGCTGGCGATTAGCACCGTGTTGTTTGACTGCCCATGAAGAGGCGATTTCCCCTTTACTTCCAGGTTGTTGAGCACATCCTTCCAATCGCTGAGTTCCATTTTGTTGGCGAGTATGCCCCCCAGGATCCGAAGTTTCAGAGGCAGGTTGTGGCAGGATGGCACCAGCTGTTTCACCACCTCGTCGAGATCCTGACGGCTGCACTTCAGCCTCTCAGCGATGGGCCCACTGTCCTCTGTCTTGCATTCATTCGCGAAGAGTTGAAGGATCCTTGCGCAGTCATCCTGCTCGAGGGACTATGGGCGGGTAGCAGGGTGGGACAGGGGCCGGGAGTGAGCGAGGGAAGCGAAGTTTAACAGCAGGTAAAAAAATAGTATGTGGTGAACAGTGATGACCCCAAAGAAGGGAGGAGGAAGCAGACTCCACTCGAACAGGCAGCCCACATGTAGGCATGTAAGAGCGTGACATGCATGTGTGACCTGCTAAATGACGAGGGTAAGATGGCACCCCCTTCATCCCACCAGTATGGCGCTCGTATGCCTACCGCCCTCAGGAGTAGTAGTGTTAACTAAGTCTTACTTTAGGAACAAGCATGCATCGTCAACCCTTGACATGTTCCCGAGGAAAGGGTTTTTCCACCCCTACCATTGTACTTACCGGCATCGGCATCACAGTGGATGCATCACGCAAACTTGGGGATCCCAAAAGATCCGACCCATTCCGCGAGGTGATGAGCAGCCAAGATTTGGTATTCTTGACATTGTGCACCAGCTTCTCAACCGACTCCGGAACTATCGTATGCAGGGTGTCCATGTCCCATACGTCATCCAAGATGAGGAGATAGCGCTCTCCCTTGTCTTGAAACACCTGATCGCGATTGCCCACTGCGTTGTCGACAACCTTGAGGCCTTTGAAGAACGTTAGCAGATCTATCTTCAGCTTGTCAATGCCGTGTTGGCCGGGGTCCTTCCGAACCTGCTCAAGAGAATCACATGGGATGCATGGAAGGGCACACACGCAGCCGTTACTTAATTCCTGTCATTTGCCTCGTGGCTCACCAACAACAAAAAAACAAGCTGGTCGGGTGCGGGGAAGGCAGAAGGCGGAGGACTACAGCTCACAAGCCTGAGGCCAGTATGGGTTTAGGATGCACCAAAACACTGGGCCAGTAAAGGTTTAGGGTGTATAACACCACTTGTGGCCCGGAAGTGCAACAAGACAGATATAACGAATGACCAAGGGCATGTCAAAACACGCTCGGGGGTGAGTCATTTGAATCCTGGCAGCGGCAACCCATTGAAACTAAGCGGACACAACGGTGCAGCTGGACTGGGCCACACAGAAACCCAGGGGTCCAGGCGACCCACACAGGTAGGTGTAACACATACACATACATGTACACGTACACCCGTGGAAGTAGATGGGTACCTGCCTTATTACTTGCAGCCTTCATTACCATACCGCAACATGACACGTACTTGACACAACATCATCCAAGGGTGCGACACACACAATAGCAAGGAACACACAGCCTCATATGGGGCCGCCCAAAACGTCAAGGTAGGGTAGGGCTACTGTAAGGGCCCAACCCTCTCCATCATACCTCCAGTCGGAGGACCCGGCCATGGAAGTCCGGATTGATACACCATTCGTTGTAGAAGGCCATGGCAAGGGTGCTTTTGCCGGAGCCACCGAGACCATTCACGATGACCACGCTCTTCTCTTCAAACTTGGACCGCACTCCATCAATCCATTGCATCCGAGCAACAGCGTGAGCATCCATCATCCCGATCTCATCAAGTTGCGGATTCATCTGTCCCGAGGGAGCAAACCGGATACGATGGCGGGAGGGGGCACATCAGCAGCAGCATGTGGTGTTTTGTCGGTCACACACTGTGAAGGGCCCTTCACTCTGGAGGTGTTCTGAAGACCAACACGCCCAGTCATCTAGTGAGCCTCCGTCGCAACTGCCCCACCATTTCAATACCCTCCAGCGCTGCATACTGCATGGGACTATACTTCGTTCGGCAATTGCAGCAACAGCAGCCTGCTTCACCTTCATCCGCATTTGTTCCTTGATGAAGTTGACTCGCTCCATGTCTGCGTCCTGTATGGTCACGGGTCCAGGTCCAGTAGTTTAAAGGCGTTATGGTTATCGTCTGGTTGGTGGGGGCCTATCAGGTGTATGGGGGGCCCGTTGTCTACCCGTGGGAGGTCAGCAACAGCAACAACAGCCTGCTTCACCTTCATCCGCACCATTTGTTCCCTGATAAAGTTGACCAGCACCGAGTATGCGACCTGGGTCTGAGAGGCTGGCTTCACGATGTTGATGTGGTCGGCTTCCACCCTCTCCCTGACGCAGTCGTCCAGGAATGCAGAGCCCTCGGGGACGATGACCTGAGATCCACCAACGAGCCCGGGCTGCGGCAAAGAACACCAGGGCCCATAAGTACGCAGGGGCACAGCGGTGGGCTCAGTTCCTTGCGGCCAGAACCCCTGCAGTCCTACAACCGTACTAACACTGAAATCATTTCTGGAATACCGGGCAAATTCATTTTGGTTCATGTGATGTTTAGCAACCCGCAGGAAATTCCCACCTGTGGACCTGACACGAAAATTTAAGCAAGGCAGGGGTCGTGCCTGGTCTGAGAGTGCCGTGCCGATGTGTACTCTTGCCAGGCTGGATAGCCCAGACTGTTACTAGCCCAGGTTTTGTGCCCTGTGAGGCCAGCCAGTCTTGTGCGAGCACTTCAATCGTATAATGATAGCCGACATGCTCTGTATTTTCAGGGACTTACTATCAGACATATGGTATGGAAGTCACAATGGGCCCTAATCCGGGATGAGACGGGGAAGGAGTGGACCCCCCCCCAGTGCCTTTGCGTGAATAGGAATGAATCTGAACGCCATCAGATAGGTGGCGGATGGAGGTTCTAGGTCCCCCCCTACATACATACCAGCTGCAAGGGCTTCTGTTCAGCGAAGCAAAGGATGCGAACATTCTTGGATCGCGCTCCGAAGAACCGGGCCTTGGCATGTTCATTCGCCTTGTTGAAGACCTTCAGGTACCCCAGCAGTGACCGGTTCAGCTGCTCAGTGCCACTCGCCAGCGGCCCGTGGGCACAGGCCGCAATGGGCGATCCGTTGTGCGGCGTGGCATAGTAGACCAGCGCGCAAAGGTTGTCCTTGAAGGCGGCTGCACGACGATGAGTCTCTTCAGACTCATTCCCAGATGAACTGAAGACCTGTGCTGAGTGGACCATCGCGTTCATCATCAGACCGCCCATGCTGTGCCCCACCAGCACCACTTTGCGCCCTTCCGAGCCCACAGCCACTTGCGTGGAGATGAGCTGTCGGAGCAATGTGTCCGCGGCCGCCTCCAGCACAAAGTCCTCCTCGCCAGGGACCAGCTGGCGGTTTGCCTTGTAGCTAACCGAGAGGATTCGGGCCCGGTTAAATCCCTCCTCCTTCGGCAGCCACTCGGCAGGCCAGAGCACCTGCAGAGGATGCGGCGGTTCGGGAGAGTGAGCGGACCCAATGCACAAGCCAGCAGCCGGCGGGAGATTTCAGATGCGATGGCGGCGGGGGAGCAGTCACCGTGCGCCTGGTGAGGTGCGTGCTGCTTCTCGGGGCTGGCAATGGCAAATGCAAAGAAGTGTAATGTACAGGTTCGTTCGTAGGGATCTCACCTTGCCGTTGAGTGTATCCGACGTCCATGTGTGTTTCCAGGCTTCGTATCCAGTTTGGAGGTCGTCTTGAAGACCATGAATAAACACGAGGTCGAAGGTCATCCCCTCTTCCGACCCGCTATCCAGACGGTAGATCCCATACCCGCCATTTCGTGACAGCTCCCGAGGCTCCTGAGGACAAGCAAGGGGGCAGCGCCTTTGGGGCAGCGTCTTTGCGCGCGACATCTATGAGATGGTGGCTGCCTGTCTATCACACCTGGTGGCCCGGCGCAGCAGATACGTGGGTTACAGCGCTTACCGTTACCGCTGTTACCCGGTACTTCGTAGACTCTGTCTGTAGACTGCGGGGGCTGCTGCATCTATAGCTGGGGCAGCCGCTCCATCCCCAAAGAACTTCGAAAGGAGGCCTAGGAACCGGCTTCGTAAGGAGGCCTAGGAACCAACAATATTGGATTATGTATCGACAAGCCCGATGTGTCATGAATGATGCACCGGTTGTGCAAGGTACATAGATAGATAGTAGTCCCGTCCTGGTCCTCACGAACTAAGCGGCAGCAGGGCCCGCTGGCATCGGTTCCCGTCCAAATACTCTCAAGTTCTCTGAAGTATTGCCCAGGTCCTCAAGTGATCGCGTTCCTTGCCAAGCGCCAGCCGGCTGGTCGCTTCCCAGCCAGGCTCATCCTGACCTCCCATCCTCGAATCCAGCGGCGGAGTCTTCAAGCCGCTACTTGTAACTTGAGCTTCTCACAAGTTGGCACAAACCAGTTCAGGCCTTCTCTCGAGCCCGGTACCGGTCGTGCTGCTGGTGGGTTCTCAAAGACATCCGCGACCTCCAGTCCTGACCTAAGCGATGAAGGGCTGCTGGGCATCCGAAAGCCCCCCTTAACTTACTCGTTCCCCCCGAACCCCCCAACCACCGGCCGCGGCCGCCACGCACCGTCATGACTCGAAGACGACGAGATGAGCGGTTGGAAGCTCCGCGAGCCGACGTACGAGCGTGAATGTAGGCCTGGAGATTGTCCAAAGCGCAGACGCAGCGGGATAGGAATTCTTGTTGGCTGACTTGATGTCCGGTCCGAGTTATGTCCCGGCGTTGTCACTGGAACTCGCTGTCACACATATGTCGCCTATTCATACCCGCTTTTGTCCCTTAAGGCAACAAGTATGGTGAGGGCGAGGATTACAAGCTTTGAGCTCGTAAGGCCCAGATGAGCCAGACGGGGCCCGTCAGACGGGGCCCGGAGCGCGTCAGACGGGGCAGCATTGTGCCCGTAATGCGTAATGCCATGCAGAGAATACGCGCGTAATAAACTAAATTTTAGACTATTCTAAAATTCGGTTCTAAGAGGTAGTTGGCCTGGGCGCTCCAGGAGGGGGCCTGGGCCTGGTGTTGTTGGCCGAGGCGACGGCGCCGTGTTGTTTCTCCGTTCACCTCACTTTGAGGAGTTGTCGCTACGCACCTGTTTGTTCCGGTCTGCGGAGTGCGGGCGGGTTAGCCATCTAGTTTCGGATCCGCGGGCATGCAGTCGCGCGGGAGTGTCTGGTTCGCTGATCGCGACTCGCCGAGTTTTGTTTCAGCCATGGGAGAACCGACCGGCACCAATCTCGCAGCAAGGGCAACCAAGCGAACCAGGGCCATTGCAATGGCGGACATGAACAGCCTGTCCCTCGCCAAAGGGCCCGAAGACGCTGCTTTAGACTCTATATGGCTGCAAACAACTCGCGCGGCCAATGATCAATTGGCGAACCTACCACCAACACCAGCAACCGGCAAAGATCTGTACGCACCTCAGCGCAGAACGATCTCCGCGGGGTCACAGGGAATCCTGCACCAACTCACCGTGCGTTATGGGATGCTCAACGAGCAGAAGCAACGATTCGAGACAGCTATCCTCGACCTCACAAACATGGCCCAGGCCGGCGACGATGCCGCGGACGACGCCGCCAACCAGCTCGTCGCCGCGGCCAACAATCTCCCCCAACAAGGTAGACAAGCCGCCCCACAGATAACGGGCGGTTCCGCAGCGCTGTACACTACCAGAGTGGCTGCAGCAGCTGGAGCAGGCGGGTCCACGGGAGGACCCACACCGTCAGCAGCCGGAGCAGCGACGTCGGACAGACCCAGTGGGGCAACCGCCGGTGCACCACCCAGTGGGATCGGCGGTGTCCACAACCAGCCCTGCCGCCCCCCCCCTGTGCCCGGCGGAGTTGGGGACTCCGCCGGTTCCCCTGCCCCCTTCCCTTCTCCCTTGTGCCCGGCGGAGTTGGGGACTCCGCCGGTTCCCCTGCCCCCTTCCCTTGTGCCCGGCGGAGTTGGGAACTCCGCCGGTTCCCCTGGCCCCCCCCTCCCTTGTGCCCGGCGGAGTTGGGAACTCCGCCGGTTCCCCTGCCCCCCCTCCCTTGTGTCCGGCGGAGTTGGGGACTCCGCCGGTTCCCCCCCCCTCCCTTTACCTGTAACCCCCCTCCCTTGTGCCCGGCGGAGTTGGGGACTCCGCCGGTTCCCCCCCCCCCTCCCTTGTGCCCGGCGGAGTTGGGAACTCCGCCGGTTCCCCTGCCCCCCCTCCCTTGTGCCCGGCGGAGTTGGGGACTCCGCCGGTTCCCCCCCTCCCTCCCTTGTGCCCGGCGGAGTTGGGGACTCCGCCGGTCCCCCCCCCTCCCTTGTGCCCGGCGGAGTTGGGGACTCCGCCGGTTCCCCCCTCCCCTCCCTTGTGTGGTGGAGTTGGGAACTCCGCCGGTTCCCCTGCCCCCCTCCCCTGTGCCCGGCGGAGTTGGGGACTCCGCTGAGTTGCGGCCCGTGCCCGGCGGGAGCTGATAACTCCGCCCATAACTCCGCCGGGCATTCCCATCCGCGGCCCGGTGTGCCCGCCGGGGCGCAACACAAGGCTTGGCGGGCCACCGGCCCAACCGCACCGCGGGCCTCGGCCGGGCGTGGCCGGGCGCCCGCGGGAGTTGATAACTCCAGCCTGAGCTCGACAGTCCTTCGCCTGAGCAGCTGATGACCATTGCCAACTTGACTCTTCCGTAAACATCCTGGCAACTTCGGCGCTGGATGCCAAACTGGGGAACCAAGCACCCATCCCAGCCCGTACTACGCTTGGATTTGCAGGCTACGGTTGGGAAACTCGCCTTCATCGCCAGAGCATGCCGCTAGGGGGCTGGCTTCATGCAGGGACTGTACGACAACCTCGCCGCAGCCAACTTACCTACTGTCCTCCTGTCGCCAGACGCCGTGCATGATTTAGCTGCCTGGTCCGATATCCTCTCCCACGCCACCAGCATATGGGACGGCGTGAAACGTACAGCGACCAGTCAGCTGGACCTTGTTTGGGGGGAATTCGTCGGTCCGGATGGGGCAGTCATCTTCACAGACGCGAGCGGGCGGGGGTTTGGTGCGGCATGGGAAGACGCGGAGCTGCAAGGAATTTGGGCAGCCGATCAACGGGCTCTGCACGTAGCCTGCCTGGAACTCACAGCCATTCTGCACGCTTTGCGGGTTTTTGGTCCCCGTTTACGCCACCGGCGGGTAATGGTGCGCTGTGACAACACCCAAGCGGTCGCCGCAGTGCGGCGCGGTGCCACGCGCATCTGCCGCGAGATTGCCCTCCTGGCGATACGTTTCGGTTTTGAGCTGCGCGCGGAGCACATTGCGAGGATCGACAACGTGCGGGCGGATCGCCTGAGCCGGCACCTGGAGGTGGCACGGCGGCAGCAGCTGCGGCTGAGGCCGGGGGTTTTTCCTGTCGTTGTGTGCGGCCACGAATTATCGACCGACGGTGGACTGTTGCTGTGATGACGAGGGTGTGAACATGCAGCCAGGCTGCCAGCAGTTCTACTCGCCCGCAAATTCAGTGATTGGGCGGGCCGCGGATCTGGCGGGCAAGCCCAATCACTGAATTGGGAACTTTTCCCCCCGGAACTGGCGGGCGAGGTGCTCGAAGAGATCTGGGAGGCGTACCAGCTGCGACCGTACGAAACCCGCGCAGCCATCGTGGTTCCCGATTGGCCGGAGCAGACACGGCATGGTCGTTTCCTGGGGGCATCGCGTCCGGTGTTCAGAAAGGTGCTTCCAGCGGGCGCTCGGGTTTGCTTGTGGCCATCGGGGCGGCCGGCGGATCCCACCCCGTACGATCTGTTGGTGTTGCGGCTCTCCTGAACTTGACCCTGCCGTGTGAGCCGTGCAGGGCCAGCGGGATGTGGCGTGTGCGGACGGCCCACGGAACGGGTGCCGCTACTGTGCGAGTCCTGCGGTGGGATTTTCCGTCGTGCCTGTCTCGGGCTGGTGGCGGCCGCTTGCGCTGGCGGTTGATTCAGTTGCGTACCCTGCATTCTCGCCACCGCTGGCCTGGACCCGGAGCGGGCGGGCACTGCAGCGGTGCAATTGGCATGGGAGCTGGTGGCTCTGGCGGCCTCGGCGGTGGGTTCTTTGGGATGCTGCAACGGAGCGAGCTGTGGGGTTTGACTGTGGGCGCTGTTTCCGACCTTCACGGGGGAGGGATCGCAGTGCGAGTAGTTCGTAGCAAGACGGACCAGCAGGGGCAAGCGGCGACGGTGTGCTTCCCGGAAGAGTCGGGTAGTGGTATCTGTGTTGGGCGCATTGTGCGGCGCCACCTCCGTTTCCGGTTGGCGCAAGGAGCCGGCAACAAGGCGCCTCTTTTCGGAAGCGGGCACTGGGGCAGTGTGCCTGGCAAGGGGGCGTTTACCGCCAGGCTCCGGTCGTTGCTGCGTGAGGTGGGGTCTTGTTATCCGGGCTTTGCGGAGCGCTTACACTGTTCTTGTCTCACGGCTTGAGGCGTGGGCGAGCCATCGCGGCGGTGGAAGCTGGGACAAGTCGGGAGTTGATAAAGTTACACGGGCGCTGGCGTTTCGGATGCGGTAGATGCCTACCTGGAGTCGTCACTCGCGACACGTTTTTGTCGGTGGTAGGGATGATGTAATCTCACTTCGGAAGATCGCTACGCGGGACATAGGTGTGGGGGAATGCTGCACGGGCACGCTCGACTCCCTCGTCGCGGCGCTGCTTGTGGGAGGGGGGGCCGCCCCTTGGCCAGCGGTGCGGCTGTCTCCTGCGCCGGGACGACGGGGAGAGGGGGGCCCGTGCATGACACGGCGGCCCACTGTAGGGTGGGCGCCGGTTTCCCTTTTGGCGCCCACCCCATCCTACATCTCATTCCCTCCCAAGGGGGTGGGGGGCGGCGATGGTGGTTGTTGTAACGGTTACAGTGGGTTCCAGACCAAGAGGTAGAACCATCGGGCGCATGGTGGTGTTGTGACGTCGTTCTTTAGAGGTGTTCTCGTTGTGATGGTAGCTGCACCCGGACTGAATCGGCCATTCGCTGACTATAGAGTCTCCCTTTTGCCGGCTGTGCGATCTGGGTCGGCCCAATTCCGCCCTCGGGTGGAGGGCTTATTAGCGATGCGCCGACGGCCTCGGGTACGTATAGAGCGCTATTTTTTTTGTCCTTCAGGATCTGAGTTTGCTGGGTGGACAGCGCGTAGTGTCGGCTGCAGTGCGTGTAAGGCCCGTTTGGGCCGTGAGGAGAGACTGTAAGAAGCCGACGGGTGGATCAGGACAACACCGTTTGGAAACTAAATTTTAGACTATTCTAAAATTCGGTTCTAAGAGGTAGTTGGCCTGGGCGCTCCAGGAGGGGGCCTGGGCCTGGTGTTGTTGGCCGAGGCGACGGCGCCGTGTTGTTTCTCCGTTCACCTCACTTTGAGGAGTTGTCGCTACGCACCTGTTTGTTCCGGTCTGCGGCGTGCGGGCGGGTTAGCCGCCGCCACCCGACCCCACATCGCCACACGTGCCGTACCAACCAAAGTCTCCCTGATACCACACGAAGATAAAGAAATGTAACTTCTGCATCATCCTAAAACCGTTAAACCCTAAACCCTGAAATAAGCGCCCCCCCCCAACGCATGAGGATTGTGGTGGGCACTCGCATGTCCTCCACGACGTCCCCTTCCCTGCCTACCCACACGAATACAATGTCACACGAGAGAGCTGCACAATGAACAAACTATGTGACGGGTGAACACTTGGGTGATTTACGGGCAGCAAGTCTGTCGAGACTGCCCGCGGTGGCGGATATGACTCGGTTGACCTGCGGTCCACCGGCAACAGGCAGGCTACCTACCACAGAGGCACTCCGTGTGCGCCTGTGGCGATACGATCCCCGGCTGCCGACAAGACTACTGGCCAGGCGCTACTGGGAACGAGTTGAGAAGCAAGGCCGCGACCCCCTACCTCTCAGCGGGCTCCAGCGCAGCGATTCGATTATGATGCGAGAGTGCTGCGGGTGAACTTTCTCATGCGATTCCAGGAGTCTCGCACGGGGCTTGTTGTCTAGCTCAAGACTTTACAGTGCACAGTCTGGAGCCGAAAAGCGGCCATAATGGCCCGCTTTCGGCCTTTACATAGCACCAACACACGTGACGAAAGTTCGACACGTAGGGCCCTACTCTTACCCAACATACGAAACTCGTCCAAAGAAACCACGAACGACACACACCGAGTACACAGAACGTCGTTTCTATTATACCAGGTAGACAACAGATACAGCCCCGCTGATGAGCGGGCTGAAAACATCCACCGCGCGCCTGTTTGTGCGACACGCTGTTCCCGCCAAGTGGAAGGTGGGAAACGATCGCGCTACGATCACACTCGTACCGCGACGCGGCACAGGGACCTACTACAACCTAAACGAAGTGGAACTAACGCGCTAATGACTAATGATGGCTTGGACGGTAATTTGTCGATGACGGTGAAATGACGCGACAACAAACACGCCCCACGCGCTACAACGCCCGCCGCAGCCCTGCCGGCGAAGCCTTGTACGGCACCTCAGCGTTGACGTTGGCCCGCGGCGCGCCGCCGCCGCTGCCGCCCCGCCGCGCGCCGCCCTGGCGCCGGGCCGCCGCCGCCTCCTGCTGGGCGGCCCCGGCGCGCGTGAAGCTGTTGTTCCGGTGCGCCGCCACCGCCGCCGTGTCGTACTGCGTGGTCAGCATTTGGTACAGTGGGTCGAACGGGCTGTCGAACACCGGCACGGGCGTGGAGATCCGCAGTGCTGGAGCGCCGCCGCTGCCGCCGATGGCGACCGGCTCCGAAGCCTGCTGCTGTACGGCGCCGTCGTCGAAGCCGTACGGCACGTTCCGGAACTCCATGCCGTCCCAGCGGGCTAGGTCGGCGGCGGAGAGCGCGGACGTCGAGCGCCAGGAGGCAGGCGCGCCGCCGCCGCCGCTGTGCCGCCGTGGCCGGCGCGCCTCCACCGCCGCAGCCTTCTTGCCACGACCACCGCCGCCGGCTGCGGCGGCAGCTGCGGCGGTGGCAGGACGCGCCGCCGCCGCCATGGTGGTGGTGGTGGTGGCGGGGCGGCGTGTGGGTGTTCGAGGCGCGCTGCGCGGCCGCCGCCGGGCCGCCGCCGCCGCCTCCTGCTGTTCCTGCCGCTGCTGCTCGCGGAGCTCCTCCACAGTGGTGCACGGAGGCTGGTCCTGTGTCGTATGGGCGGATCGGCAGGCGGGGTGGGGTTTCGAGGAAGACCCGTGGATGCAGGCGGAGTGGGGTGGGGTGGAGGCGGGTATGAGAGGAAACCCGCCGGCGGCGGAGGGGGTAGTTGGGAATGCGCTTGGGTCGGTGTTGTTCGGGGGCCGAGGCAACGCTGCTGCGCCGGACATGAGGGAGCTGGAAGGCGGCTCTGCCCTGGAGGGACCGGGGGTAGGGGGTAACAGCCACGTTTTCGAAACCAACCTTTGGCGGGTAGTAGTTGAAGGTGGGTATGTAGCTGCGCACCACCCGGCGCGCCACGTCACCTCCCCCCGAGGCCAGCAGCCGCAGCACCTCCTCGATCAGCGCCTCCAGCGTGTACCTGCGTCGACACCCGGCGTGCGGGCGGGGATGGACGCGTCCCGGGGGGTTACATCAAAGAACCGGTAACTCGACATGGGAAGCGTCCGGGGGGGGATGGCCGAGAAGGCTCGGTTAAACGACGTGGGAAACGGAGCGCGGAAACGAGTGCGTCTCAAGGGGGGTTACAATAAAAGAACCGGTAACGCGTCTCGGGGGGGGGTTGATAAGAGAATCCGCGTATCTCGGGGGGGGGTTTGATAAGAGAATCCGCGTATCTCGGGGGGGGAGGGTGCAGGGGAACCCCGCGCGTTGGACCACCATCCCTGGAGGCCGAGCAAGTGCGGCAGTTCAGCAGGTTGGGGCACAGCAACCCGGGGTACGGCGTGTATGACTAATCCACCAGGTCGACCACCACCCACCTGCCGCAGACGCGGCCCGCCAGCGGCTTCCGGGCCGCCGCCGCCGCCTGGTCGGGCGGTGTTGGGCTGGCAGCGGCGTCCTCCCGCGCCGCCGCCGCGTCGTGGTCTCGGTGCAGGGGCCCGCCGCACACCCGGCATGTACGGCTGGCCTTGTCACGAGGCGCTCCGGAACCTTTTGTGGCGGCGTCATCGTCGGGGGCGGAGCGACGCGTGTGTGAGGGTGGAGCTTCAAGTGGGGGTTAAGACGGTTTAGGTTGGAGGGTCAAGTGGGGGTTAAGGCGGTTAAGGGTGGTTTTGGCGGGAGCTGGCGGCACTGCAGGGAGGGCGGTCGAGCCCACCTGAGAAGCTTCCGGTGGCCGCCACGCACACCGGCGCGGGCAGCTCCATCTCCCGGCGGTGGCTCCGAAACACCGCCATCACGGGCAGGAAGTGGCGGCAGTAGGGGGCCAGGGCGGCGGGGAGCGAGGGATGGCAGCGGAGCAGCCTGTGGGGGGGGGGAGGGGTCCGGCGGATTAAGAACTCGGGAAACGGCCCAGCTACGCCCTAGATACGGCCTAAATACGGCCCAGATACGCCCTAGATACGGCCCAGATACGGCCTAGATACGGCCCAGATACGCCCTAGATACGGCCCAGATACGGCCCAGATACGGCCCAGATACGCCCTAGATACGGCCCAGATACGGCCCAGATACGGCCCAGATACGGCCCAGATACGGCCTAGATACGGCCCAGATACGGCCCAGATACGGCCCAGATACGCCCTAGATACGGCCCAGATACGGCCCAGATACGCCCTAGATACAGCCTTGGTACGGCCAGATTAGGTCTGCTTTTGGTCCATCGGCTGCCGAGTGACACACATCCATGGAATTGGGCTTGAATGCGGATACCGGTATGCCAAGCGCCTTGTCGCCACACCTCCCCTGGATGCCTTGCCCGCACCTGATCAGCAGCAACAACACCCCGCCAACCAGCTGAGGCTGCATGGTGTTGAGGCACAGCTTCACGGGGGAAACCAGCTCCGGAACCGCCTCCACCACCAGCGGCCCGCGGCCCGGGCAGCCGATAAGGCCCTCCGCGGCGCGGGTGGCTAAGAAGCGGAACGGCTCGTGGCCCTCCCTGGCGCCTTGAGGGGGAGGGGAGGTGCGTGTCGCGGGCGGGGGATGGCCATTTGGTCAAAAGTGGTGAGGGGCGGTGCGCGGGTGTCCGACACACACACAAAACACAAACGGCAGGGGCACCACCGGGGGTTTCAGAGGGGTCGGAGGCGCTTGGAGAAGCGAGGCTGCTGCTGCACACGCCGACCCCTGCTCGAGTCCCAGCGAACCCCAGCCACGCCATTACCCCCTGGTGGGAGCACTGCCTCCTAGCCGCCCAACCAAACCGATAGTAAACCCTTGGCCCTTCAGCTACCAGCTAGCTGCGACCTACAACCGGTCAGCTCCCAGAACCAACCCGCACCTCCTTACTGCCAGCAAACTGCCCCGCGGGTCTCATCCCAGCCGTTAGGGCACCACAAACCGACCCGCGGGTCTCGCCCACAACCCACCTTCGAACGCCAGCACCAGCTGCTGGCGGAACTGCTCGGGCGTCATGGCCTGGGGCTGTACGGCCCACCGTACGGCATCCCAGTACGAATCGCTGAGGGTGCAGCCCAGTATGCCCTTGCGCATGGCGCGCTGCGGGGTGCGGGTCGGGTGTGCGGGGGCGGGAGCGGGGGCATCGGGGGGGGGGCATTGGGGTTTTCTGCCACATCAGCGGCGGCCGTGGGTGGCAATGGGCCGCTATGTCCCCATTGCTGTTGCTGCTGCCGGTGCTGCGACTGGTGCAACCCTTTCGATCACGTCCCAGCGAGGCCTTCCAACAACATCCGGCAGCACCTCGCCCATAAGACGTCACATCCCCGCACCCGGCATCCACCCCCTCACCCCCTCACCCCCTCACCCCCTCACCCACCCCCGCACCCCCCACCCACCCAGTTCTCCCGCATGCATCTCAAAACTTCTGTTTTAAACGATTTTTTCGGACATCCACGGGTTTCCCTCGAACCCACCCTGAACCTGGTGTCGACTAGTTGCAGGTTGTTGAGGCGGATGGCGGGGGTGTACGGCTGCCAGGAGGTGGTGCCGACCTTGGAGGCCTCGTGACCGCCTGGCAGCGCGCGAGTTAGTTGGTAGTTGCGTCGGTGCTTGGGTAAAAGCTGTGCGCGGTTGCGTGGGTGGTTGGGTGGGAGGGGGTTTTGTGTGGGTGGAAGTACCCATGGGTAATCCTTGCCCCAACAGGGGGGAGGTTTCTGTGTGTGCGGCTACGTGGGTGCACCTGCGGGGACCTGGCGAGGGTGCTGCGGCTGCTGGCAGGCGAGGAAATGAGGAACCTCCCCTCTTACCCCGCCCGCCTGCCCGGCAGCTACCCACCCGCTAGTCGACTGCCCGGCCTACAACCCCCAAATATGTACGACACACAGCCCTGGCGCCACACAACCGCAGCAGCTCCCCTGGAGCCTTCTCTCCCCCTGAGAGAAAGCAACCCCAGGGATTCCCAGCCCGGCCCGCGCCCCCCCCCAGCCACCCCACCCCTCGCCAGCCCCTCTCCGCCCTCACAACCCCCCAGCAAAGCCCTCTCCCTCCCCCCCAGCAAACCAATATTTCCCCCTCGTCGGTTTCACGTATTCCCCTCCACCTCCCCTCCAAACCCCCCTCCCTTTGCTCACCCCGGCATGCCGTACAGTACTTTGGTGGCTTCTTGAACATCTCTATCGGCCACAGCTCCCGCGCCGGCGCTCCGTGCTGCACGGAGAAGGCGCCCTCCGCGGCCGCCTGGTCCTGCCCGCCGCGAGTCACTCGGCCAGCAGCGGCCGCCACCGCCGCCACCTGCAGCGCGCTGGGAGCCACGAACAGCGAGGGGGCGTCCGGGCGGGCGAAGGCGCCGGCGCCGGCGTTGGCTCCCGCCACCTGGTGCCATGGAGGCGCGGGTGGGAGCAGCGGCGGATGAGGGGGCAGTGGGGGGGTGTATAAAAACCGGCAGTGGGGGGGGGGCAGTGGGGAGGGGGGGAGCCAGTGGGGAGGGGGGGGCAGTGGGGAGGGGGGGAGGCAGTGGGAAGGGGAAGGGACGGAAAGGAGGCGAGCGGCGCTGGGGTTTGGATGGCGGGGTAGGGAGGTGTCGGGATGCTTGGATGACGCATGCTATGCTACAAACGGGGTGCAGCAGGCGGAGAGGGGGGATGCAAGGAAAACCCGTGTACGAAAGAAAAAACGTTCAGAACAGCCGGGCGGGGAGAGAAGGGCCTCGTTCTTCCCCTCCGGACGCAGTACCGCCCTCCTCGCAGCCGCCCCCACCTGCAGCAGCGCCGCCCCCCCTCTCTCCCCGGCTCCCGATATGGGGTCCCAGGGTCGGAGGGCTCGCTCAGCTGACCTCTGCGCCGCCGCCTTCTGGTAGGGCGCCGCAACACCGCTGCGCAGGAGGCGGACAGACAGGCCGGGGGCGGGAGGGCGTCACGCCGTACGTACGGGTACGACAAGGTGCGTGCGAGAGGGGTGCGGGGGGGGCGTGCCGGCGGTGCAGCTGCTGAGGGAAGGAGGGGCCGGGAGGGGCCGGGAGGGGCCGGGAGGGGCCGGGAGCATACCGCGACCTCCCCGGCCCCGGCCAGCCTCCGTTGCGTGACCGCCGCCACGGAGCCCTTCCAACAGGTTGTGCCCCCCGCCGCGGTGGCCCCGCACCACACCCCTGCCCGGACCTGTGCCAGCTGCCGCCCGCGGCCCCCTGCCAGCTGCCGCCCCTCCCCCAGCTGCCAGCTGCCGCCCCCTCCCTCCCCCCAGCCGGGACACAGCGACGCACTCACGTGGGCGTGCGGCGCCGGTCGCGGCCCCCCTGGAGCTGGTCGTCACCGAGAGCCTCCGCAGCGGCGACAGCCGCGCCCGTGTACGGTTCCGCCTTCGGGGGGGGGGCGGGGCAGCGGCAGGGGGTTGAGCGGGCGGGGGTAGGGGGCCAGCCGCAGCGTGAGGTGCGAGGAGGTGGGGTGGGGTTGAATGTGAGGTGTGAGGTGAGGGGAATGCGGCGAGCGCAATGCGGTGAGGCCTCGGGCGGCTGTGTAACTCAGCCCGGGCCCCCGAGACCCCCCCGTCACCCCCGCACCCGCCCCGAGCCTCACTCGCTCACTCACACCCCTCCTCACCCCTTCTGACTACCCGAACCTGCTGCCAGGCATGGCCGCTGGTTCCAAAACCCCCATCCACCCCCACCCTCCCACCCACAACACAGCGGTCAATCAACATCACACAGACGCACCTGCACGTGTCGTACGCCGCCGTCTATTGCGAAGGCGGCCTGAGGGTCCGAGCCGCTCGGCAGCCAGGGTGTGGCAAACGCGGGCTGGTGGGGGCCCACCACTGCATGCTGCGCGGGGGCGGCGGCGGTCATAGGGCCCTGCACGCCCCCCCGGCTGTAGTGCAGCATCTCAGCCATAGAAGCCTATAGTGCGGGCCCCTCGGCGCCGACCAGCTGTCTGCGTCAGCGGTACACAGCGAATCGGCAGCGGAAGGGCCGGTCCTGCCTGCCCTTGCGCCTCCTACAGGTCGCGATGCCAGGTGTGCTTGGTGTAGTTCTGATGACGATGTGTGCACGTCGGTAGCTTTGGGGTTTGGGTTCGGCGTCGGTTGTTGAAGCGACGCGCCGCGAGAGCCCGACACCCTCGGGGGTTTACAACTGGTCAGTGCCCTAATATTTGGAGTCAGTTAAGCTTATAATTTATTTCCGCAGCTTGGGGGTGTATATGTGAAATCTCTTGAAAGGCCGACTCGCGACGGTCGATAGAAGTGGGTGTTCCCAATGCAGTTTCAGTTTTTTCTTAATCCTAAGCCTAAGCCAAAAATATGCATGTGCCTTCTGCTCACTGCCGTATGCCCATATGATGACAAAGAACAAACGTAGAAACCTACATGAACGTACGGCACAGTACGTTGGCTCGCGGTGGCAAGCAACCCGCTTATGTACCTCGACACGTAATACATAGCTGACATTTTGCGGTAACCTTTTGGTGCGTAACCAAGCACCGATGAAGTGACTCAGCACGTCAGCAGTCCTTCCTGTGCCGAAACTATTGCGCTTAGCTCAAACAACATTAATTACCAAGCTTCACTGGTGCTCATAGTGACCCTCATTTTACCAGAAGCCAACGTGTACCAGAAGGCCGGCATCTGCAACCACTCAGCTTCTGACGTGTTCTGAGGCCTGTCACTGTGCCCTGCGATAAAGAAGGATCCCATATCGGTCGCTTGGCTCGTTTGTGCGTGTGCTTGGGAGCTTCAGACCTACTCCTCTGGAGGCCCAAGGAAGCTGGGCACCGGCCGGCAGGGCGGCGTCCCAAGACGTCTCATTTCTGCCCCTCTGACCCAA
Organism: Yamagishiella unicocca; assembly: GCA_003116995.1. Classification (NCBI taxonomy): domain Eukaryota; kingdom Viridiplantae; phylum Chlorophyta; class Chlorophyceae; order Chlamydomonadales; family Volvocaceae; genus Yamagishiella; species Yamagishiella unicocca. Next base: position 27,322 of record BDSL01000088.1, read on the forward strand.
TGGCACTAGTCAGCAATGCCGCAGCGTCACGGGAGGATGAGCTCAAGCGCCTCATGCCGCCTCCTCCGGCCCGGCCTCCCAGCGCCGTGGCCGCACCCAAGTCACAGCCAGCAATTGTCCTGGACGAGGACACATATCTGCAGCAGCTGGAGACCATCATAGAGCGCGACTACTTTCCGGAGCTCCCCAAAATGGCCAACCAGCTGGAATGGCTCCGCGCGGTCAACAGCGGCGACATCCGCGAAATGCAACGCGCGCAGCGCAACATAGCTCGCCGTCGGTGCGTAGCCGCGGCTGCTGCGGCCGCTGCTGGCATCCCTGCCACACCCGGGCTGGGCGGCGAGACTCCCGGGATGCTGCCGCCCTTCCACACGCCAGGCACCGCCTCCGGCTGGGGTGCCACCACGCCTAGCGCGTCGGTGCTGCGCACCCCCGCCATGACGCCCATGATCGGCGGTGCGGGCGGTGAGGTCGGCGGCGCAGGAGGAGCAGCAACAGCAGCAGCGGCGGCGGCGGCAGCGGCCGCACCTGCGTGTCCTGCAGCGGCGGGTCTGCGACTGGACGCCTTTCTGGGTCAGTTCAGCTCCGAGGACAACGTCTCCTTCCAGGTCGTCCTGCAGGGGGACAACCGCCGCAAGCGAGCCAAGGTGGGGCGGGGTGCTGGGGGGCAGGGGCAGGGCTGGGTGAGAGCTGCTGAAAGGGCACGGCCAGGGCAGCCGCGACCTGTACGCGCCTCGTGGCCTGTGTCGGACGCAACACGCGATCACACGATCTCACGACCCTGCCGCACCCTTTCCAACGAACCCGACCCGAAACCCCACACCCCAGGTGCGGCACCACCTCGAGCGTCCCGACCCACGGGACCCGGAGACCCGGCAGCTGCTGCTGGAGGGGCCGCAGGACCGGCCCTCCGACGAGTTCGGCACGTCCGGCCAGGCGCCCATGACCCTCATTCCCGCTCCGGAACCAGTCATCAACTCGCTGTTCTACGACTCCAGCCAGCGCCCTGCGGTGCCCCTATCCGCCAAGGAGCTGGCGGAGCTGGCGATGGGGCCGCCAAAGGGCATCAACCGCGCGGGCACGCGGCTCAAGGCGCCGCCGGAGGCGGTGCCGCTGTCGGCGGTTCCGGAGCTGGCAGCTTCCGATGACCCGGCGGCGGCGGCAGCGGCGGCGGGGCTGCCCATCGGCGCGCCCCTCCCTGGAGGCCTGGCTGGCACTGTGGGGTACGGGCCCATGGCCACTCCGGCGTTTGAGGACGTGCTGGCCTCGCCCCTGATGACGTGGGGAGACATCCAGTCGACGCCGCTGCGGCTGGGGGCGGATGACATGCCGGTGGCGCTGGACCTGGAGGCGCTGGTGGGGGGCGGACCCAGCTTCAGAGTGCAGGTGGGCCGGGAGGGTTCGAGGGAAACCCGTGGGCCGGGAGGGTGGGGTGGGGCGGTTGTGAGGTGGGGGCGGTGGCGGGTGGCGGGAGGGCCTGGGGGGCAGACTGGTGGGTGTGGGTGGCAGACTGGTGGGCGGGGTAGTGAGGTGGCGGGGTGGGGTGGTGGCGGGGTGGGGGTGTGGAGGCGGCTCAAAAGGGCCGGGGGCTGGGTGCGTCTCTTCGCAGGATGCGTCGTCCGGCTGGTTGGACGAGTTGTCAATTTCGTATTGCACGGCACTCGGCAAATCCCCGCGCAGGGCCTTACGGAGCGCGAGCAGGCGGCTCACCGTCTGGCCGCAGCCAAGGCGGGCAGCGGCAGCGCCAGCGGCAGGGTGGCGGCGGCCCGCGGCTCGACCCCCCTGCTGACGGCGCTGAGGAGAGCGACGACGGGCACGGGGCCGGGAGGAGGCGCCACCGCGCGCGGACCCGGCGGCGGCGGCGCAACGCCGGTGGTCGTGCCTCTGTCGTCCGCGGCTCGGCAGCTGGCGGCCAACATCAAGGCCGGCATGACTCCTCGGGGTGCTGGTGCCAATGCCAATACCACCGTGGGTGTGGGCTCCCGCGGCAGGTACGGGCATGGCCACGGCCGCGGCGGTGGCGGCGGCGGTGGAAGAGTGCACGCGGCGGCGGCGGCGGCGGCGGCCGCCAAGACCGCCAACGCTGCGCGGTCAGCTGATCTGGGTCGCGGCGAGCTGGACAAGCAGCTCCGGGCCAGCTACAGGAGCGCCGCCGCCGCCACGCTGGGCCACGGAACGCCCTCGCTGGGGCAGCATGCGCACACGCCGGGAGCAGCGGGCCGGGCGGCGGCGGCGGGCGTGCAAGTGCGCAGCGGGTCGGCGGTGCGGGTGACGGCGGCGGCGGCGGGGGCGGGCCGGACGCCGGTGGTGGTGGGCGCCAAGCGTGGGCTCCCGCCGGCAGCTGGTGGGCCGGGGGCAGCGGCCGCTGGTGGGTCCAGCTCCGTGGGTGGGGGTGGCGGGGGGGGGAACCAGAGCGTTACGGACGACTTGCTCAAGCTGTAGGAGGGGAGGGGCCGCGAAGGATTTGCCGGTGCCGGTGTGGTGGTGCCGGTGTGGCATTGCAGCGCGGGGTTGCTGTTAGGGTTGGGAGCTCAGGCAGGCCGCTTCAGGGAGGGGCGCGCTTGCGTGCCCGCATGCGCCCGGTAGTGGGGGTGGGGGTGTCGTGTGCGGCTCCGCGAGCACATGGACCCACGGGTCGGTCAGCGAGGAGGGGGGGTGCAGCAGCTTATCGGCAGGAGCTGGGCAGGAGCCGCACACACACGCGTGCAGCGTGTACCCTGCACTGCCCCCGGCAGCGTGTACCTTTTGTACATTTTTTCACTTGGTGGCGGGGAGGGAGGGGGGAGGGAGATGCCACGGTGTACCTTGTGACGAGCCACAAGGTGGCGAATGGAACGTGCGGTGGTTTGTTTCGCAAAACGTCCACATGACTAACGGTGTCTCCTGGTGTGTACCATGTAACATACTTGACGGACGGCCAGTGGGACTCTCTCCCCCGCCCCGCCGCCTCTCATACCCCTGCCAAGGCAAGGCGCGCTGCCAGGGCTGGGCGGCGCGCTGGCATACCGGTACACCTACACCCGCATACACCTACACCTGCCCGGCCCTCACTCGCTGGAGCCGCGACAGTGAAGTGGTGCCAGCGGCATGACAGACATGAAGGGAACCTCCTACCGCCACCAGCTAGTCGGTGCGGCAGCGCGAGGTGTTTCAAATTTGACCAAAGCCCAGTTGTCAAGGGAGGAAAGTTTAACAAGAGGAGGAAGTTACAAGAGAGGAGGGTCATCGGAGATCCGGCGGCAGAGGAAGGGCCACTCTTACAGTTACCTGCTGCACCTAATTAGGACAGGAGAATAACACGCTTTACTAAGGCACTAACGACACCACAACGCCTGACCACGTCTGCACAACAAGGCGGTGACCAGAGAGTGAAGAACGGCAGGGACTGAAGAACGCCACCGCCACAGCACCGGAGGCGGAACCCCTGCGCTAGCACAACTACCAACTGCCGGCATCAACGTTTGCGCCAGTGTGCGACAGGGTGCACAGGAGGACGAGCAGTCCCTTCGCCGTGTGGCGCTGGATAAATAAATGGATGGAAGTGCGTTTCGAGCCAATGTCGACGCGCCTAGGATAAGTCGGTACCTAGGTAATGTCGCTACGAGCGACATGGCGGCTGGGTAAGCTGCTGCTGGGCCCCACACACATGCTCGGGAGGTGGGGTGCAGGTGGGCTCCGGACATGCAAACCAGCGCCCTGTTCATGACGGCCGGAGGACAACGAGTCAACGACACCTGGGACCTGCTGCTGTGCGTCGGGGCCACAGTTCGCGGCGGCTAGGAGCGCTGTACCGCCAGCAACACAAAAACTCCTCACGCTGTGTTGGCGGTGGAGGTGGTGGTGGGAGACGTGGGCACGACGTATGAGGAATAATGGAAACTGGCGGGGGAGAAGGGCGAGAAGACCCGGGTCGCCGCTCACTCGACAACTACTGCACCGCACTCGCCAAGGGATGGGAGAGGACAACACCGCCACCGGCTCAGCACCCTCCGGACTGCCGACCCACCGAAACACTCCGCGCGGGCAGCCGCGGAACGACTGACCCCGCACCGCACCGCACGTCCACATGCCGCGCTAGCAAGGATGCGCGTCCTCCGAGTCGTTCCTCGTAACCGTTATCTTGCCGCTACGGTACGGCATCTCGCCGTGACGGTACGGCATCTCGCCGTGACGGTACGGCAACTCGCCGTGACGGTACGGCATCTCGCGCACGTGGGGCAGGTGTGCGCACACATGAGAGGCGGGGGCGGGGCCGTTAGCGGCCGAGGGCTCGTCGCGAGGTCTCCCCCGTTGCTGCCTGCCGCCCCTACTTGGCCTCCCCGCCGCCGCTGCCGCCCATCATCAGCTTGCTCACGTCGTAGCCGCTCCTGCCGTCCTTAACCGCCCGCGCCCGCTTGGGCCCCACCTTCTTGAGCAGGTGCCAGCCCAGGCGGGGGACCAGCTGGAAGATGTAGCCTGCGCCACCACCACCACCACCAAGGGGTTACAGCGGGCAGTCAAAAGAGGGGTTCCAAGACGTAACCCGGTTGTACGGCAGACGCCAGGGAGGGGTTCCAAGACCGAACCTTGTGGTACGGCAGACGCCAGGGCCGGAACCGGAGCTGCACCACCACCACCACCACCACTCGCGCAACCGATGGGCGGCAGGACAACACGAGCCAGCTGGACAGGTGAGGTGGCGACGGCACCACATCCCCCGAAACCCCGCTCCTGCGATCCCCCCGGGTCGCTCGATCCCTCAGCGCCATGCTTCGCCTCCCTCCCCCCCTCCCTACCAAGCTGTCCTCCCCCCTCCCTACCAAGCTGTCCTCCCCCCTCCCTACCAAGCTGTCCTCCCCCCTCCCTACCAAGCTGTCCTCCCCCCCTCCCTACCAAGCTGTCCTCCCCCCCCCTACCAAGCTGTCCTCCCCCCCTCCCTACCAAGCTGTCCTCCCCCCTCCCTACCAAGCTGTCCTCCCCCCCTCCCTACCAAGCTGTCCTCCCCCCTCCCTACCAAGCTGTCCTCCCCCCTCCCTACCAAGCTGTCCTCCCCCCTCCCTACCAAGCTGTCCTCCCCCCTCCCTACCAAGCTGTCCTCCCCCCTCCCTACCAAGCTGTCCTCCCCCCTCCCTACCAAGCTGTCCTCCCCCCCTCCCTACCAAGCTGTCCTCCCCCCTCCCTACCAAGCCGTCCTCCCCCCTCCCTACCAAGCTGTCCTCCCCCCCTCCCTACCAAGCTGTCCTCCCCCCCTCCCTACCAAGCTGTCCTCCCCCCCTCCCTACCAAGCTGTCCTCCCCCCAATGCTCCCTGACGCGTAAACGGCTTCTGTGCCCCCCCCCCTCAATTTTTCTTCTCAAACCCCCCTCAATGCTCACCCACTGCCAGCACCGGGTGCCGGGCGATCCACGCCTCATCCACACCGTGGGCGGCGGCGCTGGCGATGAGCTGCGCGACGCGAGCGGGGTCGGAGCGGTTGGCGGCGCCGGTGGCGTTCTGGACGATGCGACCCGTGGGTCCGTACACGACCCGCGGGCTCTCCGCTGACCCGGTGGCGACAGGGCCGGGGCAGCAAATGGTGACGCCAACGCCGCTGAGGGAGGGAGGAGGGAGGAGGGAGGGTGGAGTGAGGGAGGAGGGAGGAGGGAGGGAGGAAGGTAGATGGGGACAGGATGGGAATGGGACGTGCGTACGGCACCACGGCTCCTGGGATCATGGCTCTTAAGGTTTCAGTTGCGGCCTCGGTGAGCCCCCTGCTCGCCTGTCACCTGCCAACAACCCAACCGGGCAGTTTAAGATCTCTCCAGTGAGGGCCCCCCTCCTGATGACCCGGCCAGCCAGCCAGCCTGGCGGGAACCCTGAATCTCGCTGACGCCCTGACCCGTCATCCCTCCCTGCAGCTTGCCGTGCTTGCAGCTCCGGTCCGCCGCCCCTAACGAGTCGCTCAGGCCCCCTCAGTGCTCCCAGCCACCCACGTGTCAGATAGCTCCGTAGCCAGGGTGGAGAAGTAGCCGTACAGCGCCATTTTTGCCGCGGCGTACACCGCCTGGTGCGGGGGCGGAGCGAGGGGCCGGGGGGGTGGGCGTGTTTTGGGGGAGGAGGGAGGGAACAGCTTGCTGCCCCTGGAGCGCCCCGCACACCCGAGCCCGCACACCCGACCCCATACACAGAGCACCCCCCCACACACACCCGCCGGGCAGTGGCAGCAGTGTTGGTACGGCAGTGTCTCCGCGGGTGTCGCCATATTGTGTAACACGTACGACACGTACGACACGTACGACACAGCACACATGGCGCATGACGCATGGCACGTGACACAGCACACACGCGGCCACCCCCCAGGCGGCTCCCACCTGGCCGGGGCTGGGCAGCTTGCTGCTCATGGAGCCGACCACCACCACACGGCCCCGGTTGCGGCGCAGCAGGTGCGGAAGCACGGCGCGGGTCAGCTTGATGGGCCCTATGGCGTTCAGCTGCATGAGCTCGTCCGTCACCTCGGCAGTGGTTTCGGAGGCCAGCGCGTGCTGGCTGGCGCCTGGGGGCACGGGCAGGGAGCCAGAGGAGGGCGAGGCGGCGGCAGCAGCTGGTCGCGCGTCCGGTGGTGCACGGCGTGGTGTTTGTGTTGGCGGCCGCGCGTGCGACATGCACCACCAAGCGCGCTGCGCTCAACGGTACGGAGCTGAGGGACGGAACCTGCCACCGAATCTGCTACCGAATCTGCCACCGAATCTGCCACCGAATCTGCCACCGAATCTGCCACCTAGACACCCTTCACCAGCTGCCACCTAACGCATCACGTCCGCCCGCGGAGGTACAGAAATGCGGTGCCACAAGCAGACAGAAGCGCGTTTCCCAACGTCAAGCTCAGAACTGCCGTCCCCCTCGTCCCAAGCGCCCCGTGCCGGCCACCGCCCGATGCCTTCCCCCCCCGGCCAACGCTACGCCGCGCCGCGCCGTGCCTGCGTTGTGGATGAGGTAGTCGATGCCGGCGGAGTCGAACGCCTGGTCCGCTGCTGCTGCCGCGTTTTCGAGTTCGGAGTAGGCGCTGCACAGATCGAACGGCAGTACGAGCACTCTGTTGTCGGGTACGCCCAGCGATGCCTTGACGCGCTCCAGCTTTGCCGCATCCCGCGAGCTTAGGATGACACGCGCGCCGAACCCAGCGAAGTATTTTGCAAGGGTAGCACCTAGGCCCTGGCTTGCTCCAGTGATCCACACAACCTTGCCTTCGAAGGCGTTCGCCCGGTGCTTTCCGAGGCTCAGCAGGTGGAGGTCAGCGTCGGCGAACGCAAGGCGGACGAGCTTGTAGCAAACATACGAGATCGCGGCACCGACTATTGCTAGGGCCGCAGTGCCCATTGCGGGAGGCACTGCAGACATAATTGCGCAGCGGGCTCGCACGGGTTGTGTGGGCCTACTGAAGTTGGTTCCGCAGAGAGGGCGGCGTTGGACTAACTTAACGCGGCATAAAGGTAAAAGTGATCTCTGGTACATTGCGATGACATTACAGCATGCAGTCCGTTGTGGGAAATCATCGTCCTCTGCCTCCTCCGAAACCTCCAAAACCCAGCTTCCGCGCGTCCTAAAGGCAGCGCGAGGCCCACCTTCGAAAAGTCCCTTGAATGAATTGCTTCCGTAATTGTCCTGATCGCCAAGATCCCATCAGGATTGTCGCGAAACGCTATTGCTGACCTGTCCAAGCACCTCAGTCATTGAACGCCAATCCTCGAATCGGACAGCATGGACGCACTGCCGAATATGTTTTTGGGCCTAGGCGCTGGCTGTCAACAATGGCAGCGGCAGGTGGGCAGGGGATAGAGCCGCTGACACAGGCGACCACCGTCGCCGAACCATTACGACGCGTCCATCCACGGCTCTATCCAGATCCCTACCAACCCCTGCTCACGAGAAACTGAAGCTCCTACTGCACCCAATAACCATATTTGAACGACTTCTCCAAAACCAATATAAACCGTCCTCAGCCCCTTCCCGCACCGCCTCCCTCAATCTCTCCGCTAGGCGCTGGAGAGCCTCCAGGTGTTCCTGCTGACCGCCGCACCACCGCCAGGAGGCTACTGGGCTGCACCGGCGGGCGGCTCCACCAGTCCGGGCTGCGGCCAGGCCACATCCACGCCCACGACCCCGCCACCTTCCCAAGCTCGCGGCTCCATCGCCGCCTGGCACCCGGCCGCGCTGCCCACCTCTGCATCGCCTCCCCTGGAGTGCGCCTCCGCCTCCACCGCCGCCTCCACCTCTGCCCTCCGCCCTGCATTCTGGCGCAGCACCAGCGCCGCCTTCGCGCCGCTGGCCAGCCTGGTGGCGGGTGCGGCGCGGCACGACAGCGCTGCCACCCCCGCCTCCGCGCCTGCGGCCTGCGGCGCCTGTTGCGGTGGCGGCTGCAACAAGAAGGGGCCGCAGGGGCAGGGAGGCGATGAGCAGCTGCGGGACCTGTCGGGAACCTGGATCAAGGCAAGAGGGGGACGCGGTCTGGGGCGGGGGCAAGGTGGTGGTGTGGCATGAAAACTGCTTACATGACAGGGACAGGATAGGTGGCGCATTGTCGTCCGACACCGTGGTCAGGTGGTGTGGGAGCTGGGTGGCTGGGGGTGGGGTCCTGTAGGCGGCTGTCGTGGGCGTCGTGCTCAGCAACTCTTCGGTGAGCACCCGTGGCTGTTGGGGCCGGTCGCCGAGGACATAGCCAGCCAACGTCCAGCAGCCACTAGCTCCAGATCTGCCTGCACACCGTGTTGTCGTGGACCCCGGCTCCTGTCAGTCAGCCCAGAAGCCTCTGCTGCCGCCTCCTTGCGCTTTCTTTTGCCACGGGTTTAAGCCTGTACAAGGAACGAAACCCCTCCCGCCCAACCCCTCCGGCGTCCGCTTCCCGCAGAACCGCGAAAAGTCGGAGAGCATGGAGGCGGCCATGAACCTGATGCGCCTCAACGGAATCGTACGGCAGGCACGTGACGGGGTTGGGTCCTCGTGGTGTCGTCCCTCCGCCGTAGTGCCGTATGCTCGGCCACGTGTCGGACGGGGCGCATCGTCGCCTGCGCGTGTATCGTGGCAGCGGTGGTGGGGGGGTGGGGAGGGGGGTTGCGAGGGGGCGCCCAACCAGCTGGTGGGTCTCTCGGCACCACCGCAAACCGCACAGCGCACCATGGCGACCCAACTCCACCAACACCAACACGAACACCACCGCTGTCCGTGACAGCCGAAGACTGCTGTGGGGCATGGCACCATCACTCACCTTCACCACAACCTCCACCATCTCCACCTCCACCACCTCCACCACCACCACCACCGCCACCACCGCCACCACCGCCACCTCCAGCATCACCTCCACCACCTCCAGCATCACCCGTGCCACCCCATCCCCTCCTCCGGGGCGGCAGGCGGTCAAGCTGGTTCGCGGAGTACACGTCGACCAGGACCCGACCACCTTCACCTTCACGGTCTTCAGCTGCATTGCATGGTTCAAGGTAACAACAGGGGGGACAACAGCCTGCAGGGCCGGGCAGCGGGGGCGGGCGCAGAGCGGACTGAAGCGCCTGGGGGTTTAGAGGTGAGGTCCTGGTGTTGGGCTGCAGGGAGGCTGGAAGGAGGCTGGGTGCGGTAGTTGCGCTGAGGGGCCTCTCACCAGCCGGCAGCTGCGGAGTGCGCGAAACCCACTCGCCCCTCCCCTGCACACTCGCCCCTCCCCTGCACACTCGCCCCTCCCCTGCACACTCGCCCCTCCCCTGCACACTCGCCCCTCCCCTGCACACTCGCCCCTCCCCTGCACACTCGCCCCTCCCCTGCACACCCGCCCCTCCTCACCCGCCCCTCCCGTCGCGGTGGGGTGCCGGCTCCACAGGTCAAGGAAGTTTACCCCATGTCCGGAGAGCAGCGGCAGTTCCGCCGGAGGGACCTGCGGCGGGGTGGGTGGGTGGGGCTGGTAGCGGTTGCCGAGCTGCAGATTAGGAAGCACCATCGGGCCAGTAGGAGGGGCTCTCTCGGCCGCACCCCAAGTACAAGGGGCTCTCTCGGCCGCACCCCGAGCCTCCCACGTGGCACTGAGCAGCCGGGGGCACTACTCGCGGCAGCAAGCACCCCTCACTCCACAAGCGGTGCCAACCCCCCCCCCCGCGCGGCTGCGGCTCCCTCCTCGCAGGCAAGGCCCTCGGCTGGGTGGAGCCTCACGGCAAGAACCTGCACGTGCAGCTGAGGTGGTGGGTGCAAAGGGGGTCCCCGGGAACTGTGGGGCGGCGCGCGGGGGAGGGGGCATGAGAGGAAACCCGTGGGAAGGGGGAGATCTGCGGGACGTGATGCGACCTGGCGATCCACGTGCCCCCACATGCGTCTGCGCGCAGGAATGAGCCCCTGGGCGGCCAGGGCACGGACCACTTCCGATTGCTGAACGAGGACGAGCTGCACATCGAGTCCGTGATTGAGGTACGACATTCGTACATGACGGGGACGGTTGGGGCCGCCCCATCTGCTGTATGGCAGGCTGTCGGTGGCGAAAGTGGGTTTCATCGACCAGGCCGGCCGCCCGTGCCGGCTGGCCCGCTTGTCCACGCCACAATAACTCCCCTCCCGTTGGTGGTTGCTTTAACGGCCGCATTTTCGGTGCGGCTCCTGCTCCTGCTGCTGTTGCTGCTGCTTTTTGCCTCGCGCCCGACAGGTGGCGGGCCAGACTGCCAAGTACACCACCGTGTATAACAGGAAGCCGGACCGCCGCCAGGGTTCCGGAGCCGACAACCGCCCCAACCGCCACCACGATGAGGGCGATATGGGCAGCGACGGCCACCACCCACAGGGCCAGAACCAGGACCCAAAACGGCGCTAGAGTGGTGTTCCCATATTCGCTGTCTGTTAGAGTTTTAGGGTTTGAGAGTGACCCCAGCACTATCGGGCGGACGCGAACGACGTGGCGTTGCGCAAGTGGGCGCCGGGAGGGAGGGGTGAGCTGCCTGGGCCGGCGGCGGCGGCGGCGGCGCCAGTGGACCACTCGCTCCTGCGTGCCGGTCTCCTAGTCCTTAATGGGGCGGTGGGGGCGCGGGGTGGGTATTGGGTAGGGCGCTGCGGGGCCACGTGGTGCTCCCTGGGGGGCCGGAAGCTGGTGTTCCCATGGCGATGGTCTGGGTAGCTTAAGCGGCACGACACTGTCATGGGGGGGGGCATACATAAACCTGTTACACGACACGAATAGGATAGCTGGCGCATTGTGTGTGGGGGCGGTAGACGTGGAGTCATGTGCCGCATCCGCCACCGGACGAAGTAGTGGGCGGAGGTAGGTAGGTAGGTGGGAGGAGGGAGGGGGTAAAAAGGCTGGCTGGTTTTCTGTCTCCTCCGCCCCGGAAGACAACCGCTGAGATCGGCCACCGCAAGAAGCGCCCCTCGGCGATCGCGGACTGGCCTTGCGCGACGGCAGTCCATACCCATAAACCGTACCTAGGTGGACGCTGCGTGGTGCCGTAAATTTGTCGTACGTTTTTGCTGTGGGTTTATAGCACACGCCAGGAATGTCACTTTATATAGGACGATTCGCTCGATGGGTCAATGCGCTTAATGAGGCGAGCTTCCCTAGCACCCCGAGCGGGGAGACGCCCAGCAGGCCGTGCCGTGGCTGTACGAGTGCCGTACGAGTGCCGAGTCCCACAGTACGGCGTTTCGCTTGCGAGAACATGCGGCGGGAGGCCAGGCGAGTTGGGCGGTGGGTCGGGGGCGGTGGGTCGGCAGGTTTGACTGCACCAAGTGATGGCTGGGCTACTGCTGCTGCTCTGGGATCAGGGGCCACCCGGTTAAGCTGGCGAACAAGCTTACCGTGAAATGTCTTCGCCGTCCTCCACATATTTACACCGCAAGAAAAAATAGTGTATAATCTTTATTGGTAAAGGGTTAAATACTGGTGACACTGAAGCAGCTGATGAGGCGCTGTGGGAGCTGATGGAGTGATGATGCGCCAGCTGTGCGGCTGTGTACGACGCTATATTGAGAGGCTGTGTACGACGCTACATTGAGAGGGCCTCTACTGTCATCGGGCTTGGCCGGCCTGCTCCGAGACCGTCGCGGGGAAGAGAGGGAGGACGCACGGTTCCCTCATGCTGCTTGTTGTGGGGGCGCATCCAACCTGTACACATTTGTATTCCCGCCGATGTTCAGGCGGCGGATGCTCAGGCAGTACATGCTCCTCTCCTTCCACTTCCGCTTCCGGTACTCCTCCTGTCACACAAACATGGCAGACTCGATTAGCTCGAGCTCGGCCGCACGGGCGGTTGGCTTCCAGATCCAAGCAGCCCAGCCTGAACCGCAGTAGCGCCTCATGGTGCTGACGCGGTACATCAAAGGGCGGGATGGCCTAGAAGGCCGTTGGTTGGGTTCTCCTTTCGACATCGAACCGTCGCCTTGTTGTTGACCCTCAGGTCTTCGTCTCGAACGGTGAACAACCCAGGGTAAGATGTGCCGTTGTCAGCCCCAAAGCCTTTTTAAAGAAATCGCTGCAAGAGGGAAAACAGCCCAAATGGCAGCACGGAGCAGAAATATGAGTATACTCGGAGGTGCACCTCCGAGTGGATCCACGTGCACCTCCAAGTAAACCCAGCTCTCCGCTCCGCGCCGCCTTTTGGGTGCTTTCCCTAGCCTAGCAGTCGAGTGAATAGCGGCTGTTGCTCCCGACGGTGTGCCAAGTCCCGCTTGATCAAGTAATAAGCCACTACCCAACCTGTTGCCATCCTTATGCTGGCTGCGTTCCGTAGGAGGCTGCCCCAGTCGCCGTCGTTGATGGCTACAGCGATCCGATCGGTTGCTGGCTGCTGGTCGCTCCCTGTCTGCGGAGTGCGCCTGGGGCCATAATCTCAGCTCCTGTGATTACCACCGATGCATAATTCGCGTTGATGATCTCCTTGGGTTTTGCGCGTACGTCATTGCAGCTTACAGCTGCCGGGACCTGCTGGATAATCTCCCGCCAGGCATACGGTGGCTTGGCGCCATTGTATTGCTGCCGGCTGCTGCGCCTGCTGCTGTGTCCGGGAGCTGCTGGTGTATAAAGGCCTGCTCGGCATCCTGCGCATTAATAGCCTTCATGATATTCACTAGCTGCTCCTGAAACGTCATCGGTTTGTGGACAGTTCGTGGCGGCTGATTCGCTGGCTCGGTGCCTTTGCAAGTTCTCTAACTTCAATGGTCCTCGTTTTCCGGCCGTTTGGGAACCTTGCTGCTGTCGCAAGATGGAGCTGTGAGATGTCCCCGATGGGCCGATGCCTCACTAGTCATGTGCTGTATAATTTTGGAAACAGTGCCGTACGCATATGTCGGGAGTACACGCCGGTTGTGTAAGCTCTTCTATTGCATGTACCAGTGCGATGAAAGCTTGCACCTTCCACAATCGCTGAACCGGCAACGCTACGCGTGCCGGTCAGCAAGGAAGCATCTTCTGTTACCTGCGACGGCCGCACTGGCCTTGGCTTCCTTACCGTGCATACAGCTCATAAAACCTGGTAGTAAACAATTAGGGGTTTGGGGCGCGATCTAGACGTGCCGCGGTTTGGTTGGCGGAATTGAGCGCAGCCGGCCAACTATCCGTGGCTGAAAGTCAAACAGGAGCCTACCGGCTCAGCTCAAACAGCTAGCTGGTACAGAGCTGAGCTTTCGGGATTGCAGAGTGTTACAGTGCTGATCGTGACTGGCCGCTGCGAAGATGTCGGGCGGCGGCATGAGCGTCAATCGGGAAAGCCTGGTGCAGCGGCTACAAAGCCTGAATGTTAGCCAGCAGTCCATTGAGGGCACGTCGAAGTGGTGCCTGTTCTACATAAAGGATGCTAAATCGGTGGTCAACATCTGGTTGGAAGAGTTCGGCCGGACTACGGCGGAGCGGCGGATAGCGTTCCTGTATCTGGCAAACCACATCTTGCAGGTGGGCAGGGACGGGAGCTGTTACGGCGTCGCTCAACAACATGCACAGCACAGTTATATGCGCCTTTTTTCCTCATCTTTGCGCTCCGTATGGGCTAACGTTTCTGGCTCACCTTCGCGTGCGGGACACTATCCTTTTGGCGCCGGGTGCACGATGCCAGCAGCCTTCTTATGCGCCCACCTAGCGCCCCAGCGGCCCTGCGTCACTGCGTCTGGGTAGCCCAACAGCGGTCTCCAAGCATGGTGTCGGGGCTCGGGCTCCGATTGCGGGGTTACGGAACTGCGAGGCCGCGAGCAGATGACGGGGGGCGGAGGGGGTATGTTGCTGAATAGGCCCGCCCGTGGCGCGACCAGCTAGTGCCCCAAAACTTGGCGCTGGGTCCAGCAGCGGGTGGTGATGCCTGCCGTACAAGATGCTGCGTGTGTCGTGTGTGGGGCTGGGGTTCGGGGAGGGGGAGCCGGGGGCTGGGTTAGTCCCCGCGCTCGTCCAGGCGCCCAGCAGCCGTCATGTCGTCCGTCTGCAGCCAGGGGCGGATGCCGGCTGCAGCTGTGGAAGCCTGGGGGTCTGCTTCCGTGCCCCCCCGCCGCCGCCGCCGTCACCGCCGTCACCGCCCCCCCCCTCGCCCTCCTGCTGCACTGCCGCCACCACCACCCAAGAGCTCCCGCCCCGCCCCCTCACCGCCCCCTCACCGCCCCCTCGCCGCCCCCTCGCCGCCCCCTCAGGAGGGGCGCAAGAAGGGCCGCGAGTTCTCCGACGAGTTCTTCCGGGTGCTGCCCCGGGCCCTCACCTCCTCCAGCCGCTCGCCGGACCCCAAGCTGCGCAGCTCCGCCAGGAGGCTGGTGGACATCTGGGACGAGAGGAAGGTGGGGCCCGGTGGGGGGCGGCGGGAGGGGGAGGGGGCGGGAGGGGGCGGGAGGCGGCGGGGGCGGGAGTGGGGGCGTTACGTTGTGAAGGGCCGGGAGGGAGCCGGCCGGCGACCTCCGGCGGCAGTCGTACATACCATGTGTGTGTGTGTGTATATGTGTGGACTTCACCTCCCTCGCTCCACTTCTCTCCTCTCTCCCTCCCTCTCTCCCTGACCCCCTCCCTCCCTCGCCGCAGGTGTTTGGCACGGCTCAGGTCAAGGCCCTGAAGGAGCACCTCACGGGGGCGGGCAGCAGCAGCACGCCGTCAAAGGGGGCGGCAGGGGGCGCAGCAGCCGCAGCAGCCGCAGCAGCAGCCGGCGGCGGTGGCGCGCCTGCCGGCGGCGCAGCCGCTGACGGCGGCGGCGGCAGCGACCTGGACCGTCGCAAGCTGGCGGCGGTGGGTAGCCTAGCTGACGTGCTGTACGAGGTCGCCAATGCGGCGGCCAGGAGCAGCGAGTGGCAGACCAAGTGCTTGCAGATCAAGGCGGTGAGCGGGGCAGGGAGGCGGGAGGCGGGTTGAGGGCGCACAGCGAAGTGGGTTCGCAGGAGGAGGGGAGGGGAGGGAAGGGGCACTGTCGGGCGTACTGCTGGTGGTGGTGGTGGTGGTGGCGATGCACAGTGTGCCCTTCCCCCCCTCCTCTGCCGACCCATAGTTCTCCCTCATCTACCCTCTTCTCGCCCTCGCTCCCCCCCCCCTGGCACCATGGCCGTGTTGGTCCACCACCCCGCAACCCTGCCCCCCCTCCCGCCGCCTATGTCGTGTAACCGGTCTTCTCGCAACCCCGCCAGCTGTTATACCGATGTCGTGTAACCGGTCTTTACCCCCCCCTCCCCCTCCCCCTCCTCCGCCAGAACGTGTCCTCCATCGACGCCTCCGTCTCCGAGGTGGCCGGCGCGCGCACCACCCTGGGCACCGCGCTGGAGTGCTTGCGGGCGGAGAGCGAGCGACGCAAGAAGGCGGTGACGTACATCCGGATGCACCTGTCGCAGCAGGTGGGGCGGGGGAGGAGGGGAGGGGGGGGAGGGGACCACCAGGGACCACTGTCTTCATGCCCACCACCACCACCTCCACCACCAGGGACCACTGTCGGCACATACCGGGGAGGGCCAGCGGCGCACTGCCACCACCACCACCACCACCACACCGCCACCACCACGACCCACTCCCTCCCCCCTGCCGCTTCACCGCCCTCGGTTTGTCGGCCGTGGATTCGCGGATTCTCTTATCCAATCCCCGCTGCCGCCCCGCAGGAGGACAGTCTGAAGCGCACGGAGGAGGCCACTGCGGCCCTCACGGCGCAGAAGGCGGAGCTGGACGAGCGGCACGCGGCGATGCTGCAGCAGGTGTGTGTGTTGGGGGGGGAGAGGCGGAAAGGGGGTGCTGGGCACAAGCGGGGGGGGAGGCGGACGAGGCGGGGGGTGCGGCACCCGGTGTATGCAACCCGAGGTAACACTCAGGTAACCCGGCACGGCTTGACAGTTGTGACAGTAACTTTATTGGCGTACGGAGCTGCACGGAGGGACACTGCGCAGCAGCGGCACCACCACCACCACCACCACCACCACCACCCAGCCAACCGCACGTTGACCCCCCCGGCTGCCGCCGGCTGCTGCCTGGCGCGCAGGAGCAAGAACGCCAGGAACGGGAGGAGTCAGCGCTGCAGCAGCAGCTGCAGCAGCAGCAACAACTGGAACAGCAACAACAACAGCAACAACAGCAGCAACAACAGCAACAGCAGCAACAACAACAGCAGCAGCAACAACAGCAGCAGCAACAACAGCAGCAGCAACAACAGCAGCAACAACAACAGCAGCAACAACAGGCTGCGGCTATGGCTGGCATGGATGGGGGCGGCTTCATGGGCATGCCGCCACCGGTAAGCACAACAGCAGCCGGCGGGGGAGAAATGGGCATGGTGGTTGATTGGCGGTTGGCGGGGTGGCCTAAACCCCAACAGCTCAGGGTCCTCCAGGGCCGGTGGGACTTGGGTGCACAGCCCATTTGTGCGGCCGGACCCGAGCAGGGGTTGCGCGCGGTCGATCGTCTGCTGGTGTCTGGTATCTGTTACCTGGTCCCCGTTGCGTCTCCCCCCCTCCACACACACACATGCGCGCGCGTCCCGGTGTCCGATGGCCATGCACACGCTACATTTCCCCAGTCGCGTTATCGGGTCTATTATTGTACCCCCCCACACACACACCTTCTGCGACCATTCGCGGTGCGCCGGCCCTGCCAGCTCCCCGGCTGCGTACTGCCCGCCCGCCCTCCACCACCTCAAAACACACGCACACGCGCACACCCGCCTGCACTCCAAGTGAGGCAGCTCCCAGCCGCCCTACCACCACCACCACCACCACCACCCCAATACCCTGCTCCGCCCACCGCACCCCTACCATCACCTTCAACCCCGCCACCACCCCTACCGGTTCACGTACGTCGCAACCCCCCCTGGAGGATTTCTGCCGTCCGCTTCCTATGTCCTGTAACCGGGTCCTCTCGCCTGCCCCCCACCCTCCTGGCCCGGGGAACGTCCTGTAACCGGGTCTTCTCGCCCCTCTCCCTCCTGCCCCTCCCTCCTGGCCACCGCAGGGCGGCATGCCGGGTATGCCCCCTATGATGCCCTTCCCCGGCATGGACCCCTCGGGGGGGCACTTCGGAATGCCCTTCCCGGCCTCGCTGATGGGCCCCGGCGGCCCCATGAACCCGCTGGGACTGGGAGGCCCCCCCGGCATGAACCCAATGAACATGCAGCCCTTCCCCATGGGCCCTATGCACGGCATGAACCTGCCGCCCGGGATGCACCCGATGGGTCCAGGGGGGCCGCTCAATCCAATGGGCGGGATGAACCCCATGAACGCGATGGGGCACGGAGGCGGCGGCGGCGGCCCGCCGGGCGGCGGCGGCGGCGGACCCATGGGTCAGCTGGGCGGCCTGCCGGACCTGGCGGGCGCGCTGTCGGCGCTGAGCGCGTCGGGTTTCGGAGGCCAGGGCGACCCAGGGGGCATGATGGCGGCAGCGGCGGCGGCTGCTAACGGGGTTATGGCTGGCGGACCCGGGTTGCAGTCTCAGTCGTCTGGCCAGCATCAGGGGTTGCAGGGGCAGCACAGTGGCCCCGGGCAGCAGGGGCAGCAGCAGCACAACCAGGCGGGGGGCCCGCACCCTCATGGGCAGCAGCAGCAAGGTGAGGAGGGGGGAGGCGGCGGGGTCTGGAGGGCGGATGCGGGCCCGTAGGGGTGTGTGTGTGTGTGTCTCGGGAGGAGAAAGTAGGTCGGTTTGGAGCTGTGAAAATGAAGCTGCCGGGACTGGGACTGGGATGTATGGAATGTGTGTGTGAGCCGCATGAGGCGGCGGAACTGGATGCGTCTACATGTCTGCGGGCGATCGGGGATCACCGCCTTACCACGCCCCCTGCTCAACCACACCGCCCCCGCACCCCCTCGACCCCACCCCTGCTCCCTCGCCCGCCGCCTTTCGACAACCGGCTCCAGGCATGGGCATGGCTCCACAGCACCAGCCGCCCGGCAGCGCAGGCCCCGGGCCCGGATCAGCACCCGGAGGCGGCGGCGGCCCGCAGCAGCAGCTTCACGCGGGCAGCCACCCTCTCCCCGGCGGACCCCCCCACCCCTCACACCCGCCACACCCCGGGCTGCCCGGACCGCCCCAGGGCCCCGGAGGCGGCGGCGGGCCGCAGGGTCCCGGGGGCGGTCCGCCCCCCCTGGACCCCGCCGGCATCGACCAGCTTGCCGCCGCGCTGGCGGGCAACCAGGACCAGACGGCCATGCTGCTGGCGAACGCGTTTGCGAGCATGAGCCAGGTGGGGGCGCGTGGAGGGGTGTGGAGGGACGAGTGATGGGACGAGTGAGGGAAAGGGAGGCTGGGAGGCCAGTGGGTGGGGCTAGGCATGCGGCCCGCGGGGCTCCAGAGGGGCTCCAGGGTCTGGGCAGGGGGGGATCTGTCACTCATTGGCAAGCAAGGCCGGGGAGGGTGGGAGGGGGAGGGTACGTGACAGCTTGAGCGCACTCCGCTTGCGTGCCGCCTGCACCCTCCGGCCCCTGCCCCGCGCCCGCACCGCAGCCTTCCGCATGAGTACGTCCTAAATAGGCACCTCCCGGTCTGGAGCAGAGCACACCAACCTGCCCGCGGATGCCCTACCACTGGCGACCCCGTTGCCGCAGCACCCACCTCCCTTGCCGCAGCACCCACCTCCCTTGCCGCAGCACCCACCTCCCGGCCCCACCTCCCGCACCCACCTCCACCTGCTGTCCCGTGTCGCGTCCTGGTGGCGCAGGAGGAGCGCGACCGGCTGGGCGCCAACCTGGGGGACATGCTGGGGGGCCCCAACCCGCACCAGCCGCATCCCATGCACCCCCACCAGCACAGCCAGCCCGGCGGGGGACCCCACCAGCACATGGCACCGCCGCAGGACCACCCCATGGACGGTGGTTTCGGAGGCAGTCCCATGGGCAACGGCGAGGGCGACCCGATGGACGCGCCGTACGATCCGGAGTTTCCCGATTAGGCAACCCCGGACCGTACGCTGATGCGACGCTCGCGCTGCGCTACTCTCGCTGACTGACTGACCGACTGCTGCCCCGGCTGGACTGGGCTGGTGGTCCGACTGGGCTGGGCTGGTGGTCCGACTGGTGCCCCCGGGATATGCATCCCCGCGCGGGGTGTTGAGGGTTGACGAATTACGAAGAGTGCGATGCGGGGACGTGTTTGGGGGGTGGGGGCAGCGGCGCTGAAGCAGGCGCATGTCAGCGCTCCTTGTTTTGGGCTGTTGCGTTGGGGGATGCTTGGGAGGCGGCGCTAGGGGTTGCGGGCGGGGTGCCGACTTGCGTCTCCTTCGCAGGAAGCAGCAACGGAACAAGGGCGGGTTGAGGTCTGGGAGCGGCCCACCCCGTTTGGTGGACTCCCGCGGAGAATTACCCACATAGCGGTTGGCGCCTGCGTGGGGATGTGCCGTACTGGTACGACCAGTACGAACGGGCTGCGGACTCCGGCCACCGCTCATGACTAGACTGCGCTTGGTGATGATTGCGGCTGAGGGGGGTTGCTGGCAGCGGCTGCTGTGTCGGGAGCGGAGTTGAGGGGGAGGGGGCGTTGCAGCCGCAGCTGCGGGCGGGGAGGCGTGTTGCGGTGGGGTCGATGCCGTGTACGTCGCTGCAGGTACTGGGGGTAGGATTCCGGCTCAAGGCTCGCCCGGGAAGCCGGTTGGGGAGGCCAGGCGGAGCGGCGTTGGTGGGCATTGCCGCGTGCTGCTGGAGCATCGGGACCAGGGCCGGAGTGCGGCAGGGAGGGGCATGTCGTCTTCCCGGGCTCCCTCCTACAGCTGGGGTGGCGGCTGCCCTGCTCGCACCGGTCATTACCAAGCATTTGAGCGGCCGTTGCAGAAACCGTTCCCTGGGCGGCTGCCGCTTCTCCATCCAATGGATGTGGTGGTAAGGGGGGGCCACAGTGGGCTGCCCGGCTGACGGCAGCGCCAGGTGGCGAGGTCGGACAGGGCGGTAGAGCCGCTGCAGGTGCCGGTGTCCTGTCGGTGGCCCGGTCAAAGCGCCACACGGCAGAAGCTGATGTAAAAGCCTGAACGAGCTGTGTCCATTCGTACCAACCTGCCCGCCTGCCGTACTGTAACGCTTGCATCTCACGAGCCCTCGCACTGTAGCCCGCGGGGGTCGCTGCCGGATTGCGGTCCCTGCCGCTGCCCTGCCTCCGCCCTCCTGGGCATCTCGACACGTATGTCCTAAACGGTGTCTCTTTCGAACACGGGTCTTCCTTGCAAGTTGCAACCCTCCAGGGCAACGACGAACCCGAGTCGATCCCAATCATCTTTACACGATCACGGCCGTCAAGGAGAGAAGCACGGGCGCATACATACGCGCCAGGCGCGAGAAGGGCCGCGCTGCGTTGCCGGAAGCGGACACGACAAGGGCGCGTACCCACCGCCAGCGGAGCTTGCGTCGCCTGCTCCACGACCCCCCCGGAATGACGCCAAGTCCGCCGAGCCAGGTACGGACCGTCGTCGTCTCCTCGACCACCTCGCGCTCCTGCCGCCTCCTTCCCCCGTAGGGATGTCCACAGAAGCAAAAATCCGACCACGCGCCAGGGGCGCCGCCGCTCTACCCTCCCGCGCTTCTCCGCTCCGAAACCACACACCAACTGCCCGACCCCGTCGGGCCACCAGCGCCCTTCTCGGTCGCCTCCAGGGCTCGCTTCACCACCATCACACTGCGCTGCGAAGACTACCAACACACGCACACGCACGCGCCGACCCAGGACGTCCTCTCGACGCCCGCCACTCCGCTATACCCCCTCTCCGCGAGCAGTCCCTCCGCTCCCGCTGTTGCAGTGCCGGGGCCGGCGCCCTAAAACTTGTACACGTTGGAGGCGTCGAAGCCCAGCTCCTTGAGCAGCCCCTTGACCTCGCCCTGTGGAGGTGCGGGTTGGGGGCGGCGGCGGGTCAGGGGTCGGGCAGGTAGGCGAACGCTTCGACGAGGGGGCCGGGCGCACGTGGTGTGAGGACGACCCCATCACGTGGTGTGAGGACGACCCCATCACGTGGTGTGAGGACGACCCCAGGAAAGGAAACGGCGCCTGAACTGGGCATGAAAACCCGTACCGAACATTGAGGCAACCAAATCCTCTGTGCTCTCTTCGCAGTCCGGCACAGGCTTCGAGGCCTATCAGGCGCTTCCGCTGTGGTCACGGCTGTTGCTGCCCTCCCCGCCTGCAGCCCCTCCGCCCACCTGCGAGTAGTCGGGTGCCTTGTTGCCCGACACCGCCTCCATCATGCCCGGGGGCCCGCACACCATGACTAGGGAATCCTTGGAGGCCGCCGGCAGGTTGGCCTTGAGCATGTCCTTGGTGACGTACCCCACCCCGCCCTTCCACAACAGACCCATCCAGCTGGGCTTGTCCACCACGTAATACACCTTGAAGCGACCCGGGTGGGCGGCAGCCAGGGAGTCGATCTTTTCCTGCGGGCGAGCAGAGGGAGGCGAGCGCATATCCATACGGCGTAAAAATACACAGGTGGACGGCACAGAAGCAGCAGTAGCAGCATTAGGTACGGCCCAGGAGGAAAGCCGCTCCTGCCGCAAGTGAGATCACCGAGCGCCCTGAAATGGAACGGAAGGGATGCGGACAACGGGGTGGTGCAGCGGGCGCCAT
Organism: Yamagishiella unicocca; assembly: GCA_003116995.1. Lineage (NCBI taxonomy): Eukaryota > Viridiplantae > Chlorophyta > Chlorophyceae > Chlamydomonadales > Volvocaceae > Yamagishiella > Yamagishiella unicocca. Next base: position 49,265 of record BDSL01000088.1, read on the forward strand.
CCACCCGCACCCGGTCTTCCTCAAAAGCCCCGGGTTGGAAGCACGCCGACATCCGCAGCTGGAACCACGCCCCCACCCGCCCACCTTGAGGATGATGTCCGTCTCGGTCATGTTGGCGTACACGAGTGAGACCTGCATCCGGAGGGCGGGGGCGGGGGGGAAGGGGGCCGGCGAGAAGATCCAGTAACACGACATGAGAGACGTAGAGGAGGGGGTCGTCACCCGCGTTTTGCAGCCGCGTAAGGAACCGCCGAACATATGCAAAGCTTGTCCGCGCCCCTCCCGACTGCCCCTGACCTCCCTCCCTGGAGGCTACCGCTCGCTCGCAAAAGCGGTTGGCATGATGCTGCGTACCAGATCGGGACGAGCGGCACTCCCGAGTCAGAGGGGCCTCCCCCCCCCCTGGAGTCCCCCCACTTCCCCGGCCCCCCCCAGCGCGCCCACCTGCGTCTTGTCGGCGGGGTTCTCCAGGATGGCGTCGATCACCTGGCAGTCAGGTGGCGGTTGGGGCGGCCGTTAGGGTTTAGTCGTCGGGGGTTCAGTAGTTAGGCGGCCGGTTAGCCCCGGCCTCCTGGCGCCGGCGGCCCCCTCTCATTTCAGGTTTGCGTAGGACCAAGTGTTTCCCTCCTCCCCTCTCCCACCTCCCCCTGTCTTCTCCCGCCCCCCTTCCGGGTTTCCCTGCCACACCCGCCCACCTGCAGCATGGGCGTGATGCCGGTGCCGCCCGCCACCATGCCGATGTGCTTCTTCGCGTTGGCCTCGTACGGGTACTTCTTGATAGGGCCCTTGATGTCGAGAGTGTCACCGACCTGCAACCGCCACCACAACCACCATAACCACCAGCACAACCACCAGCAGAGAGCGAGAGGGTGCCATGCGGGAGAGGTTTCGGGCTGGGGCGTGTGCCGAGACGGGGCATCTCGGGGAGCTGGTGCCGCGGGGGGGACTGCACGGGGCAGCACCTTCGGTGGGGGTGCCACCCCCCATCAGCTCAGGACGCCCCGGAGACGGCACCTCGGAGGCCAACGACCCCGCAACTAACGGAAACACACACATGCTGCCGTGGCTTGGGACGTAAAACGTAAATTAAGAGGTAAATTAACACACACGCTGCCGTACCTTGAGGTTGTCGATGTGCTTGGACATGACACCCTAGTGGGGGCCGGCAGCAGCACGAGGCGTCGTGGGTGTGAGGTAGGGGTGAGGTAGGGGTAAGGTGGAGGGAGTGAGAGGGTTAAGAGACGGGGCCAGTCAGTCAGGTATGCGCGGCCGGCCAATGATTCATCATCGTAAGCGGCAAAACACGGCGATTGATGAAGAGGCGAAACAGGAGCAAAGGGTGCAAGGAACCCCGTGCCCCTTCCCCCACGGGTAACCGGGTAACCAGGCCTTGTCGCCACATCCCCCCGAGTACCCCGGATCTTCTTCCCCCCGGATCTTCTTCCCCCCAGGAATCCTGTAACAGGGCCTTCTCAGCCGCCCCCAACCCCCCCGGTACCTAAACCGCAGCTGATGCGGTGCCTCTGCGCCTAAGCGCTCACTCGCCCCTTCCCTCCTTCCTTCCATGACGTACAAACCCTGTCGTACCTGGTCGTACACCTTGATGACCAGGTCCATGTAGCCCTTGGCGTCCGGCGGCGAGGTGGGCGTGTAGGGCCGCACCACCGCCTTGGGCTTCTCGTCCTCGGGCTTAGCCTTAAGCATGGCACTGGTGGGAGAAGGGGGGGTAGGTCGGGGGGGTTTCGAGGAAGACCCGTGGATGCCAGAAAAAACCGAGGGGGGGTGGGTCGGCTCTGGCTAGGGATGCCTTGCGTGCTGTGGGGCGGGTTGGGGAACGCCTTCACCCCCCTGGCGCAGCCCCAATAGACAAACGACTCCGACGACAACCGACTCAGAGCCCTGTTTTGGCGGGCTTGGCTTCTGCTCAGTGCGGGCCCCGGGTACCCCACCCCCACCCCAACCCAGTTCTCCCGCATGCATCTCAAAACTTCTGTTTTAAACGATTTTTTTTCGGACATCCACGGGTTTCCCTCGAACCCCCACCCCTCCATGTAACCGTTTAATAAGCCACCCACCCCACCATGGCTCCCCCCTGCGTCCCCCCCTCGGGCCTTCTTCCGCCCACCCCCGGGCCTCACCGGGTGACCAGGCATGACGCCACGAAGATGCCCGAGGTCTGACCCTCCGGCAGCTCAAACCTGCAGGCGGCAGCAGCGGCAGCGGGTGGGGCACGGGGGCGGTTAGCTACAGCCCGTGACAGCCCTCCGTTGTGTGAGGAGCGTAGCTGGCCGTCTCGAAACCAGCTGCGTGGCTGACGCTCGAGCAGAGCAGCCAAGGAGAAAAGTGCCAGCTTTGCATCCGACGCGCCTTCGAAACCACTCGGCACGGAGGCGTGCCCCCCACTGCTGTAACCCCCAGGTGACGACTAGCCGGGTCACGACGTATGCGCAAAAGGGGGTAGGTCAGGGTCGCCGGGAAGACGCGTTGTACGAAGACAGTTGGGTGCGTTGGGGCCAGCTGCGACAGGGCAGGGCGCGAGACAGGCGCTATGCATGGGCGCAGGGGCCGCGGGCGGGGCAGTCACACCTGTACAGGAAGGTGTTGCGAGTCAGCTGCTTCTTTTCCTTCAGCTTGAAGGCGCGGAACTCATTCGGATCCAGCGCGCCCTTCGGCGCGGCGGCGTCCGCATGCACGGCCTGCAAGCGGGCCAAGGTTCTCCATCACCCAGTTCCAGACGACATGACCCAGAACATCGCAGGCGATGTCCAGTGGAATGCATGAGTCAAGTAGAAACTAGGCAGACGTAACGCGCGACGGTGAGAGGATGTCTCCAAATCAGATCACCCGGCACCACTGTTTCCAGCACCTTAGGGACGCTGCCAGCTGTATAGGAACAAAACTAGGTACCGGATTCATCGGACGCGGTAGCGGTTTAAAATGCGTATGTCGGAGTAAGACGTCGCTTCCGCAAAAGCAAGCCCCACCTTGAAGGCTAGCTTCTCATCCAGGTTCACAGCAGCAAAGGCAGTTCCGGAGAGAGCAGCAGCAGCTAGCAGAGTGCTGTAGCCCCGCGAGGAGCGCACGGCGGAGGCGAGCATTTCCGTAACGAGTTGAACAGTCAACCGACCAAGCGCAGCTATGAGGGGTTAAGAGGAAGGAAGCAGACTGATAACGGTTTTTCCACCTTGATCAAGTCAGCGAAATTATTCTTCACGTGCTCCGGACCCTTCGGTTTTATTAGTTGATTGTCGTTCCGATCATGTTCATAAATCCTAATGCACCTTTTGAAAATCTATTTTCACATATTTGTAACTTACGGTCCAGAAATTTCAAGCGTGTAGTTCCTGGCTTACTCCTTGCTATCCCTTTGATAGCTGGCCCTTAACACTTTTGGCGCGTAAAAACTTCAGTGTAATTCAAATACTCAGTAGTCACGTAAGCACTTCGCACAGGCAATTTGCAAGCTTTCCGCCGGTGCTTCATTCCAGACGCAAGCGAGGAGCAGCGGATTACCGCGGAGGAGGTGCAGGTGCGTGGTGGCGCAATTCTCCTCTTGTTCCATACGTCCCATCGTGTCTGCAGCACAGCAAGCCATTTGAAGGCCGCTTCATTTCCCAGTGGCTGCTGCTGGCGCACAAGACTTGCCGCGCGTCCGCCCTATCCTTTGAGCACCCGCGATGAGACGAGACTTGGCGGGATTTTACCTCTAGCACACTTCAGATCGCCTCGGCCACAAGACTTCCACAAGAATAACAATCTTGCTTGCAGCTGCTGCCACCGCCAGTTGCAATGTGGCAAACCTTAGACCTCTGGGCGTCCTCGCCTCCGTCGCTGGCTAACGCTGTCGCGCATGCTCCCTCCCTTGACCCCACCCAGCCAGCTTCACTCATTGTCATTGTCCCACCCCGCCGTCCCTCAACGCCCATGCTGCAGGCCCGTCTCACCATCAAGCATCAACCCGGGCTCACCCGCCACCGCCTGCACCTTACCTGCCACCGCAGCTCCCCTCCACAATGACCCGCCTCGACACCGCTACCGGGTGGCGCCGCCGCGCACTGCGGCTGGTGGAGCAGTGCATCAAGCAGGATGCGGAACACGTGCTGTGCAAGTACGATTGGGACCCGTGGGGGGCTTTGTAGACCTAGGGAGAGCTTCGGGGGATCTCCGCAGATCTCTTTTCATGCACATCGAGGCATGGAGGAGGTGGGTAATCTCGTATGCATGGGCTTCACCACTCCCCTTAAACCCGTAAGTCGTCTCTCCCATACGAGTCCAACCTTGCCTCTACCACTCTGCGCCCAACCCCGTTCTCCCCCTGCCCCTCCAGAGCCATGAAGCGGTGGCCCATCGCGGCGCTTCTGGAGGCAACTGAGAGCTGGACCCCATACATGTTTGCAATGGTGGCCCGCGACTGGAGGCTCAGGAAGGTGAGAGAGAGCTGCTGTCCGTTTGGTGTCTGGCACTGATGATAGTGGTGATGACTGTGCGACTTGCGATTGAGGGATGGCGGGTGGAAGGAAGCTGTCTTGCGCCGGCAGCGACGTATGGGGCACGGCAACAAGCACCGTGAGTCCTTGCGACGAAGACCTTCCTCCAACGCGCTGTCCCCTGAACCTAAAAAACGACTTCCTTGTAACCCTCCTTCCCTCCGAAACCACGTCCCTCGGGCCCCAGGTTGCGCGGCTGCTCGAAGCCAAGGGCCGGTACTTCACCATGGAGTGCTGCGAGGAGTGGGAGCCCGAGTACCTGCAGGTTGGGGGGGCACTAGGCGGCTCTCAACGCAGGCGCTGATGTGTTTCGACCCCGCTTAGGCCATCTCCAACCCCTCTCTGCGTTGTGGTTGCCTTAAGGCGTCTAGTGTGATTACACATTTTCCTGCACCTGCCGCCGAAGCCATGACTATCCATCCCGCCTCTCGGACCTTCCACTGGCCCCTCCCCCCCACAATATCAAACCCCCACAAATTCCTCCCTCCCCCGCCCAGTTGCTCCTCCCCGTCGTGGGCGTGGTGACGGCCCGTCACGTGCTCGGCCAGTTGTACTTCAAGTCCGACGACAAACACCTGAGTGAGTTCGGCAGTTCGGCGCAGCATCCCCATTCCCAGCTCAGGGTACTTGACGTTGCTCTCCCCCGTCTCTGCCTTCTCCTCTTATTTCATCCTAACCCTTCCTGGTGCCCTTCCCCCAACCCCACCCGCTCCACACGCACCACCGCCACAACCCGTAAGGCCCGTGGGAGTGCCGTTGCATCCTGGAGCAGTTTCCCGGCAGGGCGCAGAAGAAGCTGCTCCGAAAATTTGAGGAGAAGGACGTGGCCCGGGTGCTGGGGGCGAGTGAGGAGGATGACGGTGACGGCGACTCCGAGGAGGATGAGGACGAGGAGAACAGCCTAGGGGGCTTCATCGTGGAGAAGTCCGATGACGACGACGAAGATGAGGATGAGGATGACGAGGAGGGGCAGGACACGTGCAAGGCCATGGAGGAGGACGACGACGAGGAGAAGGAGGACAACGAGGGACAGGAGGGGTGCCAGGCCGGTGAGGAGGAGGACGACGATGACGAGGAGGAGGATGACGACGACGAGGAGGATGACGAGGAAGAGGAGGAGGAATGAGAAGACCAAGTGTGGGTGTTTGTGGGATGGGAAAGATGCGGTCTTGGCCAAGGAGAGGAGCAGGCAGATAGATTGCTGGCAGGGGTTGCGTGGAGGGGTCTGGGCTTCGATTTGGAAGCGAGGGGGGGTCGCTTGTCTCGGCAGGGGTTACTGTGCGGGTGGATGAGACGGCGGTGGCAAAGGACGTGTCACTAAAGGCCCATTCGCAGTTCAGGATGCCGGACGGAGGTCGAGGGAGCGGCGGCGGCACGGGCTCGCGCCCATTCTTTGGCACAATGCGCCTTTGCCGTATATTATTTCTTATAGATGCCGTGTATAGAACGCCCCCACGCTCTTCGCGACCTCGCGTGCAGTGCAGCAGGGGGCGGGGCGACGAGACGAGATCCATCCCGCTGGGTGTTGCTAAGTCTTACTAAGGGCGAAGCAAGGGATAAATCTGTCGGATGCTATCCAACCTGGCGATGGGTGTGAGTGTTTGTCCTATGAACGTGCCGGCGGGGATCAGCACTTGCGGCCCACCACCTCGGAAGCAGCTAGATGCAAGCGCCTGCGCTGCCTCGTATAATGAACAGGAGCTTTGGGCACGCCAGCGCGTCGAACATGTGCAGGATTGAGGCCGCCACAGCTGGTTGCATCCTCCATGTCGGCATGGATGGAGATGACACGAAGGGGGGCACTGGAAGCTCTGTGCGTGCAAGTGCTGACGTGGTCCAGAACGTGGCCAGGGAACACCTGTCGTATATGTACCGTACCCATGTGAGTATTTCAGGCCCGGCGGCACGGGTTAATTATTACCCAAGCCAGCCGAGATTGAGCTCCCGGGATTGACACCAGGGCCTCTATGTGCGGCGCCCATTAGCCTGAGGAGCTACGTCTTAGCCGCACTTCCTCCGTAATTTTTAATACAAAAGGAATCCTGCAAATGACAGGCAGGCCCCACATATGACGGCACGTTCACGCTCCATCTCCGCCTTCCGGCCGTTCGGCACTCCCCCACGCACCCTGGCGATCTTCTGGTACTACACGTGGCGGCCCGTGCCGATGCAGTCATTCACATGTCTCAGGCGCATCGCAGGGGGAAATAGTTGCCTGATGTGGCCCGCCGTCCGCCTGCTGGGCTTCTTAGTTGAGCCCCAGCGTTTCATGACTATGCCGGCGATAAACGTGACGCTGCCATCATAGGCTACAGCTGCGCGGACGCACGCTACTCCACGAGCCTCTTTGGGGGGGCGGGAAGTTCGAAGGTCGCTAGCCCCTTTCATGAGGGCTAAAGCTTCTGGGGATGGTGTTGTCAAGTCCATGCTATCCCCATTTGGTCGGTCGCTCGTAAAAGGATGCCGCCTTACCCCCTCGGACACTGGGTTTTGGAGTTGGTTGCCTTGCTGGAATTGGGAGAGGCACATTCGAGCTGAACACGCGGGTCCGATGGCTGAAGGGCTCTTTGAAGCGGGTTCTAGGAAGAAGAAGATGTGAGAGGTGCATGGGTTGCAATTGAGTAAAAAAATGCTGTTGACGCCTTGTCCTAAGAAGTGCTTTGCCGTGCTGAGGCGTAACCATGCCAACCGTCGCGCGCCCGTTGCAAGGGCCCTGCCCATATGACGACCCAAATACTCTCGAGAAGCATAATAATTGACAAATACAATTGATCACGTCCATAGGTAATCATACATCCAACCCCTCTGCCAAGCCACATACACAAACTGCCTAATTGAGGACTTTGCCGACCGGACATTCGGTCGTTTTTTAACCTGGCGCCACACGGCACCATGGCTGCATCTGCCGCAGAGCCTGATCCTCTGCGGGAGACCAACCGCTACGAGCGCGTGCAGTCGCTGGGCAAAGGTGCTTTCGGCTTCGTGCAGCTAGGGCGCAAGTTGCAGAATGGCGAGCTTGCAGCGATCAAATTTCTAAAGCGCTGTGATGTGAACAAATACGTGGAGTCGGAGATCCTGAACCACAGGTGCGGAGCTGCCCTGATAAGTGTCCTTCTACCTTCTGTCCTATGTGCGCGCCACCGTGCTGACCCACAGCGTTGCTCTGCAGTATGTTGCGACATCCACATGTCATCCAGTTTAAGGAGGTTTTCCTCACGTCGGAGTTCATATGCATTGCCATGGAGTACGCGACAGGCGGCAGCCTGTTTCAGTATGTGCAGCAACAGTCGCGCCTCAAGGAGGCCGTAGCACGGTGGTTTTTCCAGCAGCTTATAATTGGCGTGGAGTACTGCCACAAGCGTGGTGTCGCTAACCGCGACATCAAACTGGAGAACACCTTGCTTCAAAAAGTCGACGGTTTGCCACTTCCACTGCTGAAGATTTGCGACTTCGGGTACAGCAAAGCGGACGTCAGGTCCGCGGCTAAGAGCAAGGTGGGGCGGTACCCTTGGATGGCCCCAGGCTGTAGGCGTAGCTGTAGCTTCGGAAGGCCTGGCCACGTCCGGTGGATGGTTGTACCCGGGCAGTGGCGGCCCCCCGAGCTCCCCTCGCCTCCGACCTCCTGCTGTTGCGGCGTCACCTTGGGCTGGGCGGGCGGGCGGGCGACCCCGCACCCCTCCCTGGAGTGTGCTGCCTGGGTGGCGGGGCGCACCCCCCCTCCCCTGAGCCGCCTGCCCAAGTCCCTGAGGCCCTAATCCTGATGGTACTGTGCCCCGGGGCTTAGGGGATTAGGGATTACGCCCCTCCTTCTCGTCAGCCACTCTGCATAACCCTGACCCACATGGCCTCTAGCTGGGGGCTTGCAAGGAAAACCCTCTAGCTGGGGGAGGGAGGAGCGGACAGATGCCCAGCCGCCAGGCGCAATCTGGCCCCGCGCCGGCCACCACTTCACGGGCCCCTCCCCTTTCACCTCCCCTCCCCCCTGGGGGGCTTATTCCGCCCCCCCGCCTAGATTCGTTTCCCTCCGTCGTTTCCCTCCGTCCCCTATGTCGTGTAACCGGGTCTTCTCGCCACTCCCCCCTTTGTGCCGTCAGGTTGGCACGCTAACCTACATGGCACCCGAGGTGCTCGTCAACCGGGACGGCAAGTACGACGGCAAGGTGGCGGACATCTGGTCGTGCGGCGTCATGCTGTACGTCATGTTCTACGGCAGGTACCCCTTCGAGGTGCCAGCGGGCGGCACCATGCCCAAGGCCGCGGAGATCATGGCCATGCTGGACAACATGGTGGGTGCGGGGCGGGGGTTTGGCAACATGGTGGGGGCCTTCGAGGAAGACCCGTGGATGCGGGAAACAACCGTGGGGGGCGGGGCGGGGGCTTGGGAGTGGAGGGGGGGTGCACGGGGCTGCGTAAGGCGGGCGCGGGAGGCCGGGGTATTCCCATGTCGCCAGCACCCCACATCTCCTCTCAGCCCAGTCCCCTTCAGCTTTGCGCCATCTAGTTTCTACCCTCCGCTTCCCATGTCGTACAACCGGGTCGTCCCGCCTCTCCATCCCCCTCCTCTCCTCCCCCATACCTCCCCCTCCCCTTCCTCTCCCCACTATCCTGTCGTTTTCGTGCCACCGGTTTTCACGCCACTCCCCCTCCTCTCCTCCCCCATACCTCCCCCTCCCCCTCCTCTCCCCACTATCCTGTCGTTTTCGTGCCACCGGTTTTCACGCCACTCCCCCTCCTCTCCTCCCCCATACCTCCCCCTCCCCCTCCTCTCCCCACTATCCTGTCGTTTTCGTGCCACCGGTTTTCACGCCACTCCCCCTCCTCTCCTCCCCCATACCTCCCCCTCCCCCTCCTCTCCCCACTATCCTGTCGTTTTCGTGCCACCGGTTTTCACGCCACTCCCCCTCCTCTCCTCCCCCATACCTCCCCTGCGCCCCCCAGGTCCGCCAGCGCTACGACCTGCCCACCAAGGTTGAGGTTTCGGAGCACGGCAAGGACCTGCTCCGCCGCATGCTGCTGCCCGACCCGCGCGAGCGCATCCCTCTGGAGGAGGTGATGAAGCACCCCTGGTTCACAACCAACCTGCCGCCGGAGGTGCGGGGGGGGGGAGGGGTGACAGCGAGGAGGCCGACGAGGGGGGAAGGAACGCGACAGATAAGATGCATCTAATTGCGCCCAGGGCCCAGAGCCCGCCCTCCTTCCCCCGAGGACTGCTGAGGACTGCTGAGGGCTGCTGGCAACCCCTCAGAGCGCAGGGCCCTGGCGTCTTACCGTCTCATTGCATCCACCTGCCCTGCCCCTCCCTCGCTCCCGCGACCACACACCACACCACGTGGTACGTCTTTGCACGGACTTGACCCTGCAACCACCTCACACCTCCGTCCCTTGACGCCGCAACCACCTCACACCTCCGTCCCTTGACGCCGCGCCCTCCCTCCCTCCAAGCCCCTCCTCACCCACCCACGCACCGCCGCCCCTCACTCCCCTACCCTCCCGTGTGCACCAAACTCATCCTGATCGGTCTTGCCTTTCAGTGCCGACCCATGGGTTCGCCCTGCCCTGCCCCACCCTGCCGTCACCCCTCCCCCCCCCAGGTCCCCCGTCAGCCCACAAACCTTCCGTCCCTACCCCTCCCCACCCCTCCCCACCCCTCCCATTCCTCCTCTGCCCTCCCCTGCACCCCCAGGCTCCCAGCATGAACGACTCGTACCTCAAGGCCTGCTTCCCGGCAGGCCACCAGACGCCGGACAACATCAAGCGCATCCTGGACGAGGCCAAGGGGCGCACCGCCGTACACACGGCAGCGGGCGGGCGCGGCGGCGGCGAGGACTCGTACGACAGCATGATGGACAGCGCCATCAACGAGGACCTGCGCACGCACCGGAGCGTGGAGCTGCAGCAGTACGTCAAGGCGTACCGCTGAGGGTGTACCGGCTGGGGGGCGTACCGCTGAGATGCGTACCGCTGGTGGCCATACAGCTGAATTGCCGGCGAATTGCCGACGAATTGCCTACTGGGGACATTGGACCCTGGCTGGTGGTGTGCGACGGAGGCTGCCAAGAGCGACGACAGGGCGTGGGGTGGCGGTGCGAGGAGGCGCGGGTGCGCCGGGGTCGGGCGGGTGATGACGTGGCAGGCAGGACCGACGTTTCGAATGTAACTGACGGAGATCACTTAAGAGGGGGGCACGGGGCTGCATGGTGCCAGTGGCGGTATGGCGCGAGTGGGTGGCTGGATGGCTGTGATTTGCAAGGCGACCGGCATCCAGCGGCGAGGCTGGGTGGGTGAGGAGCAGCGGGCGGTGCGGGGCGGCCGGGAGCATGGGCGACGGTGTGTTGGCGGCCGGTGTGTTGGCCGCTGCGGCAACCGTCACCTCCACACCACCCGGCAGCCCTTCAGCGAACACACTTCGTGGCGGTAGCTCACCCTGTCATGGCAACGATTATATTATTTAGGCATGTGTACTATAGTGGCTTCGTCCGGAGCAATTGTTATGGCCGCGGCTGCAAAAACAATGCGTACTCTGGCGAGATGTGTCGAACGGCGGCACGCTTGGGGAAGCCGCCGGCGCCCTCGTTTCGTTTCGGAGCGCGCTGGCCACCTGCCCCAGGGGCGGCAGCGGCAGCAGCCTTCTCCTAGGCTGCCCTCAGCTCTCGCTGCTGCCGCTGCTGTTGGTGGTGGTGGTGATTGACCCAGGGGCCGTTGCCCGAGCATTTCAGTGCGGGATAGGCCGCTCTGCGGTTCAGCGGTTACTGACTTCGAAGCCGGAAGGAGGGCGTTATCTTGAGGGCAGGTCTGTCGTGCCCCAGCACCGGCATTCGCGGGCATTAGTCGGTTTATGGACGACTAGGGTGGTAGCTCGGGCGGGGCTTCCTGACCAGACAAGCAGCTGACACACGGTTGGGGCGCGGAGCCGTGATGCTGACAGCCGAAGTGCGCCCGCTAAATGTAGTGATGGGGACTGATGCGGCCGTGATGGTGCACATGGTGCCGTGACGATGCGATCGGGATGGTCGGCGCGGGCCGCGAGGCCTGCCGGGTGGGTGGGCCGGTACAGCCCCTTCGCGGGGCCTCCAGTAGGCCAACCTCCTTGCCGCATGTCTAGCGATGCTCAGTGGATGCCCAGTGGATGACGTTATTAGGTACTGTACTTAGAACCCGGAGTGACGCTTGCAGCACGGCCCGCAGTGCTGTGGCCTGGTACGCCAGGGACGGAGTCCCCGCAGTAGGACGTGGATTGCTACGAGGGAGGAGGAGCGGGCCGGTCGGGGGACCGACGGTCCCTGGCCCTGGCTCGCGCAGGTGGACCAGGACGGGAGGGAGGATGGCGGGATTGTGAGTCCAATAAGTCCGTAGTTGGCCTCGTGTACTTGCCTCATGGCTTAGCACGCTGCATGGCGCGGGGCCGCCCCCCGAATGAACCCTAAAGATGTGGGTGTGGGATGCGGTGCTGGGCCTCAACACCGCGACGCACGTCTGAGGCCGCTGATGAGGCCGCTGATGAGGTCGTGGCCTAAACCTAGTAAGGGAGATGATCAACAGGACGACGGCCGGAATGTTCCTGCGATGTGTAACGACCCGGACTCTCTCCACCTCCCTGGAGCCCAGTCTGACGCCGGGTGGTCATGCCGCTGCGCTACCGGCATGGCGCAGCGGGGCATGCCGCCGTGCCGGCGGCAGTGGTGGTGCTTTATGTTTGTCGGAGCCACTAGCCGGGCCAATAGGGTTGCAATATAGGCTGCAGCACCGGACCCTATGAGACGCTGCCGACCTGTAACAAGCCACGACGCATGGATGGCTATCCAAAAAGCTGCCCTGAGCTGCCTTCTGTTGGGGCAGAATTATGAAGGTTGATGTGCGCTTGCACGGTTCAATGGAGAGGCTGTTAAGTATGAGTGCCTAGGTAGGGCTCTGTAGTTACGTCGCTTCGGTAGCGTTTCTTGGGTAGGGATCGTCTTTGGTCGAAACTGGTTTCAGCACAAGGTCTCAGCACCGAATAGACCAAGTCGGGAGCAGTTTTCTTATCGATGGAATCCTACCCAAGCCATTCGGCCGGAAGGGGAGTCCCGTATGCACATGCGGCCGGTTTGGTTTCAGAAAGCGACGACAGACGATGTGACATGAAGCAACACCGAGAAAGCGAGAATTGTTGCGCGAAGTAATCAGCAGGTTTCGATGTACAGCGTAGTGATGGAAACTGATGTTTAGCGACAAACTTAGCTGCAGGGTTAAATCGCGGGCAAGCGGAGGGCCTTATCGCGTTTGTAAAAATGGCAAAAATCAGTACCCTAAGCTGCTAAGCACCCCGGATGAGCGCATAACACAACTTATCTGTATCGATTGGTCGCACATCATTCGCCTGATGGTTACGGATTGTAAGGACATTGCAAGGGCTATGGCGCCTAGCTCTACCTATAAACGGGAGAACGCGCAATTCCTAGCAGGCAAGCCATCCCTGCTCCCGATGTCTCCACATTATTCTATTGGAATACAAGCTTTTTTGCGAGGCCGCCTGCGTCGATCGCTGGCCTGCTGAGGCACGAACGACAGCCATAGATTTGCCAGACGCCCTGGCTTCTTGCAGCCTTCCATTCGTAAACGTCATCAGTACACAGCCTGGAACTAGATTAGTCCGACGCCGCTGGGCCGTGCAGTTCTTTTGGAATGCCTTGTACGGTAGCAGCTCTCCAGCTGTCCATGCTTGCGGACAGACACAGCACGCCACAGCACACCTGGTGTCTGAGGCAAAGCTCGACATGCCTCCTTCACCCCCTAGTTAACAATGCGCGTGGATTTGGGACTTCCTCGTAAACCCCGAATTCACCGTCTGTTATCCGCGCGGGTCCGCGCCGGCGCCGACCTACCCGTGCTGCTCCGTGCTGCTCCCGCACACCCTCCCGCAGGCCTCATCGCTTTGATGCTCGCTGGCGTATCGCAGGCAACGTCCACAGTGCCTGTTTACGGCAGCCCATTGTCTGCCCTCACGCCGCCAACGTACGCACCGCCTCTGCCACCCCCGCCTGCTCGGGCGTACGCAACTGTGTGGGATGTCATCAGCAGCCGGCCTGACCTCAGCATTCTGAAGCGATGGGTTGAGCAGCTGTCACTGATACCGATTTTCAACAGAAAAAACACAACGGCGTTCCTTCCCTCCGACACGTAAGTGCCGGAGCCCATCCATCACCCGAAAACCGGCGCAGCTGCACAGGCGGAGGGCGATGGGGAACCCGGGCGGAAGAGGTCAAACAGCTGCTCAGTGCCAAGCGGACCTTCGTCATCCCGCGTGTGTCCTACGGTGCTGTCCTCGTCCCCGCATGCGGCAGGGCGCTGGAGGCGCTGATGGCTGACCTGACGACGCGGCGGCCAGGCATCACAGACGCCGACATGTACAAGACGTACATGAACGAGACGATGGCGCTTCTGAAACTACATTTGGTAGGGCTGGACGGCCCCATACAGCGGATGCGCGTTGCCTCTGGACTCGTTGACGACGTCTCCTTCTCGTCCTAGCTGACGGTGCTTGTCGTCTTTTCGCCCACGGAGTGGGCCCTGCTTACTCCCTAAACGATACGGTGTTGTTGTGCAGGTCACTGAAGGAGCCTTCCCGATGGCCACTTGGGTTGGCTCCGCCAACAAGGACACGGCGTTGTAAGTTTTGTGGTCCCCATCGCACCGCCTTAGGTATCCCCTACTACGCTTTGGGCCAGCAGCTGTTTGGTTTGCAGGTGGTAGCCAGTGTATCGAGTCTGCTGCTCCCTCGATGTGCTGCTCGCGGTCGCTCCCAAGTGAATGGAACCACCGGCTCGCCGACATGCCACCCGTGCGTGTGAACCCGACGAGACCCTCTCCTAACCCGACGTCTCTCGTTGCACTGTACATCCTGCTGATTAGGCCCTGTCCTTGCTGTGTTCCCTGCCCATTGTCGGCGTATGATGCGACCCCATAACCGTAGCGCATGAAACCTACGAATGGGCGGTTGCAGGGGCGCGTGGAACATGAGCCGTGGAATACAGATCAGCAAACCAGCAAACAGCGCCGCTGCTGACGTCACCCTCCGCGGACGATCCGGCATTTCCGCGCGGTTGGTGGAGGCCGATATCGTGGCCGGCTCGTCGTTCGCCAACATTATAGACGTCGCTTTGCGGTTCTGGTTTGAAAGCATGCTGGAGGTAGGCGAGGCTGCCTTCCCTGGTGCGTGTTTTTTTGATGAGGCAAGCCGGGCCGGCTGAGCAGGCTAGCACAGCGGCCATGGATGGTCTGGGCGATGTACACGTACGCTGCAGCCAAACGCGGGGATGCCAGGAGGTATGATGGATACTCGGCGGCATGTGCTTTAAGGGAGCCATCACTTGCGTGTGACTCTTCCTCGAACCAGCACTTCCTGGCGGCCTCTCCTCGCTGTCGCAGGCCATCCACAACGGCTACTACGCGCGCAATCTTACGTGGCTGACGGCGCTTATCAACTCGACGAGTGTACAGAGCTCGTTGTTGCGGAATACAACCATCCGGAGTACGCTGCTGGCTTTTGATGACAGCGTGAGTCACGGAGCGGAGCATTGGCTGCAACCAAAGAAGGATGTAGTGCGCGGCACTTCCACTGAACTGTGTGTATGATCCGAATGATATCGCACTGGGCGATTTGAGGGATGGGGTGTCAGGCGACAGCTGGATTTACGCGTGTTGACATGTTCCTCCTAGTAGGGAAACAAGTCCACGGGTCGTAAGCGTTCCGGGCACGTTTGCTGTGCAGGCCTTTGAGAATATGAGGACCAAGTATGGGATGGAGCTCGACGAGTTGTCATCCCCTGACAGGGAGAACCTTGTGGGTTATCACCTCCTAAGCCAGCCATGGAATGGTCTGGAACCCCTCAATGGCAACGTCGGAACTCTTCTCCCGTACGTTTCACCTAGAGGCCACGGCGCCCATAATGCTAGATGCATATGCCCCTGACATGTGGACGAAACTGCCAGATCCGCTCCGTCTGATGCGTCCTTGGCCCTTCCGTGATTGCAATTGAATTGCAACTGGATCCACCGTCATTGCAACTGGATCCACCGTTTCGCGCTGCAGAGGCGTCAACCTCACAGCAAACATCAATGGCACGTTTGCCTCATACGGAAATACTCATGGCATCGTTTCCGCCGACATCCTTCCAGTTGGCTTCGCTCAGTAAGTTTGAGTGTCTGTAACCGGTGATGCGATGCCTAGATGAATGCGGGCGTTGCGATAGGGACACGGGACATGGGGCTGCATGTGCCAGGAGCGCAAACCCCACGGGCCCATGCGCCCGTCACCCATTTGCTAAATCCCCTTTCCCCATCATCCCTGGGATGAGCTTGGTCCCTTGGACTCGACAAGAGCTTCCTATATTTGTTAAGAGCTGCTAAGTAAGCAGTTGTGGACAACCTCGTCGAACGTCTTGCTTGCAGGTCGTATGTTATTCAAATGAGAAACGAAATCCTGTTGCCAGTGGACACTTCAATCTACAGCGTGATGTCCAAGGTCAGCAGTCTGTCAGCGTTCGTGAAATTGCTGGACAGGGAGCAGGCAGTGGCCGTGAAGCTGAAAAGCACAGTGACGCCCTTCACCGTGTTCGCGCCCACGAGTCAGTGAGTTGTCGCCACATCGATGCCCTCACGCGTGCATCCGCTCCCTGGAAATGCTAGCGAGCCTCTACCACACACGCCCTAATTCCGTTTGCGGTTCAAGTAATCGGCGTTACAATTGCTGCCTTAGCTACCGGGAAACACCCAATCGACCAGGACTTGTTTGCGTCTGCGCCAATGATACCCGTCCCTTCAAATTCCTGCATCCGCCCTCATGCGCCAATCAACCGCGACTGGTGCGGCCTGAAATGACTGGCGGGCATCGCGACACCAGAGTGAGTGCTCCCTGTTAGTCGCTATCAAGTGTAGGCGACAAGGGGCGAGCTACAGTCATTACCAAAAATGGGGCTTCCATGCACTGCATGGCGGCACGACGCAATCCCTCAACCTTGTTTGCGCTTTGTGGAACTGTAGGCAATCATTGCGTTTGCAGCGGCACTGAATCAAGACCTTAATTTGTTGTCCATGGCTCAACTATCCAAGATCCTTCAGGTGGGGTCTAGTGGATGGGCATTGCTTTGAAGTGCGCCAAGTTCGAGCCGAGCGCTTTATTTCCAACCCTGCGCATCTGTCTCTGCAGCTTGCCGTACACCAAAGCGAGGGCTTTAACGACGTACTCTTGAGGACCAAGTCCACGGTCGACACCCTGGTGTGAGTCAACTACGGTCCACAGCATAGCTGAAAGCTTCCTGGGTTAAGCTGCTCCAGACAGTCGTTGGTTAATCGAAAGGCGCATCTCCATGCCTATCCACAACCCAAGAGATCTGATATGCTGCCCATCCACACAACAATACGCGGTTCAAGTGTAAGCGATGCCTTTACGTTTATAAACATGTTGCACGTGCTGGCTTCCCCGCAGTGGTCCTAAGACTGTGACTGTCAGCATCAATGGCCCCCTCACGCGCCTGAGTGGCCAGGAAGCGCCCTTTGGAAAGGCAACGATACTGACACCACACCTGAACGCGCTCTATGGAAGGTGAGCATGTCGTACATCGTACTGTGCATTCACCCGATCGCCCAGCACGTCCACTCTTCGAGGTCATTGAGCATTCGGTTGCACTCCTTTCCTGCGACCACTGCAACCGTGCGCAGGTCGTATGTATACATGATCGACCAGGTGTTGGTGCCGGACGGATTTATCTCGGGCGGTGCAGCCGGCATCGTGACGGCATCCTTCAAGCTGTTGTCGCTCCTCGCAGCCCTTGCACTACTATTGACCAGGGATTCTGGAGGCTGGCTGGCGCAGGACTAGGAGGGCAGCCTATTTCTCAATGCCGCCGTGATAGATGAAGATATATGCGGCTTCCGTGGCCGCCACCTGGAGGGACTCCGGAAGGTTGGGTGGACGGAAGGTGCACCAGGATGCGGAAAGCTTACAGATGACGGTGTAGGAAGACAGCTCCCGACAGCTCGGGAAGGGTGCATCCGTTGCCGGCAGGGCCTGTACGAGGCTCGCAGTCAGTATCGTACATGTGTACCGCAGCGCAACGGTTCCTACTTGGCCGGTAGGAAATTTCCTTAACAGTTGAAAGGGCATTTATAGTGGCCGCGTGCGTAGTCCTCTTGACAAGGCATGTAGCATTTGAATGCACAATTATACATATCAACACACCCATCACTTAAACAACCAGAAACAACGCATCGCATCGCACGCGTGGTGCGTCGTCTGTGGCCAGCTGCGGCCTACATAGCCCTACCCACCGCATCCATTTAAAACCTGGACTCGTTAGACCTGCTTCGTCGAGTGGTTGTGGTCAGTTGCGGTCGTATTGACTTGCAGAGTAAACCGTGCGTGTGCCATTTTGCCTTCAAGCACTGCATGCGTTACGATTATTTTGGTTGCATTGACGCGGATAGATAACCATACTTCCGCAAAGCATTCATTGGACGATGTAGTTGCATCATGGGGGGTTACTAGTGGCGACTGTTACAGTGGGCTCCAGACTGAAGGTAGAGCCATCGGACGATGCGCCGTTGTATTACAGTGCGGACCCTTACAGACTGATGACGAGGGCAGCTGGCTGACCTGGAGATTGATTGCGCCTACAGTTCCGGATCACTAGTGATTTCGACGTGATCCTTCAGGATCCTTCAAAGGCATATTGTGTATCGGCTAGGATCGGTTTATGTAAGACCTAGTCCTCCGTCGCCCACCTTGCGTCCTGTGGAGCAAGCGTCGCACCTATGTGGCATTGTTTGCCCGTGTTTGCTATGACGACCTAGACGTGCACGCAAGAATTGTCGTACGCCGCACGTCCAACGCAACGCATACCCTACATTACTCCCGGCAACAGTGAAGTGCGCTGGCGGTTCCGAAGAATGGCAACGGCTGTTTGAGACCATGTTGGTGAGTCACAGCACCCTTTCATACTAGCCCACTTGCGACTGTAGATCCAAAAGGGATTTAGGTAGCAAATGGGCAGGACGACTGTGTAAAATCGTTGAGCCCGGTGTTGCCTGGCTACGATGCAAACTGAAGCCGCTCGACGTTTGTTTTTCTCACGCAATGCCCGGTTGCCGGACCCACGGGACTCGCCAACCCGCGCCCATACATGCTACATCGCAACGTGCATGTTTACATGGCGCAGACGTATAGTGAGGATGACATGCACACGTAGTTAGGGGCTGTTTAAGCCTTGACAGCGCCATTGCACCCGACATCTTATCACTTCGCATATGGGATACGCTTTGCCTGGTACTTCACGGTTCGTCTTATGAATGTAGAATCGCTGGTGCCCACAGCCTGTCTGCGGACCAAAACAGAGCGCCCGCACATTTTCGAACGATACGATTTAAGCTTCTTGCAGAACCTTTAAAGGGTTATAATATCAATAGCTCTCTTGGTTAGCTGTGCGGGTTGTGCTCCTCGCTTTGGCGTTCGGGAATCGAGCTACCAGGCCTGCTACTACATACCCGTTCGAGCTAATGCTAGGCGAGCTTGGTGGCGCAACATTAGCCACAGGCCATTACGAAATTGGGCAGTCTGTAACAAATTTGTCCGTGGTGAGCTATGTCCTTTGACCATGCGGTACGGGCACCCTGCAAATTCAATGGGCGGCAGATGGAGCCTGTTCCAAGCATACCTGCACGTCTCCCTGCCACTGTCCGATATGTCCGATATTGACAAGACCAAAGCGAACTCTTATTTCCGATGTATAACGCCCTGTCCTGAAGTCGCTTTCCTGCTTAGCGCAGCCACCTGCTGCTTTCTTTGCGCTGCGTTTGTACCAATCAGCCCGTATGCTTAGCATATTTGGGATTTCTTAGGAATCCTTTCCTGCTCAGGGCTGCAGGCATGTGCGGAGGACCACCGCTGGGTCCACCGAGATGCCTCCTGGCCGTGGACAAAAGGTGTAACCCATCCTGGGCAGGAGCTCTGCAGCTGTAAGCCTCAGCTGAAGCGTAGCGGCTGCCGCGCTCACAGCGACCACAGAGGAGGCGCGAGCGTGGAAAAGGACTAACAGGCTAAATGGACGCAAGTAACGGACCGCCTGTCGACAGCAGGATCATCGCTGCCCCGTAAGCCACCATAGGTAACTTACTTGTGTTTATAATATATTGCAGTCTTCTAGCTCGCGAGCAACCTACGTGGCAGTGGCCTAAGCTCGCGTCTGTCGTTGAATAGCCCCTTGCGCCCTCGCCATATCCCATACCGCAGGACTGTTGCGCCTCCACCTGGCGTGCGTCCTATGGCCCAACCAATATTTCCACAGGCAGTAGGTGCGCCCCTGGGGCTGCAGGGTCTTGCTGGCCTTCGGGCAGCCCAGTTCAACCCTGCAGCGGCGGGCGGCCTGCCTCTATTTCAGGCGCAGCCGTCACAGGCGCCACCTCAGAGGTGCGCAGCAGCAATATTGCTGTACGCAACTGGGTCAGGGAGGGGAAAAATATAGGACTGGGTCAGGCAAGGGACAAAGGGAGGCGTTGCGTCCTACTAGTTCCTAGCTTATGGCCGGGCTACGCGGATGCGAGTATTGGAGGCTCGACTTCGTTTCAGCGAATAGCGGCTGAACAGTTCCATGTTCATGGCGAGCAACGGGGGCTGGGTACCAGGAGTCGACTTCCCAGTCTCAATTTGACTAGCGCGCCAGGCACATGAAGCCCAGGTTACGTGTTGTAGCATGTCAGGACCCCGGGACGTTTTGTTAAGGGCGCCCAGGTTAAGGTTCGATTGCGGATTGCCAAAGGTGGGGGCGCGTGAGACCAGGCCCAGTTGCCTAGGCCGCCGGGTGGAGCTGACTGTCATCGCTCCTGCATCGCCCTCCCCTCTCCGTCCCTCTATCCTCGTGCTCCTTGCCAATCCCGACTGCCCGCGCACGCATCCTGCTGCACCTCGCACCCTGCTGTTCTGCCCCCCAGCGTCGCAGGCCGCAAGGCTTCGGTTGACAGGAGCAAGGGTGCTGGCCAGGGCGGAGGGGCCCGAAAGCAGTGCAACTGCAAAAACTCGCGCTGCCTCAAGCTGTGAGTGGGACCAGGAGGGAGGCAACGTACCGGGACGGGGGCGTAAACGGGGGCAGACACAACCGCAGGGAGCAAGGCGCTTTCAGGTTTGGCTGTAGTGGCATGGCTTATCCAATCAATCGAAAGGGCAAGTGAGGTGCTACCACGAGGGTAAAATCTGTGGGGGTTGGGGTCAAGCCTGGCAGCATGAGCTGCGGGTGGTTATCAACAAACGAGCTTGCACCCCAGGGGGTTAGCAGCTGGGTTCGGGGGAGTGCTGGCAATCGAGGGGATCCACAGGGGACGAGGCGGGGGTCACGCATTCCCGGGCGCACAGCAGACGAGTTGCAGCACCTGCCGCCGCCGATACGTGCTGCCCACCTTGGCCCCGCTGCCACCCATCACAGATACTGCGAATGCTTCGCCTCGGGTCGCTACTGCGAGAACTGTAACTGCCTACAATGCTTTAATAACCGGGAACACGAGACGACGAGGCAGAGCGCGGTTGAGGCCATCTTGGAGCGGAACCCCAATGCCTTCCGGCCGAAAATCCAGGTGTGTCCCGCTGCCTGAGTGGACACACGCGGCGCGAAGGCCGATGCCGTGGTGGCAGACCAGGGCCGAATACATTGGCACAAACGTAACATCTGGGGACTGGGACCAGCCATGGCTGGCAGCAGCAGGGGTGCGGGACCTCCGGGCACGTCGTAATGTCGCATGTCGGAGCCACGGGCATGTACTCTTGTCTCGAGGCCGGGCCCTGCCTCGTCCGCCCACGCTCGTTGCACCACGATCCCCCTTGTTGCCGCGCCTTGTGCCACGTCCCTGCTCCGCAGTCCCATGAGCAGGCCGCTGCAGCAGCCACTGCTGTTGTGAGCGCAGCCGTGCCGGGGCGCCACCTTAAGGGCTGCAATTGTAAGAAATCCTCTTGCCTTAAAAAGTACTGCGAGTGCTTCCAGGTGGGCCCAGTGGGTGGCGTTGGGTGCAGCAGGCAGGCAGGGGCTCGGACAGTGACGGCCGCCGCGGCCATTGCGGGTAGGAGGTGCCTGTCAGGAAAAGCATCCTTGCTGAGCCACTGGCACGCGAGGACTAGGGCCGCTTCGATACATATGTTCGGCGGCGCCAAAGCAGCAGGCACTCCAGGTGGCTCGCCGGCTTCGCCGCCGGCACTCCCCCGAACTTGCGAACTTCGCATATGCACTACAGCATTAAGGGTGGCCCTGTTTGCCTTTAAACGGGCGGACAAGCATCTTTCTCTTTCCAAGGACGGTATGCGCTGCAAGTATTTAGCGAGCGTGAGGCGGCAGTGCGGACACAGCATGGTGGCATTCGGCTGCCGCAAGCGCCTCCTGCTGCTCTCAGCCGCCATTCCCCGGCCCCGTACCCCAACGCCCCGTCCAGGCCGGCATCTACTGCTCGGACAACTGCAAATGCGTTGATTGCAAGAACTTCGAGGTGGGTGGGTGGGTCCGACAGGACACGCCTTCCCTAAGCCAGCCGACGGTCTCCGCAGCATGACGCAGCCCTCCTGCTTTCACCTGTCGGTGTGCCGGTACACCCATCTGCTTCACGCCGCAAAATCGCCCTCATCCTCCAATCCCGCTCCCCGGGCTGCGATCGGTGCTGCGCGCAGGAAGCAACCGCATCCGGCCTACCGGGTCAAGGGGGGACCGGCGCCGCTAAGCGGGTCCGCTACAGCAGCGCGCCGCCCCCCCAGATGTCGTCGCTCGGGCTGCAGCCCCAGGGGATGGGGCTCGGGCCGATTGGCTCTCTCCCTACCATCCGGCCGGGGATGATGGGGGCCAGCATGGGGGCCCTCGTGCACCAGCAGCTGCAGCAGCAGCAGCAGGCCATGGGCGGAGGGGTGGGCATGGGTCTGTCGGCGGGCCTTCCAGGCGGGATGGTGGCGCCGCTGGGAGGCGCAGCCGGAGGACTGGGGGGAGTCCGTCCCGGCGGTGTAGGCGGCGTAGGCGGCGGCCTTCTTCATCACGGGTTGGTCAGTAGTCTGGCGGGGCTCGCTGGCGGCGGAATGCCGACACTGCCACAGGCGCTGTCCATGGCCCTCGCGGCGGCCTCGGCAGCGGCCTCGGCTTCGGCAGCAGCGCCGCAGGGCAACGTGCAGCAGGCGCTGCCGCAGCTGGCCACGCAATCGCCGCCGCCGGGTCAGCAACAGCAGCAGCAGCCACCGCTGGTGACGCAGCTGGTGGTGCCGCCGTTGCGGGCGGGCTTGCATGAGGTGCGCGGGGGGCTGGGTTGTCGCTGTGGCAGCACAACGAGGGGTGAGAGGTTCCTTGGCGGCGGGTGAGGCAGAGGATGGCCCGGGGGGGCCCAGTGTTCGCGTACGTGGGCACCCCACGTAGGTGAAGCAGTCAGCGGGTGAACGTAGGCATGACCCGCAGGCCAGCCCTGCAGTACCAACACAGACGCTCAAACGGACCAACCGCTAACCGTCGCTGCAGGTGGTTAATGGCATGGTGAAGCGCAACGTCATCGAGGAGCTGTGTCGGTTGCTGTGGCTGGTGGCGGACGACGAAGCGGCGCCGGCGCGAGCCGCCGGTGCTGCGTTTGACGGAGGGGAGGCGGGCAGTGACGCCGTCGTCGTCCAGCGGGGGCTCCCGTTGCCCTTGGCGAACGGCGACGGCGGCAGCCTGAGGGAAAAACGGCCCAGTGGTGGCGCGGACGGTGCGCATGGCCTGGGACCGGCGGAGCCTGCGCAGTGTGGCGGGGACGCAGCGGCCTCGGACGGCGGCGGCGGCTGCACGGACATGGACTTGGAGCCGGGGCGGCCGGGAGGCGGCGAGGGGCAGTCGGGGGCCGGTGCGGGAACGCACTTGCAGCCCGGGGGGAACGATGTGGGTCGGGAGGAGGAGCTGGCGAATGGCGCAGCGGAGGGCAGTGCTGCGGGGGCGGAGGCGGCAGGTGGCGAGCGGCCGGATGGGCGAGGAGGTGAGCTGGGGCTGGCAAGGGTGGTAGTGGGGGTGATCGAGCGAGGCAGGGGGGGGCGGGGTCCTGCCGGAAAGGGGCCCGCCGTAAAAGCCCGGTTGCACGGCATGGAGATGTAACCGGCACGTAGCCTTCGGGCACATGATTGCGTGCGCATGCCGGAGTTGATGCTTGGATTGAATACCGGGAAACCTGCCCGGGAGGGGGGCGAGGCAAGGCGGCCGCAGCAGCGGGCCCTCCACCCCCGGTGCGCCTCGGTGTGCAGCTGGTCACCATCGTCGTTGTCGCCCAGCCGCCTTCCTCTACCCCCTGCCCCCTAGCACGTCCAAATCTGTACCCCCTGCCCCCCGGCACGTCTAAATCTGTACCCCCTGCCCCCTAGCACGTCCAAATCTGTACCCCCTGGCCCCTAGCACGTCCAAATCTGTACCTCCTGCCCCCTAGCACGTCCAAATCTGTCTGGTCGGGTGGTGCCCGCTTCACCCGGCCGCACAATCTCCCGACACCACCTCGCCCTGGCCCTCATGCGGCGATCCCTGTGGCCACCTGCCAGGGTGCTACTCGACCCGCGAGCACGCGGACGCTCTCGCCCCGGACCTGCAGCGCCAGCCCCGTCGGCCGGGCCCTCTGTACGGCAGGAAAGAGCGCGTGGTGCTGGAGGAGTTCCTGTCCATCATGAACAAGATCGGCGACACGGCCGCCAAGAAGCTCCTGCAGCACGGAGGGGCTCCTGCGCAGCCGCAGCAGCAGCACATGCAGCAGCACCAGCAAGTGGTGGCGCTGCCGGTGGGAGCAGCTCCAACCTCGGGGCAGCAGCAGGGCCAGATGCAGTCGGCGGTGCTGGCAGCAGCAGCTTCGGGAGCTGGGCCGGGGTCGGCGGCGGCGGGCTCAGGCTTGTCCGCCCCAATGGTGATGCAGCAGCACCAGCCTTCCGCGCTGGGCAGTCAGCTGCAGGCGGGTCACGCGGGGGGGCTAGGCGGGGGCTCGGGGACGACATACACGCGCGTGCGTCCGCCAGCGCCCGTCGGCCAAGCGGGACCACCCAACGGACAGGTGGGTGGTGCGCTTGTCTACCACGGGGGCACGTCCAGGGGGTGAAGCGTGGGTGCAACGTTGCCCTGGCGAAGGAATGAAATTCGTCGTAGGGGGGTGCGCGATGACAGGGTTCGTTCCCTGGCAGGAGGCTATCCGTGGCCTGAACTTCCGGTCCCACTTTGCATGTTGCCTCCTGCCCTCGAAGGTCGTCTACGGCGCTCCGCAGCATGCCGGTGCCGGGCTTGGGCTGCCAGCTGCCGCCGATGCCGCGCACGCACCGCACTACTTGGCAGCCGTGGCGGCGCCACCCGGCGGCGGTGTGCCCACCATCCGCCCGCCACTTCCGGCCAGCGCGCTGGCAGGAGGCGGCGCCAACGGCGGGCAGCAGGTGCTTGCTCAGGGCCCCCCGGCGGTGCATCCGCAGCAGCAGCAGCCCGCGTCCTCCTCGCACCACCACCCCCCTCCTCAGCTGCACGGCGGCGTCCCCGTGATCCTGGCGCCACCGCGGGGCGGCCAGGGCGCAGCGATGGCGGCAGCTTCGGCGGCGGGGCAGCAGCAGCAGCACCCTCAGTTCCTCCAGCAGCAGCCGCAAGGCCAGCAACATCCATTGCCTGTGTACGGCGACCAGCAGCAGCCACCACCACCGGTGCCCGTATACACGACGCCCTTCCTCCCGTACAGTATGGCGCTGCAGGGGCCACCCCTCCAGGCGGAGCCAGCCCCTGCCCCGGGCGGCATGCAGAAGGCGCCCCAGCAGTCGCTCCTGCAGCAGCTCCTGCAAGGAGCCCCGCAGCACGCCATGGCTAGCGTGGACGAGGGGGTGCCTCAGCTCTTCCCGCAGCAGCCGGCCCGGGGGGACGACCAGGCTGCTGTGGCCATGGATGCCGAGGCAATCGTTGGGGGCGTGGCCGGGGGAGGGGTGGCCGGGGGGGGGTTGGGGGCCGCGCCGGGGGGTCAAGAGATGGAGGGGTAGGTGGGCGTTTACCGTACGCCGTTCTGCCGTACGCCGCAGAACGGTGGATTACCATGACCGGGCGCGCAACTTTGTTGGGGCGGCTAGGGGGGGATCGGGTACCGGCCCTGAGCTCATCCACCCGCGGTGTGACGAGCACCGTTTAAGGCCCTCGGTAGTCGGTGCCGGCTGGTGTGGAGTGGCGCGGGCTCCGTGGAGGCGGGTCACCACATCACGTCGGCAACGATGCCTCTTGCGGTGCCTGCCGTCGAAGCCACTGAAGCGTGCTTTGTGCCGCAGAGCACTCGGGAGGGACCGCATCCTCACCATCCCTCCCCCGGTGCCCTCTTCCGCGGGCGGGGGCTCTCTGTCTGTTCAAGTTGTGAGGTGGCCGAGAGCTATGGTTGCCGCTAGGGGTAGAAGCACGGGGTCAGAGGAGGTGTGATCCATGTCATTTAACTGCTTAGTAATGCTAGTCGCATTTCATGAGATTTCCGCTACAAATTGCAAGGACATGCACCGTGGGGTGGGGGGAGTGGGTATCCACCAGCCCTGCAGTGGCATGTACAGGCTGAGGTGCTGCCGTAGGGGCAGGTGGACAGCCACGGCTAGGGGTTGCGACATGGGAGGCCGCGCCCGATTGCAGGCAAGGTTCGTGAGTGGGTCATGTCCTTCCCTCGCCAGCACTGATTCTTTTGTTGCTTTAACGAAGCTGTGACGTCTCCCAGGGTGCGGCTGAGGTGACCAGCGCTGACCTTCAAGGGAGGGGGACCAGGAGTGCTGTGTTCCGCGGCACCTGGAGGCTCCCTTACAGAACCTACTGTGCATATTACACGTGCCACGTCTGTATTGATGGTGTCGCTTTTGCTGAGTTGAGCGCGGCCACATGTGGTATCGTACGGCACGCTCCGGAGCCACACGGAGACCCTGGGGGCATCTTAACCTTGTTGCCGACTTGCCATGACTCTTGACGTATGGCACAATGCTAGGCGCCAGTTTGCCGTATTCTCGGGACATGGCAGATATTGTAAAGGCTTGTTGCTTGGCGTCGCTGCTGGCACCCCCGCAAGAATGTTCATGGCATCTTATCCAAGCTACAGACTGCAATTCCTATGCAGCTCCATCGCACTTTCAGGTGCTCGTACAGGGCGATTAGGCTGGTTTGCAGCTGGGCGGAGCCATGCGGCGCGAAGGGCACGATGTGAAAGTGCGCAATTATCTGAATCGATCAGCTCAATAGCGTCGGAGTGAGGCGTTGAGTGCCCGCAAGGAACGTCGCCCCGCGCTAGGGCTGCCAGCTTTTGTCGCACAGCGCACCATTACAAGTGGCAAAATATTGTAGAAGAACGCGCCTATCCCTCACAGCTTACGCCAAATCAGGAATGTTGCCTTGTTACCTGAATTCTGGAAATGCATCACGGCCCACTTATCAATCCGCGACAGGGAACACGAACGGGACCATTCGACCTTCCCGTGGGGCATCGACATATAATTTTGAAGAAATGTTTGCTCACGTTATGCCTTATCATCAAAACATTCGGAGAGCCCAGGGCTAGCAGCATACAGGGATCTGCAAGTGCTCCACCTTTTTTTCTGCCGTACTTATGCCCAAGTCGTTTGAAAAAATTATGCCAATCCGATGTACAGTGGCCACTTATTGAGCCTGCCCCGCCCTGCTCTAAATTGGGACCTATGCTTCATACGTTAAATGTAAACAGTACAGTATTACCTCAGTATTCAATCTGTAACATGACCAAATACGCCAATTTTTTTAGGATAGGATAGATCATACATCTCCCGAGAGCTGGCAATAGCTGCTTTCGTACCCTGGTTGAGGGCCTGCCGACCCCTGCCTTTCACGGGTTGCTGTCTTGGAGCCAGATGCTGAGTACTACCGGCATGGAAAAATATACGTAATTAAAATATAATTAAAGGCATGAGCGGTGTTCTAGCAAATAATTCGGGGCTGTCCACCCATACCTTTGGGGAGGCAGGGCTGGCAGGCCATTGCATCGCCGTTACCGGTACGCCGACGGCATGACATTGACATTCGGTGGCGGCTATACAAAAGCATTGCAGACCATACCACTCATCTCCACAAGAATAAGGCACAAATAAATAACCATTTGTCTCCTTGCTGGCCGACTCCGACATGCAGGCATGCGCAGAAAGCTACCGATGAATGCGTGCAGCCCACGCAGCAAGGTATGGCTCTTAATTACTTGAGGTGAGACCATGCAGTGAATGTAGCGCTATTGTTTATGCAGGGCGGTGGGGCGTGGGAGCAGTCGATATCTTGGTTCGACAGGCTGCTCGCGCCTGCTTGTGAATGAGGACGCTACGGCGGCCGCGCTGATTTCCTATTTGGTTTAATTTATTCCAGGATGGCGTTGCTGTTGGTAGTTCCATCAGTGACCCCCTATTTCCGCTACGGGAGTCGCACGAAACGAGTGTTTCACTGTTTGCGCTACTTTGATGCCGTCCTGCAGGCAATCTAGATAAATCCTCAATTCTGAGCATCAACAGGTGCCGTAGACGCTCACTCCTGACTGCTATGGGCTACCAGCAGCCCAGCTCCTGAGCTACCTCACGGCGGCAGCTACTGTCAAGTGTGAGAACACTCCTACCAGCCCGCGCGCTTAGCCAGCAGCAACATTGATGGATTACACATAAATAATTGGATGCTAATGCTAAGTAGCGACAGCAGCGGCGGCTACGGGGTTCCGCGCATGGCTAGGCGGGCGGGACGCGGAGCCTCGCGGAGCTCCTCCTGCGTGGCCTACGAGGCCGCTACATCCCCGCGGCCCCACCGAGGTTGAGCTGCGCGTATGAGCAGATGCACCAACAAGAAGCAGACGCTTCCGAAAGGTGGCTAACAGGTGCTGACAAGGGCGTCATGGCCCCTTTTGAATCGCGCCAATACGCGCCAGTTGCACCACGCTTGAATACCTCTCCCCGGTCTGTGCAGCCACGGGAGCAACTGCGACCCGGCACTCCCTCGCGCCTTTGCGGCTCGCTTTCCCCCTATCCGGCTATCCGGATAAAAATGCATGTATCAGGTTTTGGACCTGGTATAGGAGAGCGCGCGAGTTAGGGATACATCCCAGGCCCCCTGTGACGCCCCTTGTTCAGTTAGATGTAGTCCACACCGATTGGGGGCTGGTGCAACCAACGTTACGGTCATGGTTTCGAAGGTTACTGATGCCCTGGCTGATCCTCGCACCCTTCATCCATTCACCCCAAACCCCACCCCACCCGCAGTATGGGCCAGTTGAATACCATGATGGTGCTTCCAGGAGCCTGCTACAGCGCCGGTGGCCGCGGCCGGCGCGTCGGCTGGCGAGCCCTCCCCCTCCCAGCCTGGGAGACTGCAAGCGGTGCGGATGGCAGCGCTGGGCATCGGTGCGTGCAGATGGAGGCTGGAATTGGGATGCAGGAACATATAGCGGAGCACCACCATCTGGCGCGCCGCGGACAGGGGCCTGCAGGGCTCGGAATGCAGCGCCGCTGGGCAACCCGGTGGCAATGACTGTGATGGCTGTGAGGAAAAAATGGCAGTAATGGCAGTAATGGCAGTCTGAAATCCCCTTTGTAGCGGCGCTGCAAGTGTTGTGACGCACGACCCGGTGCCTCAGCGCCGGCGTCCTGCTGGCCGCTGGGCAATCAGCGTCATTGGTCCGCAGCGTCATCGTCTGTCTCTGTGCCTGCGGCGGTGGCGGCGGCCTGTCCGGCGCGACGGCCACAGCTGCTGTTGGCGGGTGTGAGGTGGCGGGTGTGAGGTGGCGGCGGCGCCCTCGAACGGACGCTGTGGCACGTATCACCACCGCGGCCTGTCCAGCAGCAGCAGCGTTAGTATAGCAGCAGCTGGTCCCGGAGCGGTCACGTATCAGCGGCTGCTCACGGGGCGGTCGCCTTTCCAGGCGGGCTTACACAAGGTGAGAGGGAGGGAGGATGGGAGGGAGGGTGGGTGGGTGCAGGATAGCGCACGGTGTCTCCAGGTGAAAACCAGTGTGGACGGACTAAAGTGACGGGAGGGGGTAAGCACACCGCATCAGCCGGCATGTCACGCAATCACAAGCGACCAGAAAGGGGTGGAGTAGGTGCTGCTTCTGGATGAGGACGGATTCAAGGGTTTAGAATGCGCCAACTGGTTCTGCGCTGGCTGGCACCTGGGCTAGCCAGGCAAAGTCGGTGCAACACATACCGGTACCACCCGAAGTTGGTGCAACACATACCATGCGGATCCTATGACCTTGTGAACTAGGATTGCGGTGAACAGTGTCAAGGGACTTATAATTATCGAGGGGACACGGAGCCAGGACTGTTGCTCTTAGATAGTGGCGGGACTGGAAGGATGTTTCCAGATGTGAGTCAAAACAAGGCGGGAAGGATGCGGGCACTTGTCTTTAAGCAGGGTTATGCGATGCGCTTCACAAGCAGTGGGACTGACGAGGTCCTTTGCCGACTCGGCGCCGAGACTGCGCCGAGACGTGTCGCAAACGGATGCTAGGGTCCAGTACCCATGGATAAGGGGACAAGGCCATGTGTGAGTTATTAACATTATGTCCTAGAGTTCCAAACCAGGGCGCAGAGTTGTTGCAAGGGCAGGACGCAAAGCGGACGCAACAGTCATGACCTGTCGCTGCCGGAGGATGCAGCACGAGGTCAGAGCATCCTTGCTCGCAATGACGAGCTGAATCCCTGTATGCCACTGCGTTTTCCAAATTTGTACTGGCACAACACAGCGCTACAACTGGGATGCCGCATACGATGACAGTGCGGCGCTGAGTTGGCTCGACTCTTCGCGCATTGGCCAGCTTTTCGCGCGTTAGCACAAGCGCGCTCGTAAACGCAAGACGAGAGGGGTGAGTAACGTTTGAACCTGGCATGTTGGTGGGCGGCGAAGACGGCACGGAAGCCGCAAACCTTCAAACGGTTGGTGACGCTGAGGTCGTTCGCATTTCCGGAACACCATTGTCGATGTATCAGCGATAGATTCTTCTCCCTAGCGTAAAACACGTGTAGGTAGGAAAATTCTAGGCCGAATTCCGCAACGAAAACCGCGGAAAACTACGAATCTAATCAGTTTTGGACGCGCTTGCCGCTAGCAGTTCACGGTGTTCGGGTTCGATATAACTGCGTTTAATAAGTAGGCAAAGATCAGCCAATGTCCCCGTCGATGCGATTTCATGGTTACTCTCCCGTGCACGGTCCGCAGACCAGACGTAGGAGACATGACATAAGTTCTTTGTTCGCGATTTTTCGTGGACTGTGACATGATCTGCATGTAAGGGTGGCTGGGCATCGTCTAACATCGACAAAAGTGCTCTATGAGGGCGCCAAAGTCACTCTTGTTGTGAGAATATCGAACGACTGCCAGGCGCGTCGTGGACATTTGCAATGAATCATATCATACTTAAAGAAGGGAAGCAGCTGTATTGTTACCATCCATGTATTCCGTACTTTTCGCAGTGGCGGAATAACACCGTACGATACTTTGCACCGCACAGCAAATCGTTCTACTTATTTTGATAACATGTTTGGATTGTGAATATGTTGGTGATGCATTTGGGGCGGCCAGTGCAATCGGGCGCGTATGACGAAATGAGTGCGGAAGTAGCAAGCGGATGGGCGCGTAGAAATGGGACAGAACCGGGGATTACGTTGTCGTATGAAAATGTTTTCCTTTTGAACGCGCCATCGTTTATGAAAAAGGTCGTGGGCATCTTTACAAGCACGACCTTGCTTTGCTTGCAAACTGCTCAGTTGCTCTTATATATGGGTAAGCCCAATGTTAGTGCGACTAATATGCGAGGGAAGTGCAACTCTTGCAACTGGAAGAGGCATTGATGACGAGCTGGTGTGACACGATGCCCAAACGCAACAAGACGCAATTAGTGTGGACTGGGCTGTGATGAAATATGAGTCCAGGGTTTTGCTCCAAACCTGGCGCATAATGGGGACGACATGTTTGGTGGAATTGACACAATTCCTTAGTGTCCTCAAGCCCGCGCGAACCCAGGACAAGAAGAGGGGCCCCTGACCGTGGCCTCGCCATACGACAGTCGGTGTTTAACCCAGAAGACGCCCCGACAGGCACAGGAAAGCATCGAAAAACAAAAGGACGCTGGGCGAAACCAGGACAAACGGGGGGACCCAGAACGAGACCGTCCCGGTGGAATTCTAGCTAGGTCGAGCTATGCCGTGCTGCTGGCGCAAGCTAGGTTGCATTGTTGGGGCCAGGCTGCGGGAGCTGATCGGCTGCAACAACACGGCCAGCCTCGGTATGCTGGCCCCAGCTATGTGTATGATCAGGGGCAATGCGATCTGGGCTGTCGGTGATGGGGAGCGTCTGAGGACGTGAAAGGAGAGGCCCCAGGCGGGTTTCCACACATGAGCCTCACGCAGGGCTCCTGCGATGTGTCGTACTAGGATGCGATGTGTCGTACTAGGGTGCGATCCACGCGCTTCAGCACCCAGGTGGGGCTCCCTACCCGCCGCCGGGGCAGCGGTAGCTGCAGCACTCAGCACCGCCCCAGCAACCATCATCGGCCCGAAAATCCGCCGCACCGTCTCGCCTCGCTGATATCCCCACAGGCGGACAGCGGGAGTGTGTGGCACGAGGCCACTGAGGAGGTCCTCCGCATGCTGAGGAGGGTGGCGGGCGGCGTGGCGGCTCCCGCTCAGGAGCGGGCTGATAGCGGGGTGCGTCCCCCTCGGTCCCTGTGCCGGGGAGGGGGAGGCCGTGTGGGAGCACACCGGATCTGGGGTTGGGAGGTGACACCTGCCAGCAGAGCCGTGGCAGGCCGGGTCGAAGCCGGGGAAGTAAGGAGCCATGGAGGGAGCCAGCAGCCAGGAACGGGGCGTGGAGGGAGCCAGCAGCCAGGAACGGGGCGTGGAGGGAGCCAGCAGCCAGGAACGGGGCGTGGAATTCGCCTGCCATGTGTACGTGACATGGGGTGTGCCAGGGCACCAGGTGCACGGGGTGATGGTGGCCTGATAATCCGCCAGCCGCCCATAGCCGGGGCCAGGGTCACAACGGCCTCGGGCGGCGGCGGCGGAGCCTGCGCAGTGTGGCGGGGACGCAGCGGCCTCGGACGGCGGCGGCGGCTGCACGAACATGGACTTGGAGCCGGGGCGGCCGGGAGGCGGCGAGGGGCAGTCGGGGGCCGGTGCGGGGACGCACTTGCAGCCCGGGGGGAACGATGTGGGTCGGGAGGAGGAGCTGGCGAATGGCGCAGCGGAGGGCAGTGCTGCGGGAGCGGAGGCGGCAGGTGGCGAGCGGCCGGATGGGCGAGGAGGTGAGCTAGGGCTGGCAAGGGCCGGGGTGGGCGAGCGAGGTGGGGCTGGCAAGGGCCGAGGTGGTGTGGGCGAGCGAGGTGGGGGCTCGGGTTCCTGACGAGGTGGAAGGCAAGGCGGCCGCAGTAGCGGACCTGTTGGGCGGCTGGCCTGGGAGCTGCTCCTCAGGGGGGCAGCGGCCTCACGTAAGCGGTGGAGACGGGCACAGGCATTGCGGGGGGGGAGGCCGCGTGTCAGCAGGCAGGTGCTCCCCCGATAGCTCCCGCATCCCAATGTGACGCATGTGACAGGCGGGCGACGGGAACCTAAAGGAGGAGGAGGACGGGCAGGTCGGGGGCTAGCGGGCAGGTCGGGGGCTAGCGGGAAGGTCAGTGTCACGCGCGCTGGCACCGCTTGTCAGCTCTGTAGGCCTGGCAGCCTACACAGGGCCACACTGCGCCGTGCAGCACTGCGCTGCAGCGCCAGCGGCAGCAACCTGGCAGCTCCGGGAGCGGCGCCGACAGCTGATCCCCTCGCACCGCCGCTATCGCCGCCACCACCCACCCTCACCTGCATGCTGAAGACACCCGCATGCAGGTGAGGGTGGGTGGTGGCGGGTATGGCGGTGTTGTGGGATGGCGGCTCCTTCATCACGTACCAGATGCGATGGCGGCCATATGGCCACGTGGGCAGCTCTGGCAGCCGAGCAGCAGCAGTGGCACCAGCCGCCAGGGCCCAGCAACGCACCTCGCATGCGTGCGGTGACTGGCGCAGCCGGCCGCGGCTTATCGGTACTCCAGGGATGGCCTCACGTCTTCGACGTTCGACGCCTCGCGTGTGCTGTGGTGGAGGGCCAGGTGGGCGAGCTAATGGCTGGACGGCCGAGCCTCCCTGGAGCAGGGCGCGCCGTACCAGGGGGTCCGCACCGGGCCCAGCGCAGGGGGAGGGGGGGGGCGGAAGTTCACGCGTGCGTACGGCTGCTCGGTGTGTGCCCGGGGCTAGAGTGGTTATCATTGGGACGTTTTTATCCGAGCCAGCTTCCATGCTGCGTGGTAGAAAAAACGTTTTGATTTTGCGTTTGGGCCTGAGGGCACGTGGCTAGGTGAACCCCGGGTTAGGAAGAGCACTGGGCCGCAACCGGGCAAGGCGATGCCCCCGTGACAGTTGCCTGTGACTGCGGCGATAGCCAACCCAACTACCTCAAGGAACCCGCATTCCCCTGGGTCGCTGACCCGCCGATCCCCGCACACGCCGTGTAACTACCTCGCTGCTTGCTTTCCAACTGCTCGATGGGCGCCTTTGCGGGTCGCGATGCGGAATGAGGGCCTTGACCCCGGGTGTTTGTCAGACGGATTCCAGGGTTGCTCCGCCGCAACCAAGGCAGAAGTGAGAATGTCGCGTTTTAGTGATAATGACGCACTCCCATGGCAACCGCCACCCGACAGCTGTGTTTGTATGTCTTCCAGCTCCTACACGCTCCTACATCTTGGCGTTAACTTCTGTGTCCATACCGACTCTGTCGACACTTCGTGCGCCGGTTGCCTGGGTCACCTTAGTTCACCACGCTAGGCGCTACAGGCTACAAACAGCCGCAAGGGCAGGAGCCTCGTACCTACACTGCCTCCTGTCAGGCGGTGCGCATTCAGTGTGCCAACACACGGTGCTTGATGTGCCATTCCTTCTGCGAGCACCCGATGGGGTGCAGCGGGTTTTGCCCTGCAATGTTGGAGACATGTGCGACGAGAGATGCGCGCAAAACACAGCCGAACCCGGAGGTGGATGGGTTCCAACATTACGCAGGCATACAAATGACGCTTTCCTCGCACTTCAGCGCTTGCGCCGGCATTACATGTCGGGAGGTCGCGTGTTATGCCTTTGCACCACTTTGCAGTACAGAGGGCAACGTGCCAAACGTCATCGTGACCCGTCCCCCTTGCAGCAACCTACGTCTTCTAAATGGAACCGTTGATACTTTGCGACGCCTTGTGCAACTCCGTTCTCGCCTAGGTAAAGCGGTGGTTTCATAGTCCCATTTGTCCATCATACTCCGGTAGTCAAAATGCTATCTGTCGCGGATGCACCATATGTGTAACGATTCACAGGCGCTGGCGATTTCACTTACTTTCTGTCCAGGTGAAGCGCTGTCAGGGCAACGGTGGTTGATTGAGAAACGCATGGGGGCTGACGTCTTGCGAGAAAGAGACGCGTTATATCGACATTCTTGGAAATACACTGTGTCTTGCATACGTGCACTGACCAGTCACATGTAGACCATGCACCTCGCTGACGTTGCGGCGAAAACCGCGCGAACGCAACCAAAGCGCGCATGTGCAAACATACGGGACGAAATTACGTGGTCTCAAAGTATGTTATGCTAATGAAGCACGCGTACAAAGCCGCACTAAAGATGCCTCACGGGAATATGCAAGAACATAACGGGACTTAGGTTGCCGGAGCCACGCTTAACCTGGTGAGCAAGACACGCGACTCCGTAACATCTGAATGTAACTACTCTTGATACACCAGTGCTCTCAAACGGATGAAAACAAAAGACTCACATCTACGTCAATGTAGTTGTGCGCCAAAGAAAGTTAACCGCCAATAATGTGCAAAGAACGGATAGCCCTTGGCAAAGCAAGCTGACACTGAAAGCAAGTACAGTTGCGCCGCGGAGCCAGGTAGATACTTAGCCGCGTCTCCCTAGTGACTGGGAAAACCTCTTCACAACAACGAAACGTAATCGATATCATTTAACCACTTTCGCTAGGTAAGGAGATTCCCTATGACATAATGGCAACATTGCTAGTGCGCTTGCATCAGTCGATGCATGGTACGACAGGCGGCTGAGATTTTGCGCCCGCCGTTGCACGTTACTTGTAATAAGAAGCTGGCCCTGCGGCAATAAGTATATAACGGTACCTCACATTTACTACTGTGGCAACTTCAATCATCATTTTGACAACCGCCAAGTGTGCTACTTACCTAGGTGCGGTGTCCGACTCTCCTGATTGTAGGAGGCTAGTGTGGCACGTAGCCTTCGTGTGGGGCGCGCTTGTTACCTAAGAACTACATCTCATTCTTCTTTGCAGCGGCGTGATTTGAAAGCTTGTTCGAGCTCTGAGGCTATCGGCGCTGCCATCACCGTCATCTTCACGGTCACAGTCACAGAGCGGTGCGTTGGATGATTCGCCTTTTAGTGTCTAGTATTTATCTTGGTTGCTATTGCTCAAAGGATGTTGATCATTTATGTCGCAACACCTAAGCTGCCGCATCACTGCCGCGTCACGCTTGCCTATTGGTACCGTAGCTGCTCACACCAGCCCTCATTGGTCCTTTGTGTTTCGTGTAGGTTTGTTCAAAGGGATCCACATCTTTTGAGCCCAGGAACAACTTTTCCAGTGTCGTAAGCGTTCACGATGGCGACAGGATCTCGCGCGCTCGTTTCGAGCGCTGTTTTCGTGGTGCTGGCTGCAGCGCTAGTGTGTGCTGCTTCCGCAAGTGCATCGACGTCTACTCGTCAGCTCAAGGCGGTCGAGTACTCTGAGGAGTTCCCACCGAAGTGCAAGTGCGAGCGCAGCCCTGATATGTCGCCCTACCGCCTTGTGCTCGACGCTCCGTCGCCGGCTCGCCGTCGCCTTGTCGAGGCGGATGTGATGAGCTACTGCTTCACCGTTACGGACACCGCCGCCTGTGACAAGACGAACAAGTGCTGCAACGGCAAGCAGGGCGTGAACAAGATCGAGTTCGATGTCGGTGAGTTTATCTGTGGCAATCGCTTCTATCCTCGTGTATGAACAATTATAATTATGAACAATTATAATTACAGCACAGTTGTAGAGGAGTCGCATAGTATCCGCCGGTCGGGGTTTGTGTATGTTCGTCCTCGCGATATATATCGCGTAGGTATGTAGTCATATCAATCAGTTTCACAAACGAATCAAATGCTGCTTTGATAGTGCTTCGTTTCGTAGAATTGTTACAAATCAGCGAACTAATTTGTCCGCAGACTGTCCCCGCTCGAGCTTTCCAGCTAGCATTTCTTACCCTGCACTCCCGCCTGCTGCCCGCGACTCGCAGCTTCCACCTGCAAGTCCGCCATTAAGTCGGTCACTGTTGACGGCGACGCGTGGTCTGCTTGGGAGTTCAACACCCAGCTGAGCGTTTTGCGCGTCACGAACCTCAAGAAGGACGCTGCGGAGGCTGCTGGAACTGAGGTCTGCCTCCAGCTCAAGACCGCGTCTTCTTGCCCCACCCTGACCAACTTCTGCGCTGAGGGCGACGGTCAGTGCAAGTACGCCATCTTCAACAACGACCGCGACTGCTGCCCGGTTGCCATCACCACCCTGCCTACTCCTCCCCCGATCAACAACCCGCTGGCCCCCGCCTTCGGCCGTGAGCCTCCTCCGCCGTCCGTGTTCCCTTTCTGCCAGTGCCAGCGCAGCGCTTCGGGCTCGAAGCTGTACATTAGCCCTAAGGTCAAGTACTCGGTGGTCGGCGGTTTGGACAGCATGTGCTTCACCGTCAACACCACTGGCGTTTGCGACGCCGACTCAAAGTGCTGCGAGTTCATCCTGCACAAGCTGGAGATTGAGGCCGACGTTAAGTGCGCTCCGTCGCTCGTGTACACCACCGTTGACGGCGAGAGGCGCGCTCGTTTCTTCCAGCAGCGCCCCTACCCGGTCCTGAAGGTCACCAACATCGTTAAGGAGTACGCCGATGCCATCGGCACTGAGGTGTGCCTGTTCTTCAAGCCCAACACCTGCGGCACCCTGGAGGACCTGTGCGTTCCCCACGACGGAACCTGCACGATGGCTCTGTTCAGCAAGCCGGGCTCCCTGCCCGCAACCTGCTGCCCGATTTTCACTATCTAAGCCTCAAGCGTGATGGTGGAGTTTGTGCCGGATGTAGCGTGTCTGCTTGGACTTGTGTGATTGCGCACAACACGCGGACATTAGGCACACGGCATTGGAGTTTGCTGACGCAGCAGTTGGCAATGTCAAAAGAGCGGGAAGATCGGGAATGGACGATGTAAGTCAGCCATCCCACTGGGGGTTTGCGATCTGAAATGATGTCGGGTAGCTGCAGTGATGCTAACGCATTTTGTGGGCTCCAGTGAAGTCCTGCTGAGATGCTGAGTCTGGGCCTGCCTGTTCAGCGGGCGCTGTAATGTGTCGTCAGGCCGTTTAATGGAAATCTGGTGGCATGGCGTGAGGGCATAGCGGCGACACGTCTTGGACATCTGGACATCTTTTCAATATCTCGTGCGCGCATTGTGCATGCTCTAATCGAGCTGGCATACGCTTTATTCGCTTGGTTGAAAGACCGGCGACTGGTAATATGCTAAAAGTTGAGGCTAGGTATGCATGAATGCAAGCGAGCGCGCAGTAGCCTCTGACAGTTGCCGTGCAGCTGCGTCACCACAGTGCATGCAGGTTGTATCCTATAGGGGACTTCTTCCTGTCGAAATTACTTCTGGATTCTCTTGCTCCTGGCAGAAGTGTGGTGTGGTGTGCGAGGGCGCTGAGTTTCAGATTGTCGAGAGAGCTCTTGCCTCAGATGTGATGTATCCTACGTTTGATTGCAGGGTTGGCAGGGTTGTAGCGCCCTCGTGATGTGCTGTTCCAAAAACATTCCTTCCGGGATTGGGCGTTAATTTAGTGGCACCATTCTTTGTCCTGCTGTCGCATGACAAGCGGTGCATACACTGTTAAAGATTGGGTTGTGTGCTCGTGAGATGATTGGGTTGCTGGCGGGAAACAGTTGTTATCGTTGCCATCTACTGCGAAACCCGTTGATGGTGTGCTCGTTGTCGAAGATACCTTCTTTTGTCGTCCTATCGACTAGATTACAACTGTAATAAGGCCTGGTACAAATGCCTCAGATGACAAAACCGCGAATTGCTTACAACACGTGCAAACACGAACTCAATGCCCCACTCATACTATCAGACTTCATGGATGCGCATGCGCGAGGTTCACGCAATCAACTGCCAACGTAGGACGACGTCGGCTTGAGCAGATCCTACTTCTATCAGATATGACAAACGACGTGTGACAGACGTTCCAAATGCCGGTTTGCGTTCGTATTGTGCGGCCCGTTCGTAGCCGCGATTCCATTTTTGATTCTAATGATGCATCAGGTCAAATTGCTACCGCGCATGTAGGAGTAACACACGCTTGTCCAGGTCTCGTCCCTCGGCTCTACTCCTTATCTCCTTTGATCAAACCTCCCAAACGCAGCCGCACGGCAACATATCCGTAGAGTTTACAATTGAGTTGTGGGCAGGCTTTGGATAAGGGTTGGCAGCCCCCTTATCCTGCAGTACGGGTGGGAACGGCTGGAGCTCACTACAGGCTGTCATTCCCTGAACAGCTCATGACTGCTGAAATTACACCAACTTTGGTGTAGCACGTGTTATTCCCTTGTTGGATCAATCGTATGCGAGGGATGTTATAACCTTCGACCCAGTGGTTCGTAAAGGGCGTTCCGCCAGCAAAACGTTTCGACCTGGATTACGATGCGTTCTGAATTCACTATTTATGCGAGCCTCCAGCAGCCTCAGCCCCCTGCAAGCCAACCGCCTAATGGTCCTAGCTGTTTAAGATGTCGAGATGTCGGACAACTTTACTTACTTGCTCACACAGCGCCGGTAAAGGTAAAGGGTGCTATTATGCCTAAATGAATATCCTTATTTCTACACTACGTGTACCTTCCGCATAATGGGTACGTACCCTAGTCGGACTCGGCCACGGCATTCCGGACTCAAGCAATGGCCATTCTGCAAGGAGGACTAGCTCATGACTTCGGGGACCCTATTGCATCAAAGGAAGGACGGTAAAGTCCATTGCAACGGTTGCATCCGCGCCTATCGTGCCTAGCAACCGACAACATGTCCGCCCACCACGTACAGGCCAGGCACACACGGTTGCGTTCATTGGACTTTAACATACATTTGAGTTAACACACTCTCCAAATTTGGTTTCCTGGTACAATCTCCTTGACGTATACCTGGCCTTGGTATGAACGTCCTTTCCTTTTTTGGTTCGGTTTAGCTGGCACTTGACGACAATCCGACCGCCGTCAACGTCCGTAGTGCAAGTGAATAACGGTATATACAAGATAAACTTGAAGAATGCATACAACAGCGCGCGTGCATGCGCGTCAAGCGGTTGGGCTTGCGGCATCCTCCCCGTAAATGAGCCACACAGAAATTCCGAGGTAGCACATGCACGTCTATTTATAAAACATTTACGCGTTTTTTGCTCTTTCCACGATGCCTGCCCGCGAAGTACGACGTAATCTACTTATTAGGCTCAATGCGTTAAGGACCCAGGTTGCCACCAACCTATTCGCCACCTTTATACCTTGGCGCGTAGCTCCGTTATACAAGGCTTTGTTGGGAAGGCTACAGTACTAAACCTAGTCCGACCAGCAGGGACAAGCCATGGCTTCCAGCGCATGGTGCGGGCACGACGACTGGTACGGCGACTGGTGGCTGGCCGCTGCTTAGGTCACATGCCTGCCTGTCCTCAGTATCTGCCGTTGTGCTGATCGTACCGAAGAGCCGTGTCCCTCTGCCGGGACGGCGACACTCCCACCCTCCTCCCCTGGGTAGCGGACGTTTGCTCGGATCTGCTGCGCTCGGCGTCGGGGGCGCCACTCCGGTCTCAACACGGGGCGCTCCTGGCTCCGTCTGGGGTACCCGTTCTGTTTGGGTGGGTTCATCGCCTTTCGGGGCGCTTGTTCCTTGTCGTCATGCACGGCGCGTTTGTCGCGTGGTCAGGCGCGGGGTGCAACGTGATGCTGCCATCACTATCGGCCACTAGTGGCCACCTCAATATGGGTGGGTGTCAGGGGCGTGTCTTCTGTTATCTTCTGGATTTTGTGTCTCCGAAGGGGTGGCGGGGATCCGAGTGCTGGCCCCTACACCGGGTGGCTGGGAGCTGAGTGCTGGCCATTCGACCCCTTCTTCTGCTGTATCGCGATACGGCAGTGATGAGCAAGAAGCTAACGCCAGTGCGCCACCTAACGCCATGTCTGACCTCCCGCGCGCGCAAGGAAAGCCGTCTGCGGCTTGTTAACCTGCAGCCCGCCTGCTGGTAGCGCCAGTCCGTGGGGCTGTGGTGCCGCGCGCCCGCGCCACCCAGCAACAGGTCGAGATGCGGCTTTTCGCCCGCACGCTCTGCTGCGCTCTGTACGCATTGCCATGCCGGTGAGCAGCGGTTCTGTACTACAGCCTCCTATAGCATAGCTCTCGTCATTGCTGAGTAACGTTTCATGGTGCCGACGGCGCCTCGGCTCTAGGGGAACAGGAGGGGGGAGCGACCGGAGAGACCGCTGATTTGGACCTTACACTGCAGAGAGCACACAACCGCCGAAAAACCCGCTGCGCGGCGCCGCGCACCGCCCGACCCGGGCGACCGCGGGCCGCCGCGCGCAACACCAAAGCACCGGACACGCGGCGCGGCCGACCAGGCCTCAAAACACAAGTAAGACCCCGACAAGGCCAGCGGGGACCCCGACGGGCCCCCAGCAAAGCAACCTGCCAAGAGAAGCCGGCGACAACCGAAAGGAAACCCGAACAACAAAACCGAAACCCAAACGCGCGGAGGGCTGGCCCCTTGCCGCACACCGGAACAAATCCCGGACGGAGGGCTGGCCCCTTGCCGCCCCACGGCCGCCCGAAGCGACGGCCACAACGCCCGAGAAACCCCCACCCCGAGCGAACTCCACATCCCCCTTGACCGACACACGCCGCCCGCTGAAGACGCGAAGGGAGCAGCGCCCTATGGTCACCGCCACCGGGCCAGGCCGGGAGTTTTTCCTGCAGGGGGGTGGGTGGAAAGTAAAGGCTAATAACGAGAAAAACGACAGTAGCACTCTCGCTGTGAAGGCAGAATGCCGAAACAGGGAGAGCGCCCGAAACAATGACTCGAGCCATATGTACGGCTTCCGTACAGAACCGGGCTTAGAGGCTATGATCTCTGTGTTCCACCGCCTCTAAGCTGTAAGCATCGGGTGTTACCCAGCAGCCCAACTCCCACACATCGCGGCCCACGCAGCCGGAGCCAGCACGCATGATGACTCAGCCTGCCGCTGCTGCTGCTGCTGCTGCTGCTAGACCTTCAACCCCTGGCCCAGCTCATCTCCGGGCCTCTTCCAGGTGGCTGAGGTGCTTGACATGGGGGCAGCACCCGAGTACTTTCACACCTGATGCAGCAGGGTACGGTGGACGATCTTTGGTACACGTTACGAGCAGGCGATGACTGAGGGTTGAGCAGGCAGCGCGCATCTCCTTGCAGGACTTCGTCGCTGCTCCCGGCTGGCTCGG
This sequence comes from Yamagishiella unicocca, assembly GCA_003116995.1. Taxonomy (NCBI): domain Eukaryota; kingdom Viridiplantae; phylum Chlorophyta; class Chlorophyceae; order Chlamydomonadales; family Volvocaceae; genus Yamagishiella; species Yamagishiella unicocca. The sequence continues at coordinate 91,332 of BDSL01000088.1, forward strand.
AGCTCCAACGAGTATTTCGAAAAGTGTCAAGCTAAAACTCCGTGGTGGGGACCTCGAAATGGTACGACATGGCAAAAAGGCACATCGTCGAGGAGCACAACCACCTGGGGAGCAGAGCCCGGCCTTGAATCCTGGGCCGAGGCCTCACCGCTCTAAGGCGCCACGGATCGTCCCTGGTTGGCCGGCTGTCCCAGGGGTACAGTTGCAGCCTGGCTGTGGCAAGGTGGCGGTAGGAAGGTGCCCTCTTTGCAACCCGCAGGAAGCAAGTCGGTGTCAAAGATGACATGGGTGCGCCAGGACGGCCGTCAAGCCGGGGCAGGAACGAAGGAGGGCAGTACAGGGGCAGGCAAAGTGGTTGCAAAGTGGTTAGCACGCATTGGCGATATGCAGTAAAGATACAGCGCAGTGCCTTAGCGAGGTTTCCCGTCAGGTGTATTGTGGTGAGACGCATTCATGTATCGATCGCGATGTACGCGCCATACCCGCACGCCGCACACGATGCCGTTGCCATGTCGTACAGTCACACTTGCCGAGCAGAACAGGCTAACGACAACGCCTGCTATAAACATAACTTAAGTGACATATATCAATCATGAGCGGTCGTGGCGGCCATCGGCGGGCCGCCACAGGCAGGTTTGCGGGCTTTACCAGCCAGAACGTGTCGGACCACGACAGCTTGTATGTTTTGGGCTTAACTGCAACACTTTTGCGGGATGAGGAGGCAGCACAATTGATAGAAGAAGGCAAACACCTGCAGCAGCACGTTGGCGGTGGCCTAGTGGATCGATTTGACGCGCGGTTGCTGTTGGATAGCATTCCCCTACCGCCCTCAAAAGATAAAAAGCGTGTCGATAGCACTGAGGAGCAGGAGCTGGATGAGGAACGCTATCGGGACTTGGACCCTACTCGCGAGCATGAGCTGGAGGCGGGGTTCTATGGCGTCGTGGCAGGCTTGGACGGTGAGAATCGTCTCAATTTGGACGGTTAGCGCCACAGTGCTGCTCACTTCATCGTCGTGTTGAGGTCCTTCCCACTGTTCCCGCCCCACAAGTCCGCTCACCCGAGCGCTTTATTTTCAGGAGCCAGCATCATCCAGCCACGTGGAGCTCTCAACCTCGCTCTTGGGGCCCTGGTGGACCGCGCGGCTTGAGGCACAGGATAGCAATCGCCCATTTCGCTCGCCATCGCCCCAATGTACTTTGACCGTTTCGGCAAACCATCAGTGCACCCATGTACCCCTCGCTCAGCCCCATCCAGCTCTCCTGCCCACACCGTTGCCTTCCGATATCTTCTCGGCCCTGCGCGCACCTCGCTGACACCGGTCCCGCCGCCTGCTTAACCAGGCCATCGTGGCAGAAACCCCGACGGCTCCGCCAGTGGCAACGACGATGTGCAGCAGTCCGAATCCAGCAGCAGCGGCAGCAGCAGCGGCAGCAGCGACGATGACGACACCGACTCGGGCGCCGGTGACCCAGGTGCTGGGGGCGGGGACGGCGAGTTTTTGCCGCCGCATCTCAGCCGCTACGCGGCGTTCGCGTTCAACTACGGAGGCGCGCATGAGGGGGCTGAGGCCCGGGGCGAGGGTCTGCCAGATCAGCAGGAAGGTGGGACGAGTTGCTGGCTCGCTGTGTTGGTGGCTCGCAGTGTTCGTAGCTCGCAGTGTTGGGGGCAATCGGGTGGTCCTGCTGCCGCCATCGAGCCGCGTGGGGATGTTTCAGGCGGAGGGCAGGGCAGGAGGGGAGGGAGGGGCGGGAGGGGGAAAGGGGTTGAAAGCGACCACGGTGTCTGGTCAGTGCAGCGCGGGCACGACCCAGCGGGAATCTGCGAGGACGGTCGGCGGGAGGAAAACAGCATCAGCGAATTGTGGTGGCGCGAGGGAGGCGGGGAGCGGCTGGGTGGCGCGAGGGAGGCTGTGTGTTGGGGGGATTTCTGATGTAGGCAAGCGGACTATGGGAAGGGGCAAGCGCGGGGGCGGGGGGCCTTGCAAGCACGCCGGGAGAAGGGGAGGACTTGCTTGCTTGCTTCTAGTGGTGATTTGACGGCCGACGATAATGATGTTGGTTGGAAGTAGAGGCAGCCAGTTGGATCAATCAGCTCCAACCGCCGTTCGCTGCACTTGACGTGCTGGCGGCTTCAAACACGCGTGCATCCGTTTCTTTGCGCGCAGGCGGCGGTGCTGACGAGGACGAGGACGAGGGCGAGGGACCTGCCGGCAACAGCAGCGGCAGCGGCGAGGGGCAGGTGGGGGCCGCTGGTGAGGCGCATGGTGGAGGTCGTGGAGGTACGACGGTGGAGGAAGAGCCGTACGTGCCGTTGTTCGCCGTACCGCCTCACCTGGAGCCGCACCTCCCGGACAACCAGCGCCTGCACAGGGTGGGTACTTGGGGGCTGGTGGGCAGTTGGAGGCTGGGCAGTTGGGGGCTGGTGGGCAGTTGGGGGCTGGTGGGCAGTTGGGGGCTGGTGGGCAGTTGGGGGCTGGTGGGCAGTTGGGGGCTGGTGGGCAGTTGCGGGCTGGTGTCTGTTGCGGCTTGCTGCGCAGCCCCAACATTCAAAATTCAAACATGCTTGCTGCTCCAGACCATGTTTGCTGCTCCAGACAGCACCACACCGGTCGGCCCCCTCGCCTGCCCCTCCGCCTTATCCCCCTCCCCTGCCCCTACCCCCTCCCCTGCCCCCGCCTGCCCCTCCGCCGCCAGCTCCTGGTCCGCACTGCCCGCTTCGTGTCGGCTAACGGCGACCAAGTGGAGGTGCTGCTGAGGGTGCGGCAGGTGAGAGAGGGAAGGGCCTGCCCTAACTAACCCCGCAGAAATCCCTCGACCAGCCCCTGCCTTGTACCTCCGCCACCCCCCTGGACCGCAATATTCACCGCCTTGGTTTGTCGGCCGTGGATTCGCGGATTCTCTTTAAACCCCCCTTGCTCCCCGCCCCCTGTTCTAAACAGTTTCTTCTGGCATCCACGGGTCTTCCTCGAAAGCCCCCGAGGCATCCACCCGCCCAGCCACCACCCGCGCACGCCAACACAGCCCTCAGCCTCGCTGCTGACTGCCCTGCCCCTATCAACCTCGCTGCTGACTGCCCCGCCCTTATCAACCGTTCGTCTCCTCAACCAAGCTCTCCAGCATGCACCTCGAAACGTCTGTCCTAAACGGTTCTTCTCGCGTCCACGGGCCTTGCTCGCAAGCCCCTACCAACTGTCAACCGCCCAACCGCAGGCCAACAACCCCAACTTCGTCTTCCTGCTGCCTGGCCACCGCACCTTCCCCTACTACCGCTGGCTGGTGGAGGCGGCCCCCTTGGAGCTGGCGGCCCGGAACACCGCGCCCGAGTCGCTTGACGGGGCAGATGGCGCCGCCGCCGCCGGTGACGGGGGTTTGTCAGACGCCGCCCGTCGTACCTCCGGCAGCGGCGGCGGCGGGGCGTTGGACGCAGAGGCTGTCGTACGTGTCGTACCTGACGACCTGGCGTCGTACCGACCAACGCGTGGGATCAACCCGGCCCCAGAGGTGCCTGCAGCCGGCCCTGCCGCCGGCGCCGACGGTTCCGGCAATCCGGTTCCGGAGCCGAAGCGCGCGGACCAGTTCGTGGAGGCAGCAGCCGAGGCCGGTGGCATAGAGGAGGAGGAGGAGGCCCCCCTGGAGTACGGGCCGCAACTGCCTCCGCTACCCGAGACACGCGTCCACAAGCCGCGGCGGCGGCGCAGCGGCAGTGGCGGCGGCACAGCGGCGCCGCGGGCGCCTACGCCCCCGGCGGCTGCTCACGCCGGCTCCGGAACCTCCTTCGCGCCACCACCGTACCCCCATGCCGCCACCCACTACGCCACCGCACTGGCTCCGCCGCCCTACCACCACCCTTACCCCCACCATCCTCACGCCCTCCACCACCCAGTAACCTACTCCGTCAGCCAGGTGCCGCACCCCGCGTACCCCGCTGCCCTCGGGCACACCACCGCCGCCGCTGTCGAGCCCGCGGCGCCATTAGGATGCGACTCGCTCGCCGCCCCGGAGCAGCCGCCGCCAGTGACCAAATCCATCATCGACAAGCTGGTGCTGTACGTGGCGAAGAATGGCATTGGTTTCGAAGCTGTCGTACGGCAGCGCGAGCGCGCAAACCCCGCTTTTTCGTTCCTGCTGCCGTGGGGCGCACACCACTCGTACTACCGCCGGCGGTTGGAGGAGGCCCTGGGTGTTGAGGTGGTGGTGGCGGCCCTGGGTGGCGGCGGCGCCGCCGCCACCAGCACCGCCAGCGCCACCAGCACCGCCAGCGCCACCAGCGCCAGGGCTCATGAAGCCAAGGCCGGGGGTCAGGGCGGTGCTGCGACCATCGATGCTGGGAGCAGGGCGGCAATGGACCTGGCGCCTGATGCGGCTTCGGAGCCTGCTGCTGGGAGAGATGCTGGTGACGGCGGCAGGGGCAATGATGGGAGCGGCGGGGACGGTCGCGAGGCCCTCGCTGGGTCCGATGAGCCGCTGGACGCCGGAGGCGGCGACGGGGGTGCCGAAGTGGGCGAGGGGGCGCCAGCGGGGTTGGCAAGGCAGGCCGCTGGGTTGGCACAGAGCGGTGCGAACGAGCCGGCGGCGGCATCCACAGCGACCGCCGGCGCCGTTGCTGCGCGAGGTGGCGCCAGCAGCAGCAGCCTGCCTCGGGCCGCCGCCGCGGGTGTGGTCCCGGCCGCGGCGGCCAAGGTGGTGATCCGCGCCAACCCCAAGCTGGCGACGGCGGCCTTGAGGCCGCCCAGACCGCCCCCCACCGCCGCCGCTGCTCCCGCCGCCGCCGCCGCAGCAGCAGCAGCAGCAGCAGCTGCTGCTGCTTCAGAAGATGATCGTCATGTCGCAAGTGCAGCTGCAGGTGCCGCCGCCGCCTCGGGTGGAGCGGAGCCGCCAGGTGCTGATGCTGATGCTGATGGGGGAAAGGGCGGCGCGTTAGTGGAAGGGGCGCAGGCGGCGGGGCCTCAGCAGCGAGCGACGGGGGCGGAGGACGAGGGCGCGGGCGAGCAGGGGGCGACGACCTCTGGCGCAGCGGAGGCGGCGGGAGCAGCAGCAGCAGCAGCTGGGCCCGGGGAGGTAGACCGCGGTGCTCCGGAAGGTGGCGGAGTGGTGGCGGCGACGGAAGACGGGCAGGGTGGTGGTGGTGGTGATGGTGGTGACGTCATCATGGTGTTCGAGCGGATGGAGGGTTCCGACTCGGATTCGCATTCCAGCTCGGATTCAGGATCCAGCTCGGCGTCCGATCCGGACTCGGGCTCCGAGGGTGGCGGCGGAACGAGTGACAGCGGCCTCAGCGGCGGCGCTGGCGGCGACGGCGTCGGAGTACGGCAGCGGCGGCGGCGCCACCGGCTGGGCTCAGTTAACGCCGCTGAAGCAGCCGCTGACCCGAAGGTTGTGCTGCCCGGTGGCGCAGCGCATGCTGCCGCCACCGCCGCCGCCAATCCGGAGGCGGCCTCCCGGTTGGAGGCCCGCCGCCAAGCCGCCAGGTTGCTGCTGGCGAAAGCCAAGGCGCAGCAGGAGGTCGCGGCGGCGGCCCAGCGGACCCGCGCCATCCACCACCACCGCCACTTCTTCCTGCGGGCAGCTGACGATGAGGACGCGGCTGCGGCCGGCGGCGGCGACGAGAGGCTTCCGGTGCCTGTCGGCGCCGTGGCTGCCGCGCTGGCGGCCCGGGCGGGTGGCTCCGCCGCAACGCCGGCGCCGCCTACACCCACAGGTGGGGCCTCTGCCGCTGAGGTGCTGGCGCTGGAGCGGCTCATGGCCCGGCAGAAGGAGCAGCAAGCCAGGCTGCAGCAGCAGCAGCAGGAGGCCAAAGCCAAAGTGCAGCAGCAGCAGCAACAAGAGCCTCAAGCACAGGACAAGTCGAATGTGGCCGTTGCGGCTGTAGCTCCCTCGGGACAGGCCAAGACCGCGGCTCCCTCGTCCCAGGGCAACGCAGCCACAGCGCCCACTACCGGTGTAGTCGCCAGCGGCGCCACTGCTGGTCAGTTTGCAGCCGGAGCAGGCGGCGGCCTCTTCGCGCCCGCTGCTGCTGCGCTGCCTGCCGCCGCCTCCAGCTCCGTGGGACTCCCCGCCGCATCCTCCTCGCTGGCGGCGCTGAGGGACCTGGTGGCGGCGGCCGCGGCGGCGGCGGCGCAGCACAGGGCGGCGTTCGAGGCGATGCTGCGAGACCCGTCGCAGGTGGGGTGTCAGCGTGTGACCGTGTTAGGGGGAGGGCCCGGGTGTCGGGACTGACGGGGTGGGTTGTGAGCGTGCGAGGGGAGGCCCGGGTGTCGGCACTGACGGTGGCGGGGCGCATTGCTGTGTGTGCGCAGCGCTACGTGCTGTGGCTGGGAGCGCGGGGCGGGGCAGGGCGGGGCGGGATGGTTCGTGCGGAGGCGCTAAACAAGTGGAGGGCTGGTGCGGGGGCACGGACGCGGGCGATAATAGCAGGGGGGTGCTGGATGAGAAGGACAGCTTTGCAATCAGGTGTGCGCTGATAGGTGCGCCAAGAAGGGCCTTACCCTCCCTCCCTGCGCAGCTTCCCCCGCCGGCGGGGAGCTAGAACGGCCAGCCAGGCGAGCCCCCTCCTGACACGAGGGGCATCCCCCAGCTCCTCCCTTTCTGCTTTGCATTTACCTCCGACATGCCTTCGGCGTTACGGTAATTTCGCCAATCGTAAAACCCCACCGCCCCCGTGGCCCCACCCTCTCGCCCTCAGATCATCCGCACTGACCGGCCAGACGCTGTCCCGGGGGGGTCATCGGCTACAGCCGCAGCGGGGCCCGGCGGCGGCCATGACGGGAGGCGCCAACGGCGCGACGACGATGACGACGAGGGGGCCCGCGGCCACCACCGCAAGCGCCGGAAGCGTGGCTCCAGATCCAGATCAAGATCAAGATCCCGGACGCGGTCTCGCTCGCCATCGCCCTCAAGGAAGAAGAAGAACAAGGAGAAGCAGAAGGTGGCGGGCCGGGACAGCCGCCGCCGGAGCAGAAGTCGGAGCCGTGGTGGCGGGAGGCGGAGCAGCCGCGACCGCGATCGTGATCGTGATCGTGAGGCGCGGCACAGGAGCAGGAGCCCAAGTCGGAGTCGGAGCAGGTCCCAGGGGCGGGCGTCGCGGCGTCGCCAGGAGGCGGGCTCGAACCGGGGTCGCGACCGGGATCGGGAAGGGGAGAGGGAGCGGGGCGGCAAGGACGCGGGCAACGAGGACCGGCACCGAGACCGGGAGACGGAGACGGACCGGCGGCGAAGAGGCGGCAGCAGGAGCCGAAGCCGAGAGAAGGTGGACCGGAAGCACCGGCGGCGGCGGCGGAGACACGCGAGCCGGAGCCGCAGCGAGAGCGGCACTGACAGCCCGACTGGGAGCCGAGGGAAGGCGGCGGCGGCGGCAGCGGCGGCGGCAGCGCCAGCGGTGTCTTCGCAGCTGCGGAAGCGGGCGGCAGCTGGAGGCGACTCGGCGGCGGCGGGTGGCGCGGCAGGGAGAGGCGAGGCGCCGTCAGCGGCGGTGTCGGTGGCTGGCGGCCCCGGCTCCGGTGGCGACCCGGTTGGGGCTGGGGACCTGCGCTCCCGGCTGCGGCAGCTGCTGAGCGGCGGCGCTGGCCTGAGCTGAGGGAGCTGTGTAGGGAGCGGGGTGCGGTCAGCGCCGCCTTGGTGCTTCTGTGGGTAGCACACTGGTAGGGGTTGTGGGTGGCACGCTGGTGGGTGCCGGGAGGTGCGGTTGGAGGCTCTTTGCCCGCCTCCTGTCCTGGAAGCTCCTGGAGGTGTGCATCTCGCATGGTTGCGTGGGCAGCACACTGCTGGGCACATCCATGAAACCACTGGGCCAGCTGTCCGTCATGTATGCGGCTGCCAAGGTGGTGGTGGGTGCTGAGAGCTTCACCGCGGGATGTCAGTGCCAGCAATGAAACACATTTTTGTTCCTTGCTCTGGCTCGTCAACTGTTGCGCGGCCTTCAATGTCACCTTGAGAGTTTTTAGTGTGGATGGCGGAACGTTAAACGCTGTTTTGCCCATCTGTGCCGTACGGAAAAGAAAGAAAACGGAAGGAAACGTAAGAAAACGGAAGGAAACTCTAGATGTACCTCCAATTTTCGATGTTGTCTCGCTGCGTCCACGACCGTCGCGTTCGTGTTGGTGGTTTGCACGAGCCGCTCAAGCGAGCAACAACGAGCTTCCCTTCAGTGTCCCCCGCATGCCACGGTTCGTACTACGCTTTGTTCGGCCTCGACAACTTGCCTGCGTATATAAAAGTTACAAATTCTCTGCGCAGTCCTTCCGCACATCAGCAAGAACAATCAGCTTGCTCGCCCTCGCATTCCCTCTCATCACACAATCCCTCAACCAAGCCGATGCAAGCCGATAACACGATTTTGCGTGATCAGAACGATGATGCGGGGTCAACAACACAGGGTAAAAGGTGGGTTGAGTAGATGGCATGCATACGGTCCAAATCAGAACAAAGAAGGCGCCATAGCATCGGAGTCAGCCGCACTGCCACGTCATCCATCAAAAACAGCGCCGGTCAACGCACAAAATGCCAGGAGCGGGGGCGGGACACCTGAGACACGACGAGGCAGCCGCCCGCAAACAAAACAGCCGCACGCATCAGTCCAAAAAATGGGCCCATCCCAAACCATCACCTGACCCAGCACTGACCAACCACTTGGCCGACCCTCATAATCCATTAAAGCATAACTCCTATACAGCAGCAGCAGCATTGCAAGTTGGTGGTCCGGAGACGCTTGCGCCGCCGTCTCAATCTCACGTCCCGTGACCGTACAGCCCCCTTCCTATATAGGCCATCCGCCCGATCAGCAGATAGACCGTTGCATCCACCAGCGAGGGCCCGACGCGCAACGGCGGCGGGCGACACATCACGTGCAAGGCAGGCGTGAAAGGGGGGAGGCGCGCGCGGCGGGGCACAGCGCGCACCTAAAACTGGGGGCTCGATCGCCACAATAGTACTCCCCAGGGTGCGACCATCACGTCGCCATCGGGAGGAGCAACACAAACGGCGACATAGAAACAGCACAACCCAACGCACCCGGGCAGCGGCGGATAAGGCACAGCCGCACGGACATGGCACAGACAGACGCAACGCACATGGCACAGACGCACACTCGTACTTTAGCGAAAACACCACCGAATATGAGGACGAGGACAAACATACAACCCCCCTGGAGGCGAAAGCCAAAACTGGCCCACCGTGCAGGCGGCACGATGGACCCGGGTCCGGATGGCCTCGCGCTCCAGGGGAGGGAGCTCTCCCGACGTGCCATTTTTGGTACACCACAGTCGCTTTTTTTGCAAGCTTGCTCGGAAAATATAAATACACCGTCTACACAATGGTGATGCTGACCTGATCATCACGCGAAAATGCCCGAGCTCCCCGCATGGGAGTGCAGAGTCCGCTAGGGGAATAGCGGGACTTCTGTGTTTGCGCCTATGTTCACTATTTGAGGGCGCACACCGAGAAACACTTGTGACAGTGCCGAAGGCTACCGCCGGGACGGATAAGAGCGTACCATGCCATGGGCGGGTGCCAACGGGCCGCGGCACTGGCAACCAACGAGCGGACGCGCTTCCGCCCGCAGCCAGCTGCCACATGTTTCGCCGGCGAGCGAAAGTGCATTAGTACAGGGGCTTAAGATTACCACGAGCGGCTTTTTTTATTTTTTCTGGGCTTAAGAAGCATCCAGCTTTAACATTTTTTACCGCACTGCAAAGTACTGTGCGCGACAGTTGAACGGAAGCAGATGCCGAGGTTCTTGCTGTGGCTGTGCCTGCGGCTGCGAGCTGCGCTCCGCGACCTCCTCCACTAAGCTGCGCATGTCAGGTGAGCCCAGTAGCAGGCGATAGTCGCCGGTACACCGAAGGAAGGACTGCTGCGAGTCTAGCTCTCGCAACGCCTGAAGGTTCGAGTGCGAAGCGTTAAAAGCACAGGCGCTCCACGTCGAATCATGCTGCATTGGATTGGCCGCCCCGCCGTAACAGCCGCTGCGTACAGGCGGTGATACCCCAAGATAGGTATTGGGAACGTCCAGTGGCTGCCCCTGCAAGTTGATGGAAAGTGTAGGGCTGGAGGTTTGCGCAAAAACGATAAGCAGGGAATTGACGACGACGCCACTCTCGACGCAGCGGGCAGTAAGCAGCCTTCAGTTGTTGGTAGTATTCGAAACAAAATCTGGCGATTCTCTTGTTTTCGGCAGATACAGGGTCGCTTTGCGGCCGATCCCTCATCGAGGGTTCCAGGGAAAACAACCCTGACCAAGCGCACCTGCAAGATGAGCTCTAGTTCTCCAAGCTGCTCTCCTCCGGTGGCCATAGCTTGCAAGCTGCAAAATGGCGGTGCGGAATGGTGCAAGTTGAGCGAAGAAGATACGCAACGATGCAGGACTCGAAGTCACAGCAGTGATAAAACGCACCTGGACGTCAATCTTGAACGTTGACATTGCTCCGATTGCGAAGGCTCAAGGCGGCACTTGCGCGCGCGCGGACAGACAAGCTTCTGTGCGGCAAAAAGCCCAAGAAATTAGCGCGGAGGGGGGGGGTCAACTCTCATCACAGCCGAAGCGATTGCCAATGCCAAATGCTTTACACATTCTGCACCTGCTGTGAAAGGTCTCGCGAAGGCGCCATAGCTGCAGCCTCCATACAGACCGACAGCGCAAGGACACAAACGGTGGACCGAAGGGAATGTCGAGGCAACGCAGCAGGAAAGAATACAAATATGACCTCTATAGGAGTTACTATGTCGGGAAGTGCTGGAAGTGCACTGCAAATTGTGTCTCTTGTGTAAGGCCCCCCCCCTCGCCTAGAAACCACGTGCACGGCTTTCAAACGTATTCCGCCGCCACTGGTGCGCATAACCTTGCATATGAGTTACCGCCTCTCTCATTATATTTGCGCTTATAATATAACCTGCAGAAGGACACGACCGCCGCCGCCGCCGGCAAATGTAACTATAGAGAGCAGTGTGTGAGGTTACGGGCCTCTCCTCAGAAGTGGTTACGATAGATTGTCCCAGTATTCGGATACGGTCTTGCTCCGCTGCTGTCTGTAGCTACGCGTCCCAACCGTCGCGGATCGCTTTGGCAGGGCCACTCAGCTACGTGCGCTTTCGTTGTTTGTAGCGTTCCATCAATTCACCTTACTCCTAGCAGCTCTGCCTGCCATGCTGGCTCAGGTCTCCTTTCTAGCCTCAACTTAGTGAACCTACTCTCACCTTCGCGATGTGCGACGGTTGTAGGTCGGGATTCCAGGGGCATTACGCCTATCGCTGGATCCTAGCCCTTTGCGTTGTGCTCCCCCTCTGTGTCGTGAGGCCAGCTTTCGCTGCTCCTCGGCAGTGACAAGTCCTGAACCGACTGGGCCCCCAGCCATTGTGCCACACTCACAGCGAGTGGAAGCCCGACTGGACCCCCCTGACCTCCCCGTCGCCTACCTGCGCTTATACGAACAACGAACCCATACCATATTATGATCGCTGTGGACATGCGGTGGCGTCTGCTGCGAGTTATTGTGCCGGTCGTGCCATCGTGCCTTCAGGCCACGGGCACCTTGGCACCAGAGTCAAACAATCCGGAACATTGCTCCCATACCCGCCCACCGGCTCAGACGTGCTCAGACTCAATACCGATTGCGCCCCAGCGAGGGCCCTCATAACCAATCCCTCCAGCCACCGCCCAAACCACACGGTTTTAGTTTGACGTTGGATGTCATTTCCGCGGCGCCTCTTGAGCCCGTACAGCATGCTGGCCGCCGCCATGACGGGCTTGGGCTAGTGTCAAAGCCTACCCACCCACGGGTGAAGTGCCGCCGACCCACGGGTCTCCTCTCATTTCCGACGGTTGGGGAGATTCTGATGGCCAGAGTTTGATTCCCTCGTTGCAGGGTGCCTCATTTGTGTGTACAGCATCATGCCATTTTGCTTTCCGTTTCGGCATCGTCGCCCGTTCCTTTTCGCTTGCTCCGTTTCACCGACAACTTGTACTCATATTCATACTGCGGAAACTCGCACCACGTGACCCCTTAGGGGGCGCGCGAGCGTCGGTGCATGGGGCCAGATGGGAGCTGCTTGCTGTTGCCGGTCGTCTAGATGGGAGTTCAGGAGGATGGAATGGCGGTGTCGTCTGGTACGTGGAGGAGGAGCTCCCGCATCGCCCGGGAACTTTCGGCACCGGTCGGATCCCATCCAGCTCGCAGCAATCTGGTTCACACCTTCGCTCGCCGCGGCCATACTGGCTCGTCACGGTGGCTTTGCAGAGTGCCTGCGCTGAGTATCCTGTGGCTGTCCAGCTAGCCTGGTGGTCACCCACGCCCTTCGTTGCGAAGTATCAACTTCGCCAATGATGGCCTCTCAGCGGCGGCTTCGGTCGTCGCTCTACCTGATCAGTCCTGCGGGCTGTATCCTACTTTGTGGTCTTCTTTCAGCATTTCTCTGGACTCTGGTAGCTTTCGCCGATACAGCTTCGTCGGCTCTGGTGTCTCTCGCGCATGCCGCAGCCGGTGCCAGTACGCAGCCTACGCAAGTCCTGCAAAGCTACCTGGCGTTGCATACTGAAGTGGTTTCCGTATTGCAGGCGAAGGTTGCGCCACGGCTCAGCCATTCGGGCGTGTTGCCGGTCTGCCTTTTTCTAGAGACTGCTGTTGGTGTTGACCTCAACTGGTTGATGGTATTAAGTACCATTGTTTCTTCCCGTCTCGCTATGGGCATCGGCCCGTTTCGGGTGTGGGACGTTTTCGGGATCTTGGGGGGGGAGTTATCCGATTGTGTTGCCGAGGCGTGCTGCTGTCTCTCCATTCGGGGGTCTGCTTGGGATGCATGTGGCCATGTGCAGGGGAGCCATCAGCGCAACCTCCCCCTGTGTATTGGTGCTTGCTGTTTCCTCTGGGCTCTCGGTTGTGAGGCTCTGGGTGGTTTGTCTTTCGGAACCGTCGGTTTTCTCAGCTTTCCTTGTCTTTTTCAGTGTCAGGCGATGCGCCCGATGGCTCTACCTTTTCAGGTCTGGAGCCCACTGTAACGATTACAACAACTTGTACGCCGGGTCGGGCTACGGCTCGAATGGCTGGGTGGCGAAGTGACAAACCCAAAACGTTACACGTTCGTGCGGTCCGGCATGTCCCGGCAGTGCCGCTAAGTTCTGCTTCAAGCCATCGCGTCCAGACGTCAATACCGGGTAAGCTCGTCTTATGTATAACCAAACCATGTACGGAAACAAGTTCTTGGGATCCACCCCACCGTCACTACACCAAGCTACAGCTACAGCCCTCCGAGACCCAATAGGGTACACGGAGCTAATGAAGTCCAATCAAATCAATAGGACGCTTCCCTCAGCGTCCGCCTCCCTAAGACCCGTTGGTTGCCTCGCCCTCATTGCAGAAGGTCCCTGAGGCGGCCCGCACTCAGCTGGCCTCTCAACATCTAGAACGAATCCACCGCAAGCACTACTAGCCAAAAAAGAATCCCTCCAGTCAGCCTCCAATCCTCCGTTGGGTGACCGTGACCACCGCGTCACCAAGCGGCGCACCCGCGCATGCAGACAACCTAGTGCTTTCACACAACCACGTCCGCACCCACGCCCTCCCAGCCTTTTTATTCCTCTGCCGGCCCTGGGCCTTGCGCCTTCCTCGCTTCCGCCAGGACACCCTCCTTCGGCACAACCTGCCAGCCAACCTGCTCATCACTAGGCGCTGCATCCTGCTAGGACTGCGGCTCGCCGGGCAACTCAAACACATGTACAGTCCGCTGCCCCGGCTGACAGGCCGCCGCCACCCACCCCACACTATCCGCCATAATCAACCCAGCACCTAATCCACCCGGGCGGACCCCAGCCAGGCAATGAGCCCAGAGAGGCAGCATGGTGTCGCTGCTGCACCCTAGGGGTATTCCAACACAGCCCGCCATCCTACAGCTCCAGTCGTGGTGGTGGTGGTGGTGGTGGTTAGGTCGCGAAAGGTCAGCCAGCATGCACACACGCGAAGGTAATAGACCCCAGCGCGGCACACACTCTTCGATCCGGCCCTGGGGCCACCGCGTCCGCGCAAGAAACGGCTCCTTGGGCTGCCCCAGGTCAAACCACCACCACCTGAACACTAAACCACTTTCCAAGAGCTGCATCTCCAGCTGCTGCTGCTGCTGCTGCTGCTGCTGCTCCGGCTCAAGCATCAAGGTGTGGATCCGGAACCCAGCGCATACGACAACCGCAGGCCCTTGCTTAGGCGGAAACCGTGCTCAGCGGGCAGCAGTTGGCGGACCCCATGCCAGGCTTGTTGAATAGGGCGACGGTGCATGACCCATCGTGGAAGGAGCACAGCTTCTTCAGCGAGTTGCAGCGGCTGTGCAGGAACAGGCACACCTCCGTCCCAGCGACCTTGGAGACCGGCTTGTCGATATTGACGATCTTGATGACGGGATAGGGCGAGGTCTGGAAGAAGCGGACGCGTTGGATGCCGTCGACGGTGGTGTAGGCTAGAGAGTCAGAGCAGGTGCCGTCAACCTCTAGCTCCATCTTGTAGAGCTGGAACTCGCAGCATTTAGAGCGCGTGTTCTCGCACACGTCCTTCAGGGAGACGTTGAAGCAAATGCGCGTCAGACCGTTGACAACGGTTACGTTGTTAGAGGCGGTTGTGAAGAGACGCGAGCCAGAGGATCTCGATTGGCACTGGCAGTAGGGGAAGTCGGAGCGAGGCGGGGGCGGCTGGCGGGTGATGGGCTTGTCGCCGGGAGGAGGAGGCGGGCTCGCGCGTACCGGCGAGGGCGAAACTACAGGAGGAGGCAACGGCGAGGGCGCAGGCGAGGGCGGGGGAGACGGCGACGGAGGAGACGGGTAGAGCGGGGGAGGGGGAGTCGGGGGAGGAGGCGGGGGAGGCGGGACGGGGCTGGGCGGGGGCGGGGTCGGCGGTGAGGGGCTCGGCGGCGGCGAGGGCTGGGGAGGCGGCGGCGCGCTGCCCATGATGCTGACAGCGCAGCAGTCCCTCTGCTGGTTGAAGAGCGCGTATTTGCACAGCCCCGAGCCCTGAGTGCATAGCTGCGCCAGGCTGGGGCAGGCTGACGTGGCGCCGACGAAGAGGCAGATCTCGGTGCCGGGGGCGGTGGTGGGCGAGGTGTCCAGATTGGTGATTCGGAGCACATTGAGCTTCGTGTTGAACTCGTACGAAGACTGTTTGTTGTTGACGGTTACCTTCCGCATCGAGTCCTTGCAGCCGGGAACTGCAGCCGTGAGGGCGGTGGGAGGGCAGGGGGAAATCGGTTAAGGGTTTTCGTCGTGGAAGGGATGCAGAGGTCTCGGAGCCCCATCGCTAACGGGACGGGGGACAAGAAACACTCGCGCACGTGCATTCTGTGAGCGCCGAAAATGCACAGACAGACACACGAGGGGGCTTCCTAACAAAGACCCAGGGTCAAGTCACGTCATGCCGCGGCCCAGCTGGGAACGAACACCCACATCGGTGAGGCTAGGGGCATGGCATGCAGCGTGGCAAACATCCCTACCGCGCGCCAGTGTACGGCACTCACCGACTTCGAACTCGACTTTGAACACGCCCTGGGTGCCGTCGCAGCACTTCTGGGCGGGGTCGCAACCGCCCACATCATCGACACGGAAGCAGTACCGCTTCAGGCCAAGCTCCGTGCCAGAGGTAGCTGAGTCAAACGCCAGACGGAAAGGAGACTTGCGGGGGTTGCGTTCGCAGTTGCAGAGCGGCGGGAAGACGAGCTTCCGGGGCGGTGGCGGCGGCGGTGGGGGTGGCATGAGCGCCTTGTACTTGTCCTTCTTCAGCAGGACGCGGGCGCCCCGGAGGCCGAAGAAGTCATCGGAAGCGCTGGCAGATGCGGTGCACACTAAGCCCGCGGCGAGCAACGTGAGGGCCGCACCCGCCAGGAGTGCGCGGGATGACATTCTGAAAGCGGACATTGCCAAAGCCCGGCAAGGAGCGCGCAGGCTGTTGGAACGACGTCAATAAGCTTTGGACAAACTGCGGGGCGGGTTGAGATGCGAGGGGGTGTTTAGTCGAGGCAGAGGAAGGCAGAGCAGTTTAGAGAGCTTGTCGGCGATGCGTGCGACGGTTGCAACCGTGTGCATTCCCAGTGACCGAGGTGCCGCAGAATTAAGTCAGCTTGGATAATTACTTGTGTGCGTGAAATGTGAGTGCGTGGCAGAGGAAGGCAGAGCAGTTACATTGGGCGCAACGCCCAACGCACCGAGCACTGCTGAAGTATATTGGCGGGTCGCGAGCGCCAATCAAACTTGGGAAAGACAGTGATTAGCACAACTAGAAGCAGATCGGAACGTAGGACCTATTAAATAAGTTTACGCGTGCCAATGGGAGAGGCAGCGCGCTGGTCGTCTACGATGTGCACCGGCCTGATGTTCCTATAGAGACAGCGCCAAGGTGTGTGGTGCTGCTCAGGCGCGGGTCCGAGTCTGAAATGGAAAGAGGAGTGGGAAACGCGACCTTTGGAGTGGAGCACCGTGGGGTTGGCCTCTTAATAGGCAACTCAGTAACGGCAGGATCCCAGTAGCGTCCCGTACATCCGCCCGACCCAGTTGCGACCACAAGGTGGGCTCTGCAAGCCTCTATTGTAACTTTCATCGGACATTTTTGTAGGAGTTACCGTCACGAACTTGCGAAACATGGGTGCATGGCTGTAGGTGGTTGCCGGTTGCCGTCGGAACCGGCGAGGCACGCTGTTCGTGCCTGCCGGCAATGCCTCGCAACGACCTTAAAGAATGAGGCGATATTTGCTTTAGCACAGAGATTTTCCGACTGCATAATCAAATTGCTTTCACTTGGGCAGGAAGTTGGCAACCGTGCTTCATTTGCGAACAACTTGTTGTATTCTCTGTGTAGCATATGTGGAATTCAACAACAGTGACGCTGCTTGGGGCGCCATAGTTCCGAATGGCAATCCCTACTCCACAATTCATACCGGTAGTCCATTGCCCAGGGAATTTACAGCTCATAGCTTTTCTACACACGTCACTGGTTATGTGCGACAATGTGCACGCGACCCGGCCCCTCAACCAAGGCCAAGATGGCCGGCGGGACTGAATCCCTGCGTGGCGTCTGATACTGCCAGTCCACGTCAACTTATACACCACCGACACAGCCAAACAAGGCACCCGTTTAGCCAGCAAACGCTGCCGAATTAGCTAACAGCCAGCACCCGTCTCACGGGAGGGCGCACGATTAGGGGGGGGATCCAAAAGCTTTCCCGGCCGTCGCACCGACATTAGCAAGCAAACAAACCCACCCCAGTCTCCGGGAGCGCCCCAGGTCGTGTTTCGGGTGTGGGCCTACTACTGGTCCCTGGGCAGCAGCAAGCTGATCACCGGATCCTGACTTCTCCAGGGGGAGGGTGACAAAGTGAGGTGCAAGCCTCCATCGACGTGGTTTCAGGTTGTCTGACGCCACCCCAACCTTACACGGGTCCTCCAAATCTTCCCTTACGAGGTTTCACTTTCATAGTTCCCTCCGCATACGTCGTGTATATGGGCTTCCTTGGCCTCCACACCATGCGGCCCGCGCGCACTGCGGTCCCGCTTGCAAGGGGCGGCGCGGCGCGTTAGCACGAGGGCGGGTCGGGGCACTCAACAGGGCCCCCTGTGTGCCGAAAACCAGCCGCGAATGGATGTACGACTGTGTGTGATGTCGTGCGGGTTACCGCAATCGCCCAGACCGCCAAAGCGGGATGTTCGGATGAAGTGCGAACGGGGCAAGGGGCAAGGGGGAGGCACCCCGCGCTGCAGGCTGCAGACGGAAGGTGCGGTGGGTGCGGAAACAGCTCAGACTCCAACCCAGCTTTGACAGGCACACATAGCCCCGCAGTTAACCAATACAGTAAACCAACACAGTAAACCAATACACCCCGGCTGCCACCTGCGAGCGGTACCTACGGTGAAGCGCACTGTCCGCACCGCTGCCCAGCTGGTTATTTTTCCGGTCGTGCGGAGTTTTGCGGCTCAGCGTGGGAAGTTAACGCACCAACACCGCATCGCACCGCACCGCACTGGATGCCATCACTCCGATCACCAGCTCGGCAGGTGGGTGTCGTTCGTCCAGGTGGCTTCTGACGGTTCAGCGCCGTCTGCTGTGTTCGCACACCACACCACACCACACCATAGTGCGCCGCAGCGCCGCAGGCATCTGGGACTTAGTCCCCTCTGGGGTAAGAGTTGACTGCGCAGAGCTCCCCGAGGGGTGAGGCGTGAAGGTACGCAGGGAGGGCTGCAACAGCCCGCAAACCGGTGATCGATTCCCGCAACCAGCAGCCGTTGCCGCAGCTATTGCCGTTGCTGGTTCCGCTTGTCGCCTTCCTGCCGCTGCTCGCTGCTTCTTGGTTCCCGGAATTCAAACGTCCTCCCACTCCACGTCAGCGTCCCCGGCATCCAAGCCACCACCGCCCGGACCTCCACCGAAGGCCGCCGCGGGCTCCGACTCTATGAGGGCAGGGGACCAGACGGGAACCACGGCGGGCGGGCGAGAAGACCCGGTTACACGACATTGGAAACGGAGGGCAGGGCGGGGGGGCCGGAGACCAGTGGGGTGCCACGGAGCGTTGGCGCAGCATGCGAAACACGGCCGGGGAGGGGCGCGAATGGGCGGCGGGTACTGCGTCGGCCAGCTAGAAGAAGGGTGCCGTACATCGTACGGCAGGCATTGTCACAGAAGAGGCAGGAGGGCGGGGTCGGCTAGGGTGGCGGTATCTCACTCCCTGGCGCCAGGAGTGAGATACGGAGTGTCCTGTTCAGGCGCCAACGCTCCACGTCAGCAGCAGGCCCGGACTGCGCTTCGGGAATGCAGCCGTGCGGGCACGCGGTCGCTGCGACCACACGCCCTGGACAGCGGTGCTGGCTCGTGGCTGGCGCCCCTCCCCCCCGCCCTTTGGAGTTGATCCGCTCCGAAACCAGATCCAGATCCAGATCCAGGAACCACCGCCGCGCCCCACCTGACTTGATCCGCTCCTCGACCTTGGGCTGCAACTCGGACCCGGGGAAGCCGCGGCCGATGAACATGCCGCCGCCGCCGGCGCCCGCCGCTCCTCCTCCTCCTCCCGACACATCCTCCCATTCCATATCACCCCCGAAGCTGGGGGCGGCGGCGACGCCGCCGCCGTACATCCCTGGCTCCGGCTTGACCGCCGCCGTCGGCGCTTGCGCCGCGGCCACCGGCCCCAGCGGCGCCGCCAGCCCTTGCTCGGGCTTCACGTACGGCGCCGCCGCCGCCGCCGCCATCGCCGCCGGCGCCACCTTGACGTCCTCCTCGTGCGGCGCGCGCTTCTCGTGCTGCAGCTTGGACATGTACGACATGAAGTCTCGGAAGTACTCGGCCTGCTGCTGCTGCTTGCCGCGGTCGCCGCCGCCACCCGCTCCGTCCACGGCGGCGGCGGCGGGAGGGCCGTCCTCTCCGCCTGCCGCCGTGCCGTCCTGGCAGCGGTACGACAGGAGGAGCACGGGGGTAGGAGCACGCGGAGATGGGGGAAGGCGAGGGTAATGATGTACGAGGGAAGGCGGCTTGGGTTGGGCGTCCAGACGGAACACGCAGCCACGCATTCCACCTTCTCCTCCTGCTTCCTTATACACCCCCGCCCCCAACTGCCCCAGCCACCTCAAACTACCCCCAACTACCCCACCCTACCCTTCGTGCAGCAGCGGGGCAGCACCCCCACCTCCCCGCTGCCTCCGAAACCCGCCGCAGCGCACCTTTTCGTCCGCAGTCTTCAGGAACCACGGCAGCGGCGCCGCGCCCTTCTTCCCGCCCTTCCCGCCGCCGCCACCACCCCCGGCGGCGGCCCCGCCGCCGCCGGCGGCGGCTCCACCTGCGGCCGCCAACCCTCCCAGCAGCAGCCCGCCGCCGCCGCCGTCGATTGACACCTTGAAGTCTTGCGACTCCCAGGTGTTCGTATTATCCGCCGCATTCAGCACCGTGACACCGCTGCCGGCGAGCATCGCGGCCGTCGCGCCAGCTCCGCCCGCGCCTCCGCCGCGGCCGCCCCCTCCTCCCCCTCCTCCTCCGCCCCCTCCCCCCCCCGCCGCAGCCAGGTCCGCCTCCCGCTGCCGCACCCTCTGCGCCCACTCGAACAGCTCCCCCGGGTCGGGGAAGGGCACTGCGCGGTGTTGCAGGTCCGCCATGAGGCGGGTGATGGGCGCTAGCTCGCGGTCGATAGCCTGGAGCAGCCGCCGGGCAGCCTGGGGGTAGGAAGGGGAGGTGGTGGCGGGGGTGGTGGTGGTGGTGGTGGTGTGGTGAGGACCGTAGGGGATGTGGTGGTGGGTTAGAGAGTTACGTCGGAGGCGAGGTGGGGTGGACGAGGGAGTTGGGGTGGAGGGGAAGGGGCGGTAATGAAAGGCGTGGCTGGCGCCTCCACGCGCTTCGACCCGCCCTACTCGGGGTAAGCCCGAAGGGAGGTGCGTGGATACCCGTACGACATACACACACTGGTGTACGAATGGGTAAGTACGGCGCGGCGCACCTCCTTGCTCTCCTTGGCCGTGGCGTGCTGCGCCGCCCCCTCCCCCCCTGGAGCCGCCGCGTCGTTGGTGGCTCGCTGCTCCACCAGCTCGCTGCCGCACATCTCACACCTGCGAACGCCAAACGTCGCCGTACAGGTGTACGGTGTACGACATCAGAGACCGAGGGTACGATGACGCGTGCGGCGTGTGGCGGTATGGCCCCTGCTGCTGCCCCCCTCCCTGAACCTGCTTCGCCGCCAGGAGCCCCTCTCCGTCCCGGGGGGGACACAACCGCTCCTCGACCCCTCCCCCCTGAACCGCTCCTCGACCCCTCCCCCCTGAACCGCTCCTCGACCGCTCCCCCCTGAACCGCTCTTCGACCCCTCCCCCCTGAACCGCTCCTCGACCCCTCCCCCCTGAACCGCTCCTCGACCGCTCCCCCACCCCTACCCCCACCGCCGCCCAGGCGCACTTGAATGTCAGCTCGTTTGGGTCCACCAGGTTGGCCGCGTCCAGGGAGGTGTAAGTCTTGCCGCAAAAGGCGCCGGGGCAGCGGTATGCCTTTCGGGGGGGTTACAACAAAGAACCGTTTACTCATGGGAAGCCCTTTCAGGGAAGGGGGGGTGGCGTGAAAACCGTTGAGGGGGGGTGTACGAGGGGGGAAGTGATGATGAAGAACCCGATGGACGGGGGTGCAACGGGGTTGGCCTGTTCCACCGGGTCAAGGATGTGTGGGCGTTGGGATGCGAGTACCATGAATGCACGAGGCGGCAGCAATGTCGGCGCCTGGCAGCAGCAGCCTCTTCCTCCTCTTTTCCTGGCCCCCACCAGCACGCAGGTACCATATGCTTGTACCATATGCTTGTACCATATGCTTGTACCCTACGCATGCGCCGCATGTATGTGTGTGCGTGTGTGTATCCGCCCACCTGGATAGCGTTGGTGGCCTCCAGCTGCTCCTTGAGGGAGGAGCGCATGGTGTGGATCCGGATCTGAACACGTGCGCCGATGTGTATGGTTTTGCGCGTCCGGGGTGGAGTGGGAAGGGGCGGGAGAAGGGCACAGGGGGGGGCAGGCGAGGGACAGGATTACGGGGTGTGCCAGGTGCTCAAAAAACCCTTTCCCCTCCCCCCCATGTGTTTTTACGCTTCCTCCCCCGTGCTCGCCTGCAGCGCGTCAAAGGCCCGGGCGTAGTCCAGCGTGAAGTATTCAGTCAGCAGACCTCTGCACGAGAGAGGCAGTTGGGCAGTTGTCGGTTGGCAGGTTGAGCGGTTACCAGAGGCTCCTCGCCAAGCAGCCAAGCCCTTTCCCCCAACCACATACCCCATTCTCTCTTCCTTTCCCCCCGCGTTCCCGAGTGTGGCTACTGCCCCAGCGGTACAGCAACCCCCCAGGACTCGTAAGACTTGAATCCCCGGCTAATCCCAACTGCTCCAGCCGCTCCAACCGCTCCAACAGCCGTACTTTTTCTTAGCTCCGTCCTCCTCCTCCTCGTCATCTGATTCAGGTTGCGCCTGATCCGCCTGAAGGAGGGCCAGGGAGGGCCAGGGAGGGCCAGGGAGGGCCAGGGAGGGATACGGTGGGCCAGGGAGGGGAGAGAGGGCTGGGGCCAGGGAGGTGGGCAATTGCTAACCTGCTCCACATACCGCGTACCCCTCCCCTCCCCCGAGCGGGATCACACAGCCGCACCTCCATTCGCAGTCCCCAGCTCGAGCCCGCAGCACCGTCCCGTCGTGACGAGGCGCACCGACCCACCCGCCCACCCATCCTCACCAACCCACCCACCAGCACCCGCCCGCCAGCACCCACCCACCCTCACCAACCCGCCCGCCAGCACCCGCCCACCCGCCAGCACCCTCCCGCTCACCCACCCACCTCCAGCGCCTCCCCTACTACGGTGCGCTTCTTCCGGCGGCTCTCCCTCCGCTCGTACCGCCGCAACATGTGACCCTGAGGGGTGCAGTTGAGGGGTGCGGCCCGCGGACAAGGAGCTGAGGGACCCCGCTGGGGCCTCGTTTGTGTTTTGTTGGTTGGTGGTTGCTTGGGGGGCGCAGCAGTTGAGGACTGCCGCACGTGGCCACCGGCCAGGGGAGGTCGCGTGCCGCTCCTAACTCGCCCCACAGCGCCCCACAGCCAGCATCACCCCCGGGCGCCGTACACCCGGCCTAGCCCCCGTCCCAACCGCCCCAACCGCCGCTGTCGTACCGCCTCCAGGAAGCGCAGGGCCCTACTGAGCACCACCGGGTGCAGCCTGAGTGCCTCCGAGAGCAGCTCGAAGGAGGTCCACTCCACGGTGGTGAGGTAGTCCAACAAGACCACCCCCAGGCCCCGGGTGTCCATCTGGGGGCAGCCGGGGGAAGGGGAGGGGAGGTTGCGAAACACATACACACGTAGGGGTAGACCGAGGGGGAGGAGGGGGGGGGCCGAGAAGACATCCGGGTACACCAGGAGGGGGAGGGGGGAGAGATGATCGGGGCAACCCAGCTGGGAGGGACCTCCCAGAGCTCAGGTCGCGTGCTGGTGATCTAGCCACCCTTGCCGACCGCACACACACCGCACGTACCCGCCCCCGGACCCACTCACACCCGCCCGCACGGGTTTTCCTCCCATTCCCCCCCCACACCCACCTTTGCTATTTTGGAGCGGGCGCTGAAGGGGTCGACATCACGACCCGGCGGGGGGCAGGGGCCGTTGTAGAGCGCCCGGGCCACCAGCCGCATGAGGCGCTGGAGTTTGGGGCGGCGAGGAGGCGGGGGGGAGGAAGGGAGTGAGAGGAAGACCCGTGGGCATCCCTGGAGCCCCTCCCTGGAGCCCCTCCCCTGGAGCCCCTCCCTGCCGCCACGCATCCCAGCCGAACCCGTGGAGGCCGCGGCGGCGGCTCCCATACGAGAAGCGCTCCCCCCTAAAGAACCTTCCCTGGAGCCCTCCCCAGCCCCCCGGTCCCTGACGAGCGCCGCCTCTCCTCCGCTGCCCTTGTGGTGTTCCTCTCCCCCTTCCCCTTTTGCCGCTAGCTCTTTCTCGCCCCTGTTCGTGTGTTCCTGACCACGGCTCCCGGGCTCCTCTCCGCCCCCGCCCCCTCCTCCTCCCGGCCCAGCCGCCCACTTTGGCTCCCCAGTGCGCCCCGTGGGTCCCAGTGCGCCACGTGGGTCCCAGGACCGAGACCTCCATATGTGCGGCCTATTGGAGGCTGGCCTCCCCTCTCCCCCTCCCCCGCCCCGTATGCCGCCGTATAACCCAGTGTTTGTCAACCCAGCGCCACCACCCGCCGGGGTTTGAGTTTGAAGAACCAAATTACGCAGCCGGAACACACGCGACCATAGGCTTTCAGGCCAACGACCCATGGAAAGGATAGCGGCTAACCTGATACGTGACGGGTGCATAACCGCTGTGACCGACCGCACCCGGCTGCCCGCCGGCTGAGAAGTTCATGGCCCGCAAGTTAGAGAGCCCTTTCGGGACTCAAGCCTCAGCCATGTACCATCAAGGGGGAAAGACCAGCCCCAGGCCTCCTCCGGGGCGTCAGGTGCGCATGGCCGGACCGCGCAGTGCGGACGCTGGGAGGCAATATTCGACCCAATTGTAAGCCGTATTGGTAATAGGAAGGTCAGTAGCTGTGGCAACGGCAAAGCGCGACCAGCTAAGGTAAAGGCCCGCACGATGTGACAAAAATCTTCCGCAAGGTCCTTAGCCCGTTACCCTATGATCCAAGCACAGATCACTAAACGTAGCACCTTGAGCGGCAGCAGCTGCCTGATTATACTCGCGTGGGTAAGGGTTTAGGGAATGCAGGAAACAAAACACGTTTGGATCCCTGTACTAATATGGATCAATTTATCCTATGTAAACTCTTGTTCCTTGTGTAACTAGTAGATCAGGCCTTTAGGGAAGCTGCGATGTATAGGGTAGGGCCTCCCAATGATGTTGCTCGGCCTTGTTGCAAGCGATGGAACATGCACTGCCAAGTAAATAAGTTCCCAAAATTTTGATTGATTCGAAGGTTACGTTTAAAGATGTATACATTGCCTAGCCGCCAGGCAGCGGCAGCCGAGGCTTCCACCTCGGCACCGCGCGCCACCCCTCGTGTACGTGCGCAAGGTCGCCGCCTTTCTACAGCTTGCGCCGCTATCTCTAGTAAGGAGGTCACGCTCCTGGACTATGGCGCTGGCAACGTGCGCAGCGTGCGGAATGCCATCAAGAAGCTCGGCTACACAATTCGCGACGTACGTTTTCAGGTTTATAGGCTGCGCAGAAGCTTTTATGACAGATAATTGAGGATGTGCAAACGATATTTCGCACGGGAGGGCGTTCTGGGTTTTGGACCGCGAGCCGTCGGCGCGCCGCATGGCCGGATACTTTTATTCGCTCCAGTTCAACCATCACACGCGCCACAGATGATACTGTTAGTAGCAGCCCCCGATGCTGCAACTTTAGCAAATAAAAGTGGGCGTCATAGCGTATTTGCCCCCCCCCCCCCCCGACCATGGCCTTGGTCCACGTGCATGAGGAACCACTTAGTAATTTTGTAACGCCGCCAATTCGACCCAAATCTTGCCTTGACACCGTATGGCTGGCACCCATTAGTCAGCATAACTCCTGCTCGCCCGATTCCCTTGATGCCACCACCGCACCGGCCAGCGGCCTCCACCAGCTGCGCCTCCATCACCTCTGCCGCCAGCCTCCCTCTGTAGCACCACACTTGCAGCCACCTCCCCCCCAACTCCAGAAACCCCCTGTCCCAACGGCCGCTGCCGTAGACCCACCAGTCACCACCCCTGCCAAGCTTTCCCCCTTCCTCCGCCCATACCAGAACCCCTGCCCCACACCGATAGCCGACACTGCCGCCGCTTGCTGTTGCCGCTGCTGCCGCTGCCTGTTGCCGCTGCTGCCGCTGCCGCCACTGCCGCTACTGCCACAGGTTGAGAAGCCCTCCGACCTCGCTACTGCCGACAAGCTAGTGTTCCCGGGTGTGGGTAGCTTCGGCCAGGCCATGCGCATCCTCAACAAAAAGGAACTCGTGGGGCCGTTGACGGAATACATTGCGGTGAGGGCGTTGGCGGTTGTGCACGGGGCCGAGATCCGGTGCATCCGCTTGCTTCGCGTTACAGTTTGCTCACGGGTTCCCTGCCACTTTGCCGCGCGCCGCCCTCCCTGGAGCGCAGTCCGGCCGGCCCTTCCTGGGCATCTGCCTGGGCCTGCAGCTGCTGTTCGAGGGCAGCGAGGAGAGCGGCGGCTGCGAGGGGTTGGGAATCATCCCTGGAGCGGTCACGCAGTTTGACACGAGCCTGGGGCTGCCGGTGCCGCACATCGGCTGGAACAACATCGCGCCGACCCGCGGGTCAGCCCTGCTGGACGGCGTGGTGGACCGGCGGGTGTACTACGTGCACTCGTACAGGTGGGGCAGGGCGGCACTCCAGGGGGGGAAGGGAGCCGAGCATGGGTTGGAGAAGCGCTGGTGGGATGGTGGGGTCGACTACAGTAGCAGAGCCCCGGCTAGGGGCGGATAGTGATGGGATGGGATAGGATAGGATCGGGCAGGATGTCGATGTCCTGTTCGGGACGCAGCCACAGCGTGCGCCGAGTAGGCGGGTAGCGACGAAAACAGGTCCAAACGCCGACGACGGCCCCCCCTTCCCCCTGACCTTCCACCATTAGGGCTACCCCCTCGCCAGCCAACTCTGACTGGGTGCTGGCCACCACCCAGTACGGCGGAGAGTTCGTGGCGGCGGTGAACCGTGGGTCGGTGTCGGCGGTGCAGTTCCATCCAGAGAAGAGCGGCGCCACGGGGCTGGACATCCTGGAGGGTGGGTCCCTGGGCACCGGCGGGAGGCGTGATGCCTTTGATTGTGTGTGCGCGGGCCCGGGGAGGGGGGGAGGCGCGGCGAGGGGGAGGGGGTGGCAGCTGTGTCCCCCCCCGCGCGGGGGTGGGAGGAGGGGTGAAACACGGCTGCAGGAGACACGGCCGCGGGACATGGGACACACGTCCGTGGCACCTGCTTCATGCTGGGGTTTCGGGCCATGATCTCAAGCCGCTGTGCCACCTTCACGATCCCGGCCGCCACAACCGCCGCCGCTACAACCGCCGCCGCCACAACCGCCGCCGCCATCGCGACCGGTCGTCTTCCGCCGCACAGGCTTCCTGCAGCCGGAGGCGGCCGCGGCGGCTCGGCGGGCGCGGCAAGAAGCTGGGACGGAGTCCACGGGGCCCCGCGGACTGGCGAAGCGAGTCATCGCCTGCCTGGACGTCAGGTCCAACGACCAGGGCGACCTGGTGGTCACAAAGGTGCGGTTGGGGGTTGGCGGTTGGACGTAAGCGGTTGGGGGTTGGGGGTTGAGG
Organism: Yamagishiella unicocca; assembly: GCA_003116995.1. Classification (NCBI taxonomy): domain Eukaryota; kingdom Viridiplantae; phylum Chlorophyta; class Chlorophyceae; order Chlamydomonadales; family Volvocaceae; genus Yamagishiella; species Yamagishiella unicocca. The sequence goes on from BDSL01000088.1 coordinate 118,081, forward strand.
GTTTGGTTTGGTTGGATCTTTGATAATGCGCCCGAACCAGAGGCCCTCGGGGGCCCTTGTGTTCGCCCCCGCCCCCCCCCCTCCGGTCTCCCCTCTCAAACCCCACTCCCCCGCCTTTCCTGCGCATTGCCGTACGTACTGCGCAGGGCGACCAGTACGACGTACGCGAGAAGGCGGGCGGTCGCGACGTGCGCAACCTGGGCAAGCCTGTGGAGCTGGCGGCCAGGTGAGGGGAAGGGGTGATAGGAGGGGGGGCGGGATATTTTGTACGGCGTGTTTCGTGACGTGGCACGATGTGCTGCGGCTGTTTCGCCCCGTGTCGCCGTCATGGGTGTCCTGTGATGGAAGCTGGCGAGTCCCCGACAGGGCCTGGTGCCTCTCAGACCGCCGTACACGCCCTCTTCTCTGTCCGCAGGTACTTCGAGGAAGGGGCGGACGAGGTGGCGTTCCTCAACATCACCGGATTCAGGTGCGGGGGAGGGGGAGGAGGGGCGGGAGGGAGGCGGTTGCAGTTTCGACGTGGACGACTGCGGGGTTGGGCTTGTTTTCGGGCTGTAGATGTAGGCTAAGCACGTTTGATCCCATGTTCCCTCCTCCCGCCCCCAAAAACGCATCCGGAAACCATCTTCCTCGCCGCCTCCTCGCCCCACCCCCTTCCGTCCGTGTCCCTGGCAGGGACTGCATCATGGAGGACGCCCCCATGCTGGAGGTGCTCCGCCGGGCTTCGGAGCGCGTGTTCGTGCCGCTGACGGTGAGACGGGATGATGCGTGCGTGTTTTGGTTTTGTGGGACCCCACCTGCCCCCACGTCCCCCCCACGTGCCCCATGCCGCCCTGGTTCGCTGCGGCAGCACACGCTTCCAACCCAACGCTCACCCGCCTAACCTACCACCGGGGACCTTCCCTCCTGCCCCCCTTTCCCCCCCTCCTCCGCCCCCGAATCTCACCCCCCTCCTCGCTAGGTGGGTGGCGGCATCAAGGCGCTCACCGACAGCACCGGCCGGTCCTTCTCAGCGGTGGAGGTGGCGGCGGAGTACTTCCGGTGGGTGGCTGAATGGCGGGCTGCGCAGTGCGGCGGTGCGGGGCGTAAGGCCGTGCGGCTCCGGAACCACTTTTTCAAAAGGGAATGGGAGCGCGTTTCCCTCGGCAAGTTCCCCTTCCTCCCTTCTCACCCCCTCCCCCTCTGCCCCGCTCCCTCCCTGGACACGGGTTTTCCTTGCTCCCTCCCTGGACCGCCAGCTCCGGGGCCGACAAGGTGTCCATCGGCAGTGACGCAGTGGACGCAGCCCAGGTGGGGGTGTGGTAGAGGGAAAGGGGCGTCGCTGGCATGGGATTCGGATGCCATTTTACTAGGTTCCCCCGTGTCGTTTACTTCGTCAAGCACCACGGTCGCAGTCCTCCCCTCCCCTCCTCTTCCTCCAGTGTACACGCGCAATGCAGTCTGCCGGACCCCAGCCCCCCCCCCGCATCTGTTATTGTACCCCCCCGCATCCAGTTCCGACGCCCCTCCTCCCCCCCTCCCCCCTCCTCTCCCCCTCCTCCCCCTCCCCCCCCGCCCTCAGGCCTTCTACGCCCGCGGCAGTGTGCCGGACGGCAGCACCGCCATCGAGCAAATCAGCGCGGTGTACGGCAAGCAGGTGGGGCGCCAGGGAGGGTCCGGGGCGTGTGCAGCCCTGTGCCGTGCGTGATGGTCCCGGATCCTGTGTTTTGGCCCAGGGTTTCGTCTCTAATCCCCACCCCATCCCTCTTCCTCCCCCCCGCGGCCCCACAGGCCGTGGTCATCTCCATCGACCCGCGCCGCGTCTACGTGGCAGACCCCTCCGCGGTGGCGCACGCCACCGTCCGCAGCACGAAGCCCGGACCCAATGGCGAGCAGTACTGCTGGTGGCAGTGTACCGTCATGGTACGGCACCCGGGCCCCCCCGACCCTGCTGCTGGTCCTCGCCCTACCTGGCCCCGGCCCCGGTCCCCCCTCCGGTGCCTCCTGCACCTGGCACCACGCGAACCAAGCGCTTCCTGATCGGTTTTAGTTTTCAGTGCCGGTGCCGACCCACGTGTTCCTTCTCATACCCCCTCCCCTTTTGCAAGCCCCGGGGGGGGGGGAGGAATTCGCCAGTTAGTTTCCGCCCTCCGTTTCTTTTGTCCTGTAACCGGGTCTTCTCGCCACATACACACACACCCGACCCCCCACGCCCGTCCTCCGCTACACCTCTTGTAAACAAGTATTCCCCGCGTTTCGCTGTGTCGCGCTCCAGGGAGGGCGCGAGGGCCGCGATATCGGGGCCGTTGAGCTGGCCAAGGCGGTTGAGGCGCTGGGCGCGGGGGAGATCCTGCTCAACTGCATCGACAACGACGGAGTGGGGCAGGTAGGCTGGGAGGAAGACCCGTGGGTCGGAGGGGTAAAACCTGGGAAGCAGGTTTTCGACAGACACTCGTTTGCACCTGCATGCTGGATAACCTGGTGGGCCGGGGTTTGAGATGAACATGAACAGGAGGGGGGCAAGGAGTTGTGGGGCTAGGCCGGAGGAGGCCAAGGGAACTCGAGGCCAGGCCGGAGGGGCGTATCGGCATTGGCTGATGGGGAGGCTGGCCAGGCCGCAGCCCGCACACCTCGCGCCCTCCCTCGACCTCGCCACATCCGGACATACCGGTACCGGTGCCGGTACCGGTACCGGTGCTCCTCCCCCCCCCCACACGCTTCTCGCCACCCCACCCCCCCGCCGCCGCGCTGGACATCCTCGCTGTCCGCCGACGATGCGCCCACTATCTTGTCGTTTTTCGTGTCACCGGTTTCACCCCCACCCCGCCGCGCTCCCGCAGGGCTTCGACCTGCAGCTGGTTGACGCCGTGTCGAGCGCCGTGACGATCCCCGTCATCGCCTCCTCGGGTGCCGGCTGCCCGCAGCACTTCTCGCAGGTGGGCGACGGGCTTGCCCAGGCCCCCACCGCACCACCGCACGCACACACGCGCGGGGGAAGGAGGGAGGGGCGGCGTAGCAACCGTTGACGCGAAAAGGACAGGATAGTTGGCGCATGGTCGGCGGGGCAGGGGGACAAACTGTGTGTTTTCGCTTTGCGAAACGTGGGTTGCGGTGGGTGGGGGGAGGGGGGAGAGGTCACGTGCCAGGTCGTACGGTTGGTTCACGCGGCGGGTGCCCAAGCCCTACCAGACTCAACCAACACCTTAGGGTTTGGCCGACGCCAACACCCATGCCCGATATGCTGGGTTCTTCTCGGCCGTCGCTCCACCTCTTCCGGCCTCATACACAGCAGTCACCGTAACACCCTGTCTCTCTCGTCTCTCCCCCTTTCGGGACCTCCCTCCCCTCCCTTCCTTCCGCATGCATCTCAAAACGTCTGTCCAAAACGGTTTTTCTCGCATCCACGGGTCTTCCCCGGAACCTTCCCTCCCCTCGCCTCCCCTCTCCCCCAGGTCTTCCGCGCCACCGGCGCTGCCGCCGCGCTGGCTGCCGGCATCTTCCATCGGCGCGAGGTGGGCATCGCCGACGTCAAGAAGCACCTGGCGGAGGAGAACATCCCCGCGAGGCTGTAAGGGGCGGTGCGGAGGGACAGCGGAAGACGGCTGAGACAGCGGAAGACGGCTGAGACAGCGGAAGGAGCATGGTGGCCTCGATGCCGAGACAGGTTGAGGGAAGGGGGCTCCGAAGCCACCACATCGGGGTGACAGGTTGAGCATGGTTTGGGTTTTGGGTTTGGGACTAGCGGGGGAAGGTTCGGTGGGGGAGGGGCTTTCGGTAAAAGTATGGTAGGGAAGGATGGGTAGAGCTGGGCAGGCGGGCGGGCGGCAAGGTGGGTTGCTTGCGGCTCGCTTCGGGCGAAGTGGACGAGGGGTGCGCAGCATGCATTTGGGGGGGCACTGTGTTGGGAGGCGAAGCGTGCAAGGGATGGGTGGCGTGGCGCGCTTGCAGCGTCAGTGTGGCAAACAGGGGGTGAGATGTGAGGGGGCGCTTGGTGCGTGAGGGGAGTGCTGCGTGCGGATGTTTACCCCCTGAAGGGAAGGGGTCTGGCCTCGGGCGGGGGCTGCCGCCGCCGTGTATCGTGCGGAGCGTCGTCACCATTGACGGCGCGGCGTCACTCCCCTGTCCCGCTTGCGTGATCTGCCGCGTGTGCGTGACCGTGCTGATATGGTGTTTGACTTGACACGGCCTAATCCGTTTTCGACATGTTGTTCTTAGCGTGGTACTGGATGAAGTGCGGTGTGGTATGCAGCTTAACCCAGCCCTTGTAAGCTGCTGACACAAGGACAACCTTACTTTCCGCGCGCCATGATCTGAAGGTGAAGGTGCTAGTAGTTTGCTACGGTGCCGTTCACCCCCAATGTGCTGGACTGCACAGAATCCAGGAAGCGCGTCGCATCAGTCAGAGATCGTCTGAGAACTACGTTTCGACTGGCTGGTCCCTGCGGAGACGAGGATGCTGCCAGTTCTGCACTGCCAGTTCGTGCGCTGATCGTTTTGCAGTGCCGCCTCTGCGGTATTTTGGACCAACATGCTGCATGCATGCTAGTGGTGAGGCGTGAATCAGCAGTTCAGAGCCATACCTCCAGAGCCTAGACGACAGCTGCATGCCGTCCCGGCGATTGACCCAAGCAACCTGGCACTGCATTCAGCTTAGCGGGAAGATCCCCTTAACATGCGGATTCCTACCACCTACGCAAACTTACATCCACCCGCTGTAGCAGCGCACCCACCCACGGATACAACGTGCAGCACGGGAGCAAACACTCGGTCTTCCTCATATGTGGCGGTTACAAGCACTTTGAGCGGAAAAGTCGTTCAGCCCGCCCAAGCGACGACCCTTGCAGAGGGGTATTTTCTGCAAGCTCAAACTACCAGATCAAGAGTGTTGTTTCTTCTCGTCAGCAGCAACGGAGGCCCACGCCATCATACGTGTTCTAGCCCCGTCCACACTCCCACGCAGCACGCAAGGGACTCTCCAAGTGCAACCCGGAACAGGGGCAACCCGGAAAACTGCCCCACCGGCAGCACCCGACAACAAAATGGCTGACGCAGCCATCACTACAAAAAATTGACCGGCCCCGCAATCGCAGGTCCAGCCATGACATGCAGGCAGTGGCACCCACGATGGTCTCCGAGCAATCGCGAGTCCCGAAGCGTCACCCAGACAGCAAGCTCTTTCCCAAATCTGCAGCATTATAGCACACAATTTGGAAAGGCGCGCGTGCACAAGGAGCGCGCAAGGGTCCCCTACCAAAGCAAAATCGCGGCTCGCAACTCCACAACGAAGAGTGCAGAGCTAGCTGGTAAGCGCAATAGCTTAGACCTTGACGCCCTCGGGCAGGACACGCTTCAGCACCTCAGCGCTGATCTTGTCCACCTGGGCGTCCAGGGTCTTCAGCATGCCAGCCGACTCCTTCTCGAGTCCGGCGATCGAAGACTCCACCTCGGCGGTGATCTTAGCCTTAGCCTCGTTGTAGGCCTTGTCAAGCTCAGCCTGCTTAACGCTCTTCTTTGAGTTGATCATGCCGCTGACCTCGCCGCGGGCCGCCTTGAGGATGCTCTCAGCCTCCATCACCAGCTTGTCGACGTCGCCGGTGTTGTCCTTGACGGCGCCCAGCTTGGAGCGGATATCGTTATCACGCTCATCCAGGACCTTGCCAACTGGGGTGAACCAGGTCTTCTCGAGGAAGACCATCAGCAGAAGGAACTCGGTGGCCATGACGGGCATCGTCAGGTTGAAGTCGAAAATCTTGCCGGCGTCGGCGGCCGCAGGCAGAGCAAGCAGCGCGTTGGCAACCAGAGCAGACAACGCCGGCTTAGCCAGCTGGGCCAGCTGCTGCGACGGCTTCTCGGCCTGTGCGCGGACCACCAGGCGCATGGGGCGAGCAGCAGCCGGCTTGGCAGCCGCGCGGGCGCCGAACGCAAGCTGAGGACGAGCGAGCAGCGAGGCCATCTTTGCTATCTGGTGTGGAAACGCGTGCTGCTGCCTGGTAGTAAAGAGTGCAGAAATTTTGCAGCCCCATCCACCTCCTTTATCCTCATTTTGTACGGCAAGCCAGGGGCGCGGCGTTGATCCCCTTTTTCTACAGTGTCCTACAGTATTGTTGTTTGTTTGATTGTCGAGCAATTGGGTTCCTTAAATGGTTGATATTACTTCCTTTGGCGAGGCAATTGACCATGTGCGAGGCGACCTGTCCTTTCAGGAAGCTTTTACTGTTCATAAGATGATGGATGGCGATTCGTCGTTATGCCAGGGCTCAGAATTATGCCTCATAATCCCCTTGCCAATTTTTGCTTGGTGGGGAAGGCCTGCGGCGGGTTCGTTGACCTGATTTGGCTTGACAGCAAGCGGGCCCAAATGCCGGAGACTGTTGAAGGTTTAGACAGCGCCGTTTTCACCCCTAAATTGGATTCTGGTTAAGGGGAGCCATTTGCCGGTAAGCGCTGGAGTCGTATGCAATCCTCGCCTATGCCGCGCCCAGGTTGGGAGGGTCTCATAATGGCCGCTGCCTACAGTCATTGGCCCACGCCAATTTAACATCAGGACTGTACGTTGGATTGGCAATTGGCCAATTGACGACTGCGTGCCACCAACGGCGCTTGTCCGAACATGTCCGATAATGGCAACATCATCACTGATAGATCATGGATTCAGAGCCGGTATGAAAGCTCATCAACAGCACATGCAGCGACAAAGACTCGATGCCGTTGGCGGCAAAGGTGGTGTGCCCAGGGGAAAGATGCCCTCGGGTGTGCCCGTGTGTGCCTCTTGTGGCCTCTAGTGTCCCGTCGCCTTATACGCTCTTAGACCCTCTTACAGCGGAAGGACCCAACCCGAATATCGATATTCCTAGCGGGTCAGGTCAGAAATACAGCTACCTACGATGAACACGAGGAGATATCATGAACTCACTCCAACCTTTGACACACGCCACACGTCGCCGTTAGCGGCCAAATCACACACCCTATAAGACCGCGAAAACGAATGGACCAATTGAGGAGTGACGGACTTCTGGGGTTGTCCCACGTCCCACGACGTCCCAAATAATGGCGAAGCACAGCTTACCATCGTGTACATGAAGATGAGCGGCACGCATTTGCTAGGTGCGCTGACCCCCAACCACAGCCGCTGACGGCTTCACGTGCGGCTGCGTGCGGGCTGCTCTTATATACCCCAGATGCCGGCCCCGCGCTGTAACCCACCCTAACCTCCCTAACCCAGCCTAACCCAGCTGGTTGGCAAGGAAGAGTTTAGTCCCTTCCCCTTGCGGATCCAGGCAGCGGGATAGCAGACACGCTCTGGACACACTCGTATGAGCGCAAACAGCTTTTCCATCAAGTTTCTAGTCAAGCAGGCTACCGCCATTCCTACAATCCCTTGCTGCCACTACTGTATCCCGAAAGCTTGTTCCACAGTCAGAACTCTCACGCACGGAGCTAGCCCTCCGCGTCGCAGTCGATTCGCATGGCTGTCACGTCGCAAATTCAGGCAAGCTTTACCCTTGTACGTTTTGTACAAAGGCTGCGACGTAAAATGACCCTTACGCACGTTTGTTTACAACCTCGTTCCTGGTCTCATAGGAATGCCGCTGATACCCTGGGTCCGGACCGAGCGAGCGGTGTGTTAGCTCCCCCCCCCGGCCTTGCTAAAACGATATAGCCGTGGTTGACAAATATGATTACTTTACGGCGGAATTTCTCGACTAATAAAATAGTCGTATTTTCCCGTCTAGGCTCCAGAGTTGCTCCGCGACCACGCGCGCGAAAAGATGGGCACTGCCTAGTGGGCTGTGTGTCTATGTCTAAATTATTGTAGGGGAAAACTGTTAACACATTTCGAGAGCTAGCTTGATCCTTGAATCACTTACTGCTTTGCCCCCGGCTCGACTATTTAGTCCCCCGCACAGTGCTCGAGACGCCCACAAACGCATAGTCACTTTGTCCTGACAGGAACGTGTTACTGCAAGGATTCCAAAAGCCGCTTTGCTGTTTTTACTTTTTTTGGATTACAAAGCCGGCAGCTGGCTCCTTTTGATGCGCCTGTTCGCGATGCGAGCAGGGGTGATAGACAGCATTGTCTCAGTATTTGCTGAAGCTGCGCATTATTGAGGCTCCTGCTTCCCCAGCACGCTCGCCGATTGACGCCATGCCGACCACCGAGCCCGTCGCGTCCGCGGCCGGTGGTGTAAGCCACCTCATAGCCAACATCACCAGCAATGAAGCGAAAATTTTGGCGCTTGAACGTCGAATGGCAGGCCAGGACCCGGGGAGGTCAGGCCCGGCGGTAGGAAGCGGACATGGGCCGTTGCTGGTGGGAACACCCACCTTCTCACAGCTTCCAGCAGGCCCCGTGGCGCTAACACGCCAAGCGTTTGGAAGCGTGACATACGGCGGCATCGGCCAACGGCTGCCTCTGTCCACTCTGGCCGGCACCCCTCTGACCCCAGCCGAAGCAATGGCTGCGCGTGCATCAGCAGCGGCAGCAGCAGCGTCCGGGGCAGCTGACGCCGCCAAACTTCGCCGATTGGATGGGTCTACTGATGAGGCCAGCCCCGCCCCCGCAACCTACGCCCCAGTTGCCGCCTCAAACTCTCGCCCGCCCCTGTCTGACATCACACCCTTTGGCTGGCCTACGGACCGGCCAGAGGGCTCAGAGTCTCAAGGAGATGTGGAAGGTTCGGGTGCCGCAACGACAGCTGTAGCGGCGGGTCCTGCTGCGGGCGGAGGCGCTGGCGGCAGGAGCGAGCTTATCACTGGCCCGGCGCCCGTTCCCTCCTCTCCGTGTCCCGGCGCTGCAGAGGCGGCGTCCTACCCGCCAGCGTCGTTCGCTGCTGCAGCGCCACCCCAGCAGCCGCTGTTCCCCATCGCGGCTGCCCAACCCCTCCTGACCGCTCAGCAGCAGCAGCAGGCGATGGGCCGGGCGGCGGTGGAGGGAGCTGGTCCAGCGCCGTCCACGGCTGCTACAGCCGGCGGCAGTGACGGCGGCGGCGGAGGCAGTAGCCGATCCCGGAAGCGCAAACAGCAGGAGCCTCGACACGAGCCTGTGAAGAGCAACGCAGCGAGGGCGCCGGCCCTTGCATGGGGGGCGGGGCAAGCAGCACCCGCCGCCGCCGCCACAACTCCTCCGCTGCAGGGCCGAGGTAGGAACTCCCGGCAGAGCCGCTGGCGGGAACCTGGGTGTCCTGCTGCTGCTGTGACGGTGTCATGCCCCGCCTCCTGTTGCTTTGCCGCTCCTCCGTACGGCTGTTCCTGCCCGCTGTGACGCTGCCGCGCCCCGTCTCCCTGGCGCCTCCCGACTGGTGTGCTGGTGAAACCCCTGGCTTTCAATCCTGGCGCCGCGGCTGGTCGCACCCTCCTCGCCCGCCCGCCCGCAGCCTTGCACGAACCCGCCCTCGCCGACGCGGGTGGCGGTGGTGCGCTCGGAGTCAACCCGCAGAACACGCCCCAAGGCGTTGCGCGCCACCTGTTCGACGAGGCCGCCGGGGCAGCGGCCGCGGCGGCGGCTAGCGCCCACTGCAGCGGCGGCGGCGGCGGAAGGAGCGCCGGCGGTGGTGTTGCTGTCGCCGCCGTCGCCGGCCGAAATATGCCGGGTACGGCGGCGTCCGCGCCGCCGTCGGCTCAGAAACGCAGCATCCTCAGCTACTACCCGCCAGTCCTGGGTGTTGGCGGCGGCACCGGCAGCACCCATGGTACGACAGGAGGGTTGGCGGCGGCGCCGACGCCGCTCGTGGCGGATCAGAGCTCCAGGGACAGCGTGCCGCTGTCGATGCACCATCAGACGGTGGCGCCGGCTGCGGCGCGCCTCCAGCACCACCACCTGCACCAGCAGCACCTGCACCTGCATCGCCTGGATGACGCCGCAGGGGCCGCGGGGTCGGGTGCGGCGCCGACGCTGCAGCTACAGCAGTGCCAGCAGCAGGTGGCGCAGCTGCAGGTGGGCGCGTGTGTATGTGTGCATGTGTGTGTGTGTGTCTGTCTGTGTGTGTTTCCTTCATATCTGACCGGGCCTGGCGCTGGCCAAGGGCAGCTAATCCTGTGCGTGTATGTGTGTCACATAAGGCAGGCGGGGTGGCGTGGAGGGGCGGCGCGGCAGGGCGCAGCGAGGGGCTGGGTGCCGTGTGCTGGAATGTGGGTCCGCAGCTTGCGGGGAGGGTTCGCATGCGGAATCGATGACACCTTTCCCTCCCTGCCGCGACTCCTCTGCTCTAGCTCCCTCCCTCTGCTGTACCTCCCTCCCTCTGCGCTAACTACCTGCCTCCGTGTGCGCCACCTCCCTCCCTCCCTCCTGCTCGCTGCGCAGGCTCAGGTGATGCAGGTGCAATCAGCCATGGCGGCCCAGCAGGCCGCCGCGGGGGCGGAGATTGAGCGGCTGCGGCGGGAGGCCGAGGTGGGGCCGGGGCGAGGCTGGGGGGGGGTTAGACCGGTCGGCAGTCGTTGGTCGTACATGTAGTTGAGGGGAAGGTTGTGTTTGCACCGATCGACATCGCACCCAAAACACAGTTTTCGCATGTACCAGTGTAAAAACGGCTGTACGGATGTACGAACTCACGCACGCAGGTCCGAACGGCGGAGGCGGCGTCGCTGCAGGAGCGATGCAGGTGCGGACCTGGCGGTAGCGCGATGTGGGGTGAACGTAAAAGCACGTAGGGGCTGGGCGGGAGGGCTGGCAGTAGTGGGTCGCTGCAATCGCCGCCACCACCACGGCCAGCCCATCACGTTTCTGGCCTCTCGCCCGATGCATACAACCGTACCTAATGCATGTGACGCACGTCCGGCGCTACTGCTGCTGCTGCTACTGCTGCTGCTGCTACTGCTGTTGCTGCTGCTGCTGCTGTCGCTGCTGCTACTGCCGTCTCAGGCTCCAAGACGCGGCGCTGCAGAAAGCCGCTGCGGGGGAGGCGGCGGCGAGGGCAGGGCTGGAAGCGTTACAGGTGGGGCGATTGCACGGCGAGGGGGGGGCAAAAAGGGGTGCGGCTGTAGCAGCTCTGGATGCCGCCAACGCTACAGTGCCCTCTTGCCGGGTCGACACCACCTCCCTCTCCCCCCTTCCTCCGTCCGTCCCTCAGGCCAGCAGTGCCTCCGAGGCTGCCCGCTGGTCGTCGGAGGCGGCTGAGGCGGCGCGGGTGGCTTCGGAGCGGGAGGCGCGGTACCGGTCCGAGCTGGCCCGGGTGGTGCAGGTGGGCAGGGCGTGTGCGGGGACCGGAGGGAAGGGGACGTCATCTGGGTCAGCTTGCCGGGGCAGGGTGCAAAGGAGGGGTCGTTTGAGGGTGACGACAAGGCGGGCTGCAGGGAGGGGAGCAGGGAAGCTGGAAGGTGCAGGTCCGTGCCTCCCACTCCAGGATTAGAACTGACCCACGGGTCACGGGCCTCCGGTGGTGTAGCATTTATCTGTCTCTCTCCCTCTCTCTCTCAGCCCTCTAACCCCTGCGATTCCTGCCACCTTCCTGCCACCTTCCTGCCCTGCGCGCAGACCTCCGCGCGCCTGGACCGCGACCTGGCTCGCAGCCAGCTCAGCGCCAACGCGGCCCGCCTGGGCAGCCTCACGCTGGTCCGCACCGGGCCCATGCAGATGGCGGAGGTGAGGGCGGCGGGGGGGGAGGCGGGGGGAGGGGGGGAGAGGAAAGCTGAGGAGGGAAAGTTGAGGAGGGAGGGGCCCTGTTGCCAGAGAAAGCTGGCAAGTACGGCATGACGCGCACTTGTCCCCGAGTCGTACCACACCAACCAACTAACCGCTCCGCCTCCCGGCCGGCTTCGGCCCCACCGGCCGCAGATGTGGGAGGACGGCAGCGCCTTTCAGCAGCTGGCGGCGAGGAGGGCGGCACTGGCGGCGGTGAAGGAGGAGGTCATGGCGGCGCAGAAGGTACGGCACTCGTGCTGCGTTGATGTAACCAGTCCCCGTGCCAATGCCATTCCCCATTCCCCACCTCCTGTGTTTTCACTGGATCCCCTCCCACCCCGGGTTGCCGACCCACGAGTTTCCTCTCAATACCCTCTCATCCCTGGAGCTTTACTTATTCCGTAATTTTTCGCTCCGTCCGAACTTTGTACTGACCCCTTCTGCCGCCACCAGCAACTGAGGAAGCGGCTTGCGCCGCCGCCGACCGGAGCACGGGGCGCAGCCGCCGCAGCTGCAGCAGCCGCCGCCGCCGCAGCTGCGGTGTCAATGGCCCAGGGTGACGAATCCAACTACGGGTCAGATCTGCCGTATATGAGCGGTCTGGAATTTGTGGCGGCGGACGAGGTGTACAAGGTGAGTGTCGTACGGCTCGGCCGGGGGGGGTTGGTTTGAGGTGGGGTTTCCCTGAAGGCTTTCACGCATCCCACCTTTGGTGGTATGACCACCGGCCGACTCAAAACACGTCCCTCCACCTCCCTCGAACCCCCTCCCGTTACCCCCCCCTCTTGCTACTTCTCGGGCCCGCAGACCCGGCTAGCGGTGCTGAAGCGTGAGGAGGAGGTTCTGAAGGAGGAGGAGGAACGCCTCAGCCGGGAGAAGCTCAAGCAGGCGAGTGAAACCCCCCACCTAGACGACCCAGCGGCGCCCTGGGATAGCAGTATTCCCCACCTGCAGCAGCCCCCTGGGTCGGCCCCTGCTTGCTGGCATCCAACATGCGCACATGCCATATTGGCCCCCTTCCGCTCTTTGAACCAAGCCCTCCAGCATGCCTAACCAAACGTGCAGAGGCACATGTTTCCCTGATCGGTTTCCCAGTAGTACCGACCCACGGGTCTTCCTCTCATACCCTCCGCTGCTCCTCCCCGCTCGTTGCCCGCTCGCTGCCTCGCTCCGCGACCTGGCCCTCCTCGCTGCCGGCTGCTACCGGCTAGCAGGCACCGCCGCCACCCCTACACCACCCCTACACAGCATCTTCGCCCTTGTGCGCTCCTGCGTTGAACCCAGGCACCATGTCGCTGCACCTCCCCGCACACTCCACCGACGCAACCGCACTCACCCCATTCCATGCCTCTAACTCGCAACCCACTCATACACACATTCTCTCCCCGTCCCGTCCCGCCACACCCACACCCACACCACCGTGGGTAATTTCTGCCCTCTTTTCTCCTGGTCTCCATGTCGTGTAACCTGGTCTTCTTCCCCCCCAATGCCGTGTAACCTGGTCTTCTCGCCACCACCACCTCCACCCCACCACCCCACCGCCACGTCTACTCTAAACGTTTTTCGTTCGTGCACGGGTTTTCCTTGCAAACCCCCCATGACCCCCCCCCCAGATCCGCTCCGTGAAGTTGTCTCGCGAGGAGGACTCCTCCCGCTTCGGCCGCTGGCCGCTGCTGCCCGACCGGCCGGGTGCGGAGGGGCGGCCGCGGTACGTGCTGATGAACCTGCTGGGCAAGGGCGGCTTCAGCGAGGTGTTCAAGGTGCGGCGGCTGGCGCAGGAGGAAGGGAGGAGCGAGGGAGGAGGGAGGGAGGCAGCGGCGGCGGCTGGTGCAGGAGGGAGGGAGGAGCGAGGGAGGAGCGAGGCAGCGGCGGCGGCTGGCGCAGGAGGGAGGGAGGAGCGAGGGAGGAGCGAGGCAGCGGCGGCGGCTGGCGCAGGAGGGAGGGAGGAGCGAGGCAGCGGCGGTGTGCGGGCCTGCTGGCACCTGGCAAGGCGCTAGCGTTACCCCTGCCACCCGCACCCGCCTTCCTCACATACTCCTGCCACTAACCCTGCTCAGCCGCACACGCACCGCATCCTACCACCCCAACCCGCGGCTGGGCGCGTGCCGCTCCGAAACCACCCTCCCTGGACGCAGGCGTACGACCTGGCGGAGGCCCGCCACGTGTGCGTCAAGATCCACGCGCTGACGCCCGGCTGGCCGTCGGCCAAGAAGGAGAGCTACGTACGACACGCCATCCGGGAGTACGACATCCACCGCAGGTGGGGCAGCGGAGACTGCGCGTGCCGTGGGGAGCCCCTTCGCGTGCCCCGGGCAAATACCCACCCTCCCCTCCCCGTTCTCCAGCATGCATCTCAAAACGTCTGTTTTTAAACGGCTTTTTCGGGCATCCACGGGTCTTCCTCGAAACCCTCCCCCCGTTCCCCCTCCCCTCCCCTGCCCCTCAGCCTGCGGCATCCCGCCGTGGTAGCGCTGCTGGACGTGTTGGAGATCGACCTGGACACCTTCGCCACCGTGCTGGAGCTGTGCGAGGGGGGAGACCTGGACGGGCTGATGCGGGAGCACCGGGTGAGGGGGGCACCGTGGGGTGAGGGGGGCCAGGAGCGAGCGCCAGTTGGGGCGGGACGCCGGCCCCGCTCTCTGTCCCCCTCGACTAGCTTCTATGCGAACCCCAACCCGGCGCTTCTGTTTCCCCCGGACCTCCTTACCCGTCCCCGCCTGACCCCACCCAACCCAACCTACCCAATCCCCACGGCCCCCTCCCCCCGTAATACGGTTTTTATACCACCCCCTCCACCTGGTGCACGGGTTTTCCTTGCCACCCCCCCCGCCTGGCAGACGCTGCCCGAGCGCGAGGCCCGCTGCCTGATGGCCCAGATCTTCTCCGGGCTGCGCTACCTGTCCGCCCGCCGGGTCATCCACTACGACCTCAAGCCGGCAAACATACTGTTCGACTCGCTTGGGCAGGCCAAGATCACCGACTTCGGGCTGAGCAAGGTGGGCCGGCCACGAGGAAGACCCGTGGATGCGAGAGAAACCGTCGGCAGGGGGGGAGGGAGGGGACGGCAGGGGAAGGGAGGGTGGCGGTGGCAGTACCAGCAGCACATCAGTAGCAGCCCAGCAGTAGCAGTAGTAGCTCGCAACTGACCGCTCCAGCTATGGCGCCTTCCTGAATATAGCATGCACGGAATGGAATGACTCCGCCGCCATTGAAGCCTCTGGTCCCTGCCGTACCCGCCCGCCCTGCAGCTGGTTTCGGAGGGTCAGACCCTGGCTGGCATCGAGCTGACCAGCCAGGGAGCCGGCACCTACTGGTACCTGCCGCCGGAGGCGTTCGAGACGGGCGGACCTGCCCCGCCCCGCATTTCAAACAAGGTATAGCGGCCTGGGACTGGTGATGGGTTGTTAAGGCCGGGACTGGTTAGGGGTTATACCGACCGGGCTGCTCTCGCTCCTCATCCTGGTCACGACAAGGGCAGGGCGAAGAGCCAGTGGGAGGGGGCCCTTGCTGACGACGAACAGGAGCGGCAGTAGGAGGTGGATGCTTGCGGCTGGCCCGTCAGGACCCGGATGCGCAACGACTGAGACATTGAAATCCTGTCCTCAACCTCCCCGGGGGCCACCTGCAGCTGGACGTGTGGTCAGCCGGCGTCATCTTCTACAGCATGCTGTACGGCAAGAAGCCGTACGGCGAGGCTATGAGTCAGGAGCAGATGCTGCGAGAGCGGGTCATGGCGCTGCACCGGGAGGTGGACTTCCCCTCCAGGCCCGCGGTGGGGCGGGGGCTCCGGGCGGGAGGGAGGGGGAGGAGGGGCGGTAAGGGTAAGGGGGCATTAATATGCGGGTGGTGCCGGGTGGAGGAGGCTGTGTTGGCAAGGTGGGAAGCATCGGCTAGCGGCTGACGGCTGAAAGGTAATGGATAATATTTCCATCGCCTCCTTGCCCGGTTCGTAGGATTGTAGCGCAGAACGTATTTGGGATGCGGCGACGGAGCGGGGGGCGACAGTGACGACTGCCCGGGCGGTGCCCCAGGCCAGCCAGCTCCTTCACCCACCTCGACCCCCAGTGCGATCCCATCTGTACCCCTTGGGCCGCATTTCGCCCCCGTCCAGGTCAGCTCTGAAGCCAAGGACTTCATCCGCCGTTGCCTATCTTGGCACCAGGACAACCGGCCGGACGTGGAGGCGGCGGCGACGGACCCTTACCTCACGGGCGGGGCGGCGGCAGGGGTGGCGGCGACGCCGCCTCCGCCTGTCGCGGCTGCCAGTGGCGGAGGGATGGGCGTGGGAATGGCGGCGATGGTAGTGGGCAGCAGGCGGTGAGGGTTGTTGGGAAGTCATGGACGCTTTGCCGCCAACAGCAACAACAGCAGCAGCAAGCAGCAGGACTATGAGGGGAAGGGTTGGGAAGGGTGTTCATTTGCCATATGTTGGCCCCCCCCCAGAGAGCACTCCTCGAAACCCCAGAGAGCACTCGGAGGACGGCGAGGTGGCTGCGCTGCCCGGCCGCGCGATGACCCACATGGATAATCGCGTACGGCAGCCCATGTACGGCAACTTTGATTTGGGATTTGGCGCAGGCGCAAGGTGTGCGGTGCGGGCGAATGAGGGCGCGTTGGGCTGGTGGAGCGATTGGTTGTGGGCGAGTTGGGGCTCTCGCTAGGGGTACATGTTCACATTGTTCAGGTACTGACTGACGGTACACTGTTCAGAAATAGCGGAATCGGATTGCTACAGCATTATTGCACAGCTGTCCGCGTCCGCGATGGATGATTGGTTTATATTACAGTGGTTTCATTTTAGTCTTGGGACAGGGGGGCAGGTTAGGATGGACGCCTCAATCAGAGGGCGAGCATGTCGAGGCAACACTGGTCGCAACATTACCAATTGCGTTTTTCCTGTGAATACGATATCTCACTCGGAAGCGAATAACGGATGGATCGCAACGTGTGGTATCGCAGAGTACCTACAGCAAATTATGCAAAGCTCATTTCAGGTCCAGGTTTGTAACACACACTACAAACTATCAAGCTACAAGAAAAGGACCGTACGGCACAATTCAGACTGGCACATCGTTCACAGAACACAGTAATATTTCGCAATCGGGCTGGGCGGGGCCGGGGCTGGCTACACCAAAGGCGCAGCGGCGGAGTTCGCAGTTCGCATGCTCCAACAAACGTCCCCTGTGCGTCCTTCGCATGCGCCAACAAACTTCTACGTTGGGTCCTTCTCCCCTCCGTCTCCTCTGAGTCTCCCGTCACGTGGGTTTACTTTTTCTGTACCCCCCCTTTGCCCGGCCGGTTCTTGTGCGGTGCTGTCGCATCAGCCATCATCAGCACCCATTGTCCTAGCTTTCCGGCAGGGGTATCTACAGTGCTAATCTCGCTTTCATCAAACTGCCCCACAAGGTCTTGTCAAAAGCCATCGCAAACTCGCGGCGGAACAATCCCATTGCGAAGGCGGCATCCGAGGCATCCGCTACGTCCGGCAAGTGCAGCACACGAGTTCGCCGGCTTGCGCATAGCTAACTACAACTGCTAGAGCAACAGAGAGCAGCTTTCGCGCTTCTGTTCCCGTCGTACATCGGTTAGCTGGAACCTGTTTCCGTGGACGTCCTCCTGCGATCCCAGACCTTGGAGCGGTCCATGAGCCTCCTGGCTCGTCTGGGCCTTACGAGCTCCAAGAGCTTGTAATCAATCAATCAATCAATCAATCAATGGAGCGGCACTTAGACGCAGAGTTTCCTGCAGCCCAAACCGCAAGTCTTCTGCACTGTACGTTAACATCTATCGTCCTACGGCTCCAGCATCCGCTTGCTTTCGGCGCATCCACTGTACTGCCGCTGCCTGCCTCGTGGGCCTCTCTCGTCCCAAACATTCTCGGTCAGCTGGTTCACCAGGGCCACGGCCCCAGTGGCCCAGTGGCCCCCGGCGGGCGGGCTCCCTGCTCCCCGGCGGGGTAACTCAAGTAAGCTTTGGACATGTGAGGCTTCTTCCCGTCAACATTTTCGTCGATAGACTATACAGCAGAAGCAACCACACAGCCAACTTTCATTGCTGACTCCTTTACAAGCTGTTACCATTACACGTAAGCTTGCCTAGAGCCTTACCAGCCTTTTTCGCCTAGTCTACCTCTCCTTTTCAATCGCACACGAGCACTCAATATAAAACACCATGAATAGTTAAATTACTTCACCATGACGGATATGGAGCGCGCCCTGGAAGCTCTTGAAATTACCACTTCATTGCTGGAAAGGCACGGCCACCTCCTTCCTGAGACCGATCGTCGGAAAGTTGCTGAGGGCTATGAGCGTCTCCGCAACGCCCTTGCTTCGTTGGGTCCGGAGGAGCCCGGGCGCCAGATGGCCGATTTCAAGCAGGGCCAGGCCTTGCTGTGGGACGCTCTGATACTCCTTGAAGGCAGGCTAACTAAGGTGGAGGCCCAGCTTTTAGAGCTGCGGCAAGAACACGACAAGTTGTTGCTGCAGCAGATGGCGTCACAAACGGAGAACAAGCTGGCGCGCTGCGTTACGTCTGGCCTTGCGCCAAGGTCAGCAGCGCACATGACGTTCAACCGCCTGTCCAAGGGCTCGACAAGGGTCTCGACAAAGGGGCGTTCCAGCAGGTCGTGGCGAAGTACCCTGGGCTTCAGGAAGGCCTGGAGTCCCTGAAGGACATTGGCGCGCACCCGGGAATGGCTCACGTGAAGGACGGCAGCACGCAGCCGGTCACCAACGAGCTCCTGCAAGCCCTAATCAACGAGGAGTATTCCGATGACGACCCCGTGAAGCGGGATGTGGAGGCGGTGCTCCGCTGCCTCATTGACCTGGCGCAGCAGCTGGGCGAGAGCCTCTTCGTGTCGACGATGTAGCCGGGTGAGGGGGGAAGGGCGGGGCGGGCCACACACGCTGCCATTTGGGGAGAAGGACCTGGTGGTAGAAGCCGGACGTGCATCCCGTGCTAACTCTGAAAATGACCCGTGTGCAAGATCAACAAATATACGCTGCACAAAGAACATTCAAAGAAGAAAAGAGGAATCCACAGTCACGATCAGTTGCCGTCGGCCTATGTCTGTTTGCTGATTTGCCTGACCAACCATCACTTCACGACGCAGTACATTTAACGAGTTTGACACCCTCTGGTACAATCGACCGCGTCCGCAGACAACATACGTGAAGCCATAAACAAATTATTTGCAGCGGCGCGGTGTGCGCCGACGTCTCCGCTTAGCCATACCAGGGTGGTGCCCCATGTATCAAATCCATCAGAAGGGCGCTGAACGGGCCAGAGTCCTTGATAGGTTAAGCCGGAAAAGCCGTTGCAATCTGCGTCATGCGGCGAACCAAATTAACTCCTACTTTTTAAGGACGCCATTTCCCGTACGCTTCAATCTGCCTGTCAATAAGCAGTTGCGCATCGAGCACGACCTATCCGTTTTTAATCAACCAGCTTACGATCTCTGGCATATCCCTTGGCGCCTTGGGCAGAAGCAGAATCCTGTGGTGGAAATCAGAGGCTGAGATATTGTGCTTGGCAGCGAGTGAGTCCAGGTAGTAGTGCCACTTTGCCAAGCGGCAGTAGGAGGTGGATGCTTGCGGGCTTGCTCGCTGGCCCGTCAGGACCCGGATGCGCAACGACTGAGACATTGAAATCCTGTCCTCAACCTCCCTGGGGGCCATCTGCAGCTGGACGTGTGGTCAGCCGGCGTCATCTTCTACAGCATGCTGTACGGCAAGAAGCCGTACGGCGAGGCTATGAGTCAGGAGCAGATGCTGCGAGAGCGGGTCATGGCGCTGCACCGGGAGGTGGACTTCCCCTCCAGGCCCGCGGTGGGGCGGGGGCTGCGGGCGGGAGGGAGGGGGAGGAGGGGCGGTAAGGGTAAGGGGGCATTAATATGCGGGTGGTGCCGGGTGGAGGAGGCTGTGTTGGCAAGGTGGGAAGCATCGGCTAGCGGCTGACGACTGAAAGGTAATGGATAATATTCCCATCGCCTTCTTAACCGGTTCGTAGGATTGTAGCGCAGAACGTATTTGGGATGCGGCGACTGAGCGGGGGCGACGGACCCCTACCTCACGGGCGGGGCGGCGGCAGGGGCGGCGGCGACGCCGCCTCCGCCTGTCGCGGCTGCCAGTGGCGGAGGGATGGGCGTGGGAATGGCGGCGATGGTAGTGGGCAGCAGGCGGTGAGGGTTGTTGGGAAGTCATGGACGCTTTGCCGCCAACAGCAACAACAGCAGCAGCAAGCAGCAGGACTATGAGGGGAAGGGTTGGGAAGGGTGTTCATTTGCCATATGTTGGCCCCCCCCCAGAGAGCACTCCTCGAAACCCCAGAGAGCACTCGGAGGACGGCGAGGTGGCTGCGCTGCCCGGCCGCGCGATGACCCACATGGATAATCGCGTACGGCAGCCCATGTACGGCAACTTTGATTTGGGATTTGGCGCAGGCGCAAGGTGTGCGGTGCGGGCGAATGAGGGCGCGTTGGGCTGGTGGAGCGATTGGTTGTGGGCGAGTTGGGGCTCTCGCTAGGGGTACATGTTCACATTGTTCAGGTACTGACTGACGGTACACTGTTCAGAAATAGCGGAATCGGATTGCTACAGCATTATTGCACAGCTGTCCGCGTCCGCGATGGATGATTGGTTTATATTACAGTGGTTTCATTTTAGTCTTGGGACAGGGGGGCAGGTTAGGATGGACGCCTCAATCAGAGGGCGAGCATGTCGAGGCAACACTGGTCGCAACATTACCAATTGCGTTTTTCCTGTGAATACGATATCTCACTCGGAAGCGAATAACGGATGGATCGCAACGTGTGGTATCGCAGAGTACCTACAGCAAATTATGCAAAGCTCATTTCAGGTCCAGGTTTGTAACACACACTACAAACTATCAAGCTACAAGAAAAGGACCGTACGGCACAATTCAGACTGGCACATCGTTCACAGAACACAGTAATATTTCGCAATCGGGCTGGGCGGGGCCGGGGCTGGCTACACCAAAGGCGCAGCGGCGGAGTTCGCAGTTCGCATGCTCCAACAAACGTCCCCTGTGCGTCCTTCGCATGCGCCAACAAACTTCTACGTTGGGTCCTTCTCCCCTCCGTCTCCTCTGAGTCTCCCGTCACGTGGGTTTACTTTTTCTGTACCCCCCCTTTGCCCGGCCGGTTCTTGTGCGGTGCTGTCGCATCAGCCATCATCAGCACCCATTGTCCTAGCTTTCCGGCAGGGGTATCTACAGTGCTAATCTCGCTTTCATCAAACTGCCCCACAAGGTCTTGTCAAAAGCCATCGCAAACTCGCGGCGGAACAATCCCATTGCGAAGGCGGCATCCGAGGCATCCGCTACGTCCGGCAAGTGCAGCACACGAGTTCGCCGGCTTGCGCATAGCTAACTACAACTGCTAGAGCAACAGAGAGCAGCTTTCGCGCTTCTGTTCCCGTCGTACATCGGTTAGCTGGAACCTGTTTCCGTGGACGTCCTCCTGCGATCCCAGACCTTGGAGCGGTCCATGAGCCTCCTGGCTCGTCTGGGCCTTACGAGCTCCAAGAGCTTGTAATCAATCAATCAATCAATCAATCAATGGAGCGGCACTTAGACGCAGAGTTTCCTGCAGCCCAAACCGCAAGTCTTCTGCACTGTACGTTAACATCTATCGTCCTACGGCTCCAGCATCCGCTTGCTTTCGGCGCATCCACTGTACTGCCGCTGCCTGCCTCGTGGGCCTCTCTCGTCCCAAACATTCTCGGTCAGCTGGTTCACCAGGGCCACGGCCCCAGTGGCCCAGTGGCCCCCGGCGGGCGGGCTCCCTGCTCCCCGGCGGGGTAACTCAAGTAAGCTTTGGACATGTGAGGCTTCTTCCCGTCAACATTTTCGTCGATAGACTATACAGCAGAAGCAACCACACAGCCAACTTTCATTGCTGACTCCTTTACAAGCTGTTACCATTACACGTAAGCTTGCCTAGAGCCTTACCAGCCTTTTTCGCCTAGTCTACCTCTCCTTTTCAATCGCACACGAGCACTCAATATAAAACACCATGAATAGTTAAATTACTTCACCATGACGGATATGGAGCGCGCCCTGGAAGCTCTTGAAATTACCACTTCATTGCTGGAAAGGCACGGCCACCTCCTTCCTGAGACCGATCGTCGGAAAGTTGCTGAGGGCTATGAGCGTCTCCGCAACGCCCTTGCTTCGTTGGGTCCGGAGGAGCCCGGGCGCCAGATGGCCGATTTCAAGCAGGGCCAGGCCTTGCTGTGGGACGCTCTGATACTCCTTGAAGGCAGGCTAACTAAGGTGGAGGCCCAGCTTTTAGAGCTGCGGCAAGAACACGACAAGTTGTTGCTGCAGCAGATGGCGTCACAAACGGAGAACAAGCTGGCGCGCTGCGTTACGTCTGGCCTTGCGCCAAGGTCAGCAGCGCACATGACGTTCAACCGCCTGTCCAAGGGCTCGACAAGGGTCTCGACAAAGGGGCGTTCCAGCAGGTCGTGGCGAAGTACCCTGGGCTTCAGGAAGGCCTGGAGTCCCTGAAGGACATTGGCGCGCACCCGGGAATGGCTCACGTGAAGGACGGCAGCACGCAGCCGGTCACCAACGAGCTCCTGCAAGCCCTAATCAACGAGGAGTATTCCGATGACGACCCCGTGAAGCGGGATGTGGAGGCGGTGCTCCGCTGCCTCATTGACCTGGCGCAGCAGCTGGGCGAGAGCCTCTTCGTGTCGACGATGTAGCCGGGTGAGGGGGGAAGGGCGGGGCGGGCCACACACGCTGCCATTTGGGGAGAAGGACCTGGTGGTAGAAGCCGGACGTGCATCCCGTGCTAACTCTGAAAATGACCCGTGTGCAAGATCAACAAATATACGCTGCACAAAGAACATTCAAAGAAGAAAAGAGGAATCCACAGTCACGATCAGTTGCCGTCGGCCTATGTCTGTTTGCTGATTTGCCTGACCAACCATCACTTCACGACGCAGTACATTTAACGAGTTTGACACCCTCTGGTACAATCGACCGCGTCCGCAGACAACATACGTGAAGCCATAAACAAATTATTTGCAGCGGCGCGGTGTGCGCCGACGTCTCCGCTTAGCCATACCAGGGTGGTGCCCCATGTATCAAATCCATCAGAAGGGCGCTGAACGGGCCAGAGTCCTTGATAGGTTAAGCCGGAAAAGCCGTTGCAATCTGCGTCATGCGGCGAACCAAATTAACTCCTACTTTTTAAGGACGCCATTTCCCGTACGCTTCAATCTGCCTGTCAATAAGCAGTTGCGCATCGAGCACGACCTATCCGTTTTTAATCAACCAGCTTACGATCTCTGGCATATCCCTTGGCGCCTTGGGCAGAAGCAGAATCCTGTGGTGGAAATCAGAGGCTGAGATATTGTGCTTGGCAGCGAGTGAGTCCAGGTAGTAGTGCCACTTTGCCAAGCGGCAGTAGGAGGTGGATGCTTGCGGGCTTGCTCGCTGGCCCGTCAGGACCCGGATGCGCAACGACTGAGACATTGAAATCCTGTCCTCAACCTCCCTGGGGGCCATCTGCAGCTGGACGTGTGGTCAGCCGGCGTCATCTTCTACAGCATGCTGTACGGCAAGAAGCCGTACGGCGAGGCTATGAGTCAGGAGCAGATGCTGCGAGAGCGGGTCATGGCGCTGCACCGGGAGGTGGACTTCCCCTCCAGGCCCGCGGTGGGGCGGGGGCTGCGGGCGGGAGGGAGGGGGAGGAGGGGCGGTAAGGGTAAGGGGGCATTAATATGCGGGTGGTGCCGGGTGGAGGAGGCTGTGTTGGCAAGGTGGGAAGCATCGGCTAGCGGCTGACGACTGAAAGGTAATGGATAATATTCCCATCGCCTTCTTAACCGGTTCGTAGGATTGTAGCGCAGAACGTATTTGGGATGCGGCGACTGAGCGGGGGCGACGGACCCCTACCTCACGGGCGGGGCGGCGGCAGGGGCGGCGGCGACGCCGCCTCCGCCTGTCGCGGCTGCCAGTGGCGGAGGGATGGGCGTGGGAATGGCGGCGATGGTTGTGGGCAGCAGGCGGTGAGGGTTGTTGGGAAGTCATGGACGCTTTGCCGCCAACAGCAACAACAGCAGCAGCAAGCAGCAGGACTATGAGGGGAAGGGTTGGGAAGGGTGTTCATTTGTCATTTGTTGGGCCCCCCGAGAGAGCACTCGGAGGTGGCTGCGTTGCCCGGCCGCGCGATGACCCACATGGACAATCGCGTACGGCAGCCCATGTACGACAAATTTGGTTTGGGTTTTGGCGCAGGCGCAAGGTGTGCGGTGCAGGCGAATGAGGGCGCGTTGGGCTGGTGGAGCGATTGGTTGTGGGCGAGTTGGGGCTCTCGCTAGGGGTACATGTTCAGGTACTGACTGACGGTACCCACTGTTCAGTGTGTATCGTCTGTCAGTACCTGAACATGTACCTTCAGGTACTGACTGACGGTACCTGAAGGTACACACTGTTCAGCAATACCGTAGCTCCGCGCGTATCTGTTCGGTTACCTTGGTTTAAGCATTTTTTAAGCAATTCTGGCGCCGGCTATGTGCGATGTTCGTATTGGATGAGTGCAGTGGAACAGGGTGAAACGTATGGCGTGGTCCCTAGCGGTTTGCAGCGATTTTCGATTATGTCGTGTCCTCAAACTGCAAATACCTCTGCGGGCGTTGGTTACGGAGCTCCGTGGGTGACCTACAGTATGGCCAACGTAGCGCCGGTCGAGGAAAAAACGAAAACCTCGGCGGCTGCGAGCCTTACAGTAATTAATTACGCGTTGCATGTCTGAGGACCACCCAGGATGTGCTCTACGGGCAAGCCGCCGTGGCCAGCGTGCACAAAACGTTCGGTCGCTTGTTGTGCATGCACAGAATAAAGGTAATGACGAATGGGTTCAACGCACGGATTGCTTTGCCTTTTGAAGCATACTTTGAGTCCTGGAATAACGAACCTTTGACGAATTGGCGGGCAGGAGGTTCCACGTCGACGACCAACGGAAACAAATCCAAAATTCCACATGTGTCCTGGGTACAAAGACATACATGCAAATATGCTTCCGGCGCTCTAACAAGCCTTACTTACACTCGCATTGTCTGCGCGCATGCAAAAGCCGTTCAGCCTCGACCATCGCAGAGCGACTGAGTCGCGAACTGAAATTAGAGTCTGCGGATTATGCCTAGACACCAAGATGTCAAGTAGCTTACCGCTTCTGCGATCCGACGGGGCAGGGCTGACCTTTGTCCGCGGCAGACGATTTGCATGTGAGCGACTGAACAACGCTCATCGATGGGCAGCCAGGGAGTACACCATTCGATGCGCAGGTGCGTCCATGTAGACACCTTGTAATGGGCAGGCTACCGAGTGACGTGCTTCTTGGTGAACTGCGCTTACACGCAATCCCCATTGCCCATGGCCCGCGCGTAGTCGCAGCGCCGAGTCCTGGACCACTGTATGAAATTGATCAAGGATCATCCTTTTTATCTACACACTTCCAGCCGCAAAGCGATTCCCTCGGTCCCAACGGGCCGCAGTATGACGCAATGCGCGCCATCGACATGGGGTCGCTCGCGCTTAGCGCGCGCTTCGCCAGCATCGGGGCTTCCCTTCGCGACATCCATAATCGCTTGCAGGCGGTGGACTCCATCGCCAGTCGCCTAGCATCCCCGCTCCTACCACCCGACGCGCGGCTGCTCGCTGCCTTCCGCAGCATCCATGCTAACACCACCAGCAGCAGCAACCACGCCGTTGGCGTAAGCAACCGCAGCAGCAACAACAGTTCCATCACCGCTGATAACCGCAACGGCGGTGTCAGCGGGGCGTGGACGTTGCGGTCGGCCGCCGACCTAGACCGCCACCTGGGTTGCCCGGGCGCTGCAGAGGCGGTCGCACGGGAGGTCCTCCGCAGCCCAGAGGTACGGCGCACATGGGCGGGTGTCATACAAGAGTACGAACACTGGAAATAGGCGCGAAACGAGTGGGAGGTGTACGACACGGGGCAACACGGTGTGGGCGGAGCGCTGCAGGATGAGTCCGCGGGCGCCAGATGGCGCCGGGGACGTGGTCATCGCCCCTGGCATGTTTGCACACACACGCCTACATGCAAAGACCTCCAAGGACCTTTTCGCCCCCGAACCGAAAACACTTGACCAGCCGGAGCCCTTGCCTGCCACCCCACGTCAACATGCTGCTCCCCACCTCTCGCCCGGTGCTGCTTCTCAGGGGCAGCGGCAGCTGTTGCTGGCGCTGATGGAGGCAGCGGTGGCGGAGCTGCTGCGGAGCACAGCCCCAACACCGGGGGGCTCGTCGCCACATCGCGAGATCGCGCCGTCCTCGGTAGCATCGTTGACGGGCGCGGCGGCGGCGGCGGCGGAGCAGCGGCGGCGGCGACAGGTGGAGGCAGAGGTGGCTCGAGCAGTAGCTGCCACGCGCGAGGTGCGGGAGGAAAGTTGCAACGGTCACAGCTCTCACCACCCACCGGGCCCCGCGCTGTGCCCGCCATTCCCTCATGCTGCTTGTGATGTCGTACGTGTGCTGAGCAGCGCGCTGCGTCAGCAGCCGCTGCTCGTGCTGCCGCTCCTGCTGCTGCTGGTACTCCGAAGTCTAGGATGCTCTGACGTTGAGTTGGCGCTACTCCGACAGGTGTGTGAAGCAGTGGCCAGATCCGTCGGAGCCCTCCCGAGTGTTGGCCTGGCGGCGAGGGCGGCTGCTGCGGTGCGCCAGTGTGCGGCCGCTGCGGCAGCGGCGGCGGCGGCGGGCACGCGTACGGCGCCGCAAGCAGCGACGGCGGCTGCACCAGCTGCGATAGAGTCGTCGTCGTCATCAACGACAATAATGGCCTCAGCGGCGGGACTGGCGGCGGCATCAGCGGCGGGACTGGCGGCAGCGTCAGCGGAGGGGAGGCTCCGGGCGCGGGTACCGCCGTCAGCGTGGAAGCGACCCGCCGGCAGACAGAGCAGCGGAGTGACCACTGTTGGCGGCGGCGGCGGCGGCGGCAGCAATGTCGTACGTGAACACGCTGGCGGCGGCGGCGGCGGCGGTACCAACAGCGGTACAATTGAAATTCCGTCCGGCGGCCTGGCCGCGATAACGCTCATGAACACCAATTCGCGTGTTCCGACGCCCGTGTCATCACCTTCGCCCTCACCATCACCACCATCACCATCACCAACACCACCATCTTCATCACCAACACCACCGCCATCATCTTCATCACTACCACCCGCAGCAGCCGTATCCGCGGCAGTCGTCAATGAGCTACCCCCGCAGTGGCGGGTGGCGGTGCAGTTGGCCGAGCTGCTGGCCGACACGACGGCGGCGGCGGAGGCAGCGGCGGCATCGACGATGTCGCGGAGGGAAGAGGGGATTCGCGGCAGTGGAGGCGGCGGCAGCAGCGGCGGCGCGGGCGTGTGGGCGAGTGTCTGGTCTGCCGGCGCCAGTGCCTTACCCCGCCGCTGGCACAGCGCGCTGTGGGCGGGGGGAAGCAGGGCGTCAGAGCCTCATCCTGCCGCCGCTTGGAGCCATGGCGCGTCAGCGTCAGCGGCGGCGGGAGGAGCAGCAGACCTAACCGCTCAGCCGTCGCATGCAATGGACACGGCGGCGGCGGCGGCGGCGCTTGAGGCAGCTGCGGTGCTCCGCGAGCGGCAGGATGCGGCAGTGGTGCCGGCGCTGCTGCTGCTTGCGGGTTGCGGCCTTCGCCAGGAGATCTCCCTCAGTATGGTGGGCTGGGAGGCGGAGGGGGACGAGGAGGAGGGGAAGGGGCAGGCGGCGGCGGCGGCGGCGGCGGCAGCAGCATTTGGAGGTGCGGCGCCATGCGGCCGGAGGCGGCTGCGGCTGATGGCTCTGCTGCCGGGGGGTCCCAGCATCCAGGGTGAGTACGGCGGCAAGGGTGACCAGGGGGGAATTAGAGGAGAACCAGAGGAGAACCGAACCAGGGCGGAGCTCAAGAGGGCAGCTTGGGGTCGCCCAGCAGGGAGAGAGGGGGCCCCAGGAGGTGAGAGCCCAAGAGGGGAGGAGGTGCCTGAGGAGGCCCGGGCCACATCGGGTTGCAGGCCGCAAGGTAGAGTCATTCACATGTCACCCCACTCTCCAATCTCCCCAATCCCTCCTATCCCTACTACTTTCTGGATCCCCTACCGGAACCGTGTCTGGATCCAGATACCGCCCACGCAGCAGAGGCGCTGCGAGCAGCTGCTCGCGCGATCAGCTTTGCCCACGCAGCTGCCCACCGAGCGGCGCTGCACCGCCCAGATGCGCGCCCCGACCAGGACATGCGGTACGGCAGCCGCCACCACAGCAGCAGCAGCAGCAGTAGCAGCAGCAGCAGTAGTAGCGGTAGCAACGGCTACTACACAGGCGCTCCTTCTGGCCACACCGGCGTCAATGACGGCGCCGCCGCTGGGGGAGAAGGAGGAGGTGGAGGAGGAGGGACGTTGGCAGTCACGGCGACCGTGGTAGCGCTGGTGGACAGCGCCGCCCAGGCCGACCCATGGGTCAGCGGTGTGCTGAACGCGGCCCAGGCCGGCCGGCTGCCTGCGCCGGGTGCCAACGGCTGCGGCTGCGAGGAGGGCACACAGCTGCACTCTGGCCCGCTTAGCTCCATTGCCTCTTCTGGGTCGTCGCCCGGGCCCTCACTGACGTCCGGTTGGGGCTCTGGATGGCGCTGGGCGGAGCCCGCAGAGCTGAACTTCGAGTACCTCACACTGGTGCCCCGCACCTCTTGGTGCTGCTGAGGAGCTCCTGAGGAGGAGGGGATGCCAGTCATCCCGGTTATTTGGTGGGGGGCGTTAGGGCAGCAGGGGTGCACGACGACGCAGCAGCTGCAACGAATGTGCTGCAGAGAAGAAGTCTACGCAAGTCTACGTTTTGGTTGGAGGCGGATGTTTGGATGCCTGATGGGGTGAGAGAGCGGAGTTGTTGCCGCAGGGGTTGCTTCATCTGGCACGTGGGTGGTAACGTGCCACGTGCGCTGTCGGCAGCGCTGTCGGTGCGTTACGCGAATGTGTGAGTGTGTGTGAGTGTGTGTGAGTTTTGTTGCCGGATGGCTTTTGCAACTAGGTGTATCGTATGTGTCTTCGCTACCGAACGAGGCGTTTAGGGTCCAGGTAAAGAGCAAGAGTGAGCGTCAATTGATATTGTGTATGCCAGGGACCCGGAGGTCGTCTCCGTTCGTTGGTTAGTTGGTTAGTATATTCATTACGCATTGTAGATGGTGCCACGCATCCTCACGCAGCTTGTGCGCGTTGTGTAGCCGTGCTATGTGCAGGCGGTTTTGTCGTTACGTCTGTAGCTGCGTAGTTGGTTCGGCGGGAGGACTGGTTTTTCTCTTCCCTTCTAGTTGCAGAAGGCGTGTGCTTCCAGCATGTTAGTAGGTTTGCTGGGGTTGCAAAGGGTTGCGACCAACGCAGCGAGGGCAGCATGGTGATGGCGAACGAATGAATAGGATTGTCGGCAAAAGAGGGTTCAGGGTTCTGCGAGGATTCATTTGATTGACGGCGCTCCAGATCGCAAGCTCTGGGCATCTGTGGCTAGTTGAGAAACGCCTCTGAGTTGGAATGGGCAATATTGGTTGTATCGACTGCGACACGTGAGCGGGCCGTGAAAGCCCGTGCAACGGTGCAAGGGCAAGTAGGGAATCGGCCCGCTAACGGGAGTGGTGCACCAGCGTCAGCGAGCAGTCACTGATGCTGGGGATGCACGCCTGCATTCATGCGCTGTAATGCGGATAGCTGTGCGGCCATGCCGAGTGAGGAGAAGCCCTAAAGCAGTTGTTGACCGAGGCCTGACGGGTTTGGATGCGGCCTCTCGCATCCATGTACAGGCCACCAATCCAAAGCGCAAAGTAGCGACCAGGAAGCGACATCGCGCGCGCGAACTTGCTGCAATGTCAGCATCAAGGGGGAATGCACCTGAGTGCCGTTTTGCATGTGTATGATAATATGAACCCAACCTAGCCAAGGCTTCCGTTCAGGTACGGCGCGGTACGGTTGGCGAAAGGCGCGTAACTACCGGCAATCACGTCCTGATGGGATTTTCGGCAGTGCAAATTGATTTGCTACACCACGTATCTGCCTCTTCGGCGTCCTGACCCTATCGCTCTGTTTGTGCGTTCTTTCGGCGCATCGACCCGGCATCCAGGACTTTCAGGCATGCGCGAGCTCCCGTAGCGCAAGCTGCACGTTTCAAAGCACCTTTTGGTATTACTTGAGTGCCTAAAGCTCATGATTTGTCAGTAACACACGACACTCTCTTTCCGGATGGTCATGCCGGAAATAGAGCTATTCCGCGTCTGAACCTGTCGCGG
The DNA here is from genome assembly GCA_003116995.1 of Yamagishiella unicocca. Classification (NCBI taxonomy): domain Eukaryota; kingdom Viridiplantae; phylum Chlorophyta; class Chlorophyceae; order Chlamydomonadales; family Volvocaceae; genus Yamagishiella; species Yamagishiella unicocca. Next base: position 147,975 of record BDSL01000088.1, read on the forward strand.
ATTCCCGAATTCAAACCCACGGGCCAGACAGACCGAGTCAAACAACACTGTCCTTGCCTCCACTTCAGCTCAGCGGGCGATGCCGGGCCTGACCCGCCGCGGCAGCGGCCTGGGCGGCAGGACCAGGGGCGGCAGCAGCAGCAGCAGCAGCAGCACCGGGCGACCTGGCAAGGCAGCGGAGAGCGTCACAGACTCCAGCGGCGCTGCACGCAAGGCGAAGACGCCGCCGGTGCCGTCCAAGCTGAGCAGCCGATCCGTCAGCTATGCCAAGCCGCAACGAACCGTGCAGCTGTTGGAGGGCGCCCCCTGCTTCCTGCCGCTGTGCCCGCCATGGATCAAGGCGCCGTCTCTGTGGTGAGGCAGGGCGTTGTTATCTGGCTGGGCGTAGTTGGGTGCGGTTAGGTGCGGTTAGGTGCGGTTGGGTTTCCCTTATGAGCCACCAACGCACCGCCTCATCACCGTCCTAGCCAGCAGTACAGCCCCTGCCGTCTACCTTTCATCCCCAGCAAGCAACGGCAGTCGTACAAACCGCCGCCTCTGGTCCCGACCGGAACTCCTTTGCCGCCACACAGGTCACCCCGGCTGTCCTCCCGACAGGTGGACACCACGACATTGGGTGAGTGAGTAAGTGCGTGGGTGAGCAAATGAGTGGGTGGGGGAGTGAGTAAGTGAGAGGGTCTTGGGCGGCGGTTCCTGGAACTGCGGATCTCTGCAGCCATCATATGTCTGACGCTTTTTCTCCCCTACCTCATTCGCTTTGGAGCCCAGCCGCTTCCCTCTTGCGGCCGTCTCGCGTCCGCAGGGTCTGGCAGGCACGGCAGCCAGGTGCTGCTTGTACGGCACCGAACCATGGGTCACACCGCCGTCATGAAGCAGTTTGTGAGGGAGCGGCTGCTGGCCAGCCCCCGGGTGCACGACAAGGTGCGGTACGGCGCCGTACGTTGCCGCTGGCTCTGTTTTTTGGGAATAGCGTGCCCTCCCCGTCACCGTGGCCCCGCCGTGGCCTTGGGGTTGTGTTTATTTTGCTTCGGCAGCAGCAGCAATAGCAGTAGCAGGTGCATCCTTGCTCCTTCCTCCCTCCGCTCCAATGTGCGCGCGCGGCGTACTCAGAAGCAGTGAGGGAGGGACGTGTTTTGCCCTGCTGCGCCGCCGCCGCCGCCGCTGCCTCCCTCCCACGTCCTCACTTCGTGCCCATGTGAACTCTCCCTGGCCGCGGCTGCTGTTGTGCTCCGGATGGTTTATGGTTTCCCTGGACTGCCTGGCTGGCATGTACGACGGTGTCGCATGTGTGGCGGTGATGCATGTATGGCGGTGGTGCATGTGTGGCGGTGTCGTGGTGGAGCAGGTTCTCAACGAGTGGCGGGTGCACAGCGCGCTTGTGCCGCACGCCAACATGGTACCGCTGTACGGCGCGGTGGAGGACAAGTCGTACGTCACACTGGTCATGGAGGCGCAGCGCGGGGATCTGCTGGCGTACTTGGACGAGCAGGTGCGTACGGCGTGCACGCAAACTCGGCTGCTGGCCGCTCTTCGTCTGCGCCTCCGAAACCATTTGTCCCCCTGCTGGCTGCAGGACCGGGAGGTGCTGCTTGAGGATGAGGCGCGGGCTGTGGTAGCGGACGTGCTGGCGGCGCTGGTGCACATGCACGACATGGTGGGGGAGGGAGCGAGTGGGCGGGCGGGCGGGTGGGCGGATGAGTCCACTGGTGCTACTGCCGGGCCCGGGGCCAGGTACTTTTAGGTTGTTATTCAATCCGATGGAGGGCCGGGTCAGACCCGCGCGTGGTGGTGGGGAAAGGTAAGTTCGCGGGGGGCCTCGTTCTCTGCGCCCTCACCAGGAATCTATTCCTTCCCCCTCCGTAACCCTTCGCCAGCTACTAACTTTCGTTTGTTTGTTTGTTTCTATCTTTCTTTCTTTCTTTCTTCTGCGTATTTCGTGTCGACGGGTTTCCTCGCTGACCCAGCCACCTCCCTCCCCGGCGGCCCCGCCGCGGCCCCTGCCACCAGGGTTTCGTGCACCGGGACGTGAAGCCGGAGAACGTCTTTGCGGCGCCGGGAGCAGCTGGTGGCGGCGGCGGCGGGAGCTGTTGGCGGCTGGGCGACCTGGGCAGCGCCGTGCAGCTGGAGGCGGTGATGCTGGCGGGAGCACCGGGGCTGCACCTGGAGGTTGGAGGGGGAGGGGGTCAGGGTTTGAGCTGCGTGGTGGGCTGACAGGGGCGGGAGGGAGGGAGGAGGCGGCGGGAGAGGAGGCGGCGGCTAACCAGGGGTCACCATTAGCTAGCGTCAAGGGATGCGCAGTCGGGGATACGCAGGGCGCGGTGCGCAGTGGGGGCGGGGGTCGTCTCACGCCCGACTACGGTAATCCCGCCCCCACTGCCATCATGTACCGGCGGTTCACTCGGACCGCCACCTGCCACCTCTCCCGGCTCCCTCCGTCTCTCACCCTCCAGGGCTCGCCCCCGTTCCTCGCGCCGGAGTACGCGGCCCTGTGGCTGGCTCCTTCCGGCTCCCGCACCGCCCAGCAGCTGCAGCAAGCCACCTCGCCCAAGGTAGGTGGCTCCTGCCTGGCTCCTGCCTGGCTCCTGCTGCTACATGAGGTAGGGTCTAGACACCCATGCGCCCTTCCGTCCCTTCCTTCCTTTCCCCGCCAAGCCCACGGATGGGCCGTACCTCCAAACCCGCCTTGCCGTTTGCTCGCTCCACCCCATCCATCCCCACCCGCCGCCTCCACCTCGCTCCACCCACTGCGGGTCGCTCACTGCAACAACCCCCAACTGGTGCAATGAGTAAGACCACCTCCGAGCGGCCCGCAGAATTGCAAAATTTACCCTGAGCAAGCGCCGCCCACCGCCCACCTCCCTTCACGACGACCCGCATCACCCCCTCAGCAAGACATATGGGGCGTGGGTGCCTTGCTGTACGACATGCTCGTCGGCCACCCGCCCTTCAGCGGACCCGCCGGCGCCGCCGACGCCGAACCTCCGCTGCCGCTGCTGGCGGCGGCCATCATGACTCAACCGCCGTCGCCGCCGCCCGCCGCCGCCGGCTTGTCGCCCGCCGCCGCCGACTTCGTATCTGCGGCGCTGCGTAAGGCCCCCGAGGAGCGCCCATCCGCGGCAGAGCTTCTTGGGCACCCCTGGCTGTTGGACGGGGGGGCCGCAGGGGCCGGGGCCGGGACCGGGGCTGGGAGAGGGGGGAAAGGGGGGAAAGGGGGGAAAGGGGCGGGCGTGAAGGCGGCGCTGGCAGCGCGGGCGGGGTTGGTAGGCGAACCAGGGACACCGAGGTGATGCGGGAGGCGGCAGGTGAGTCGCCGGGGGTACGTGAGTGACTGGGCGAAAGAGATCATCGTGGGAAGGTCGGCGGGGCCAGGCGGTGGGTTGAGGTGGGGTTCGAGGAAGACCCGTGGATGCCAGAAAGAACCGTTTAGAACAGACGTCTTGAGAATTGAGATGCATGCTGGAGAACTGGTTGGGGATACGAAAGCCAAGGGTCGTAAGTTGATCTTCGGCGGCTAAGCTAAATCGGCTACTGCGAGACGACAGGAAGCGAGGGACCCCGCGCGACGCAAGGAAGCGTTTCACGGAACCGGTTTTGGGCGCTAGCTGGAGAACTGGGGGAGGTGGTGAGCGATGGGAGAGCGGACAGCGCGGCACGGTCCCGACCCGCCCGAATACCGACCATAGAGTTGCGGACGTCGTGAGGAAGCCGGTGAGGTGGGGTAGGTTGAGGTGGGGTGGGGTGGGGAGAGGTGGGTTGGTTTGGGGTAGGGTGGGGAGAGGTGGGGAGAGGAGAGGAGAGGGAGATGGTGCGCGAGGGGCGTTTTCTGCTGGGGATAACTGGCTTGATGATTCCATGACGCATGGGTCCATCCGCATGCTCGCTTTCCCACTTTGCGTCCTATCATCGGTTTTGGGCAGCGGCAGCTCGCGTATATTACCGAAGAAGGAAGCTGGGCGCGCAGTGTGGTGCTGGAAGCGTGGAAAGGAGTTTTGGGGGAAGGGAGGGCGACGTGATGCGGAGTCTCAGGTATAGCCCCAAATTCATAACGCACCGACAGTGACTTTTCCTACGCGTGTGCATCAGTATAATAAAATAATAAGAAAGTATAATACTCCCGGGCTTGAGGACATTGTAACATATTAATATTAGACGGATCAAACATCAAAGGCTCGAACGAAGCAGCCAACCTGCGGTCATTGACCCGATGACTAATGTATCAGGATGTATCTCACACTTACAATGGAAAACATTGACCCTGGTAAGGACTTCCCCGTGGTTGCAGCAGAAACGCTTCGGAAAAGGGTGGTTGAGTAATATGGTCCTGTCCTAGATGTCGGTCACTGTGAGGTTAACCTCCTACCTGCCAGGAAGCAAACAGTGAAATCAAGGGCATACGATTTCTTATAGTGCAGTTCCTCTGCTGGAGGTTACACACACGGTTCATGACGGTTATACAAATCAGTCAGTTAGGAAAGGGAATTGAACAAAGCCATCTAACGATGCCTAAATATTTTTATTTACTCCATCCATGAACTTTATGTGCATGGTGCTAGCGAACTTCTCACATGAACTTTATGTGCATGGTACTAGTGAACTTCTCACAAGACCGACATAGCGGGACCAATGCTCTTACGGACGCACCGATTCGAACACACTGTTTGTAGCTAAGATCGGCCGCCAGTGCTTGCTCTGTACCTGGTACCAAAGCTTGTGAGCCCGACTGAACGTACCGACCGTTGCCTATTGTTCTCTCGGTATTCGCAATCAGATGCAAGGTCATCGACGCAAATGCATGGAAGTATAGTAACGAGGAGAAACAGTAGAATCGTCATTGTTACTTGGTTCGCACACCAACGAGTACCGGTATTCGTAATACCGGTACTTGATCCGGGCTACCTTTGACAGCGCTCTGACCAAGCTAACATATCTAAGGATCCTCACAACAAAATGCACTCACTTCAATTGCAATAACATAGGCACATGCCTACAACATGTTTACTCGCGTAGTTCCCGAACTGTCTATCCCTATCTATCTAGCCACCTGCCACTCTGTGGCTGCACGCAAACAAACTGCAATTAGCCTTGTGCGTGAAGTCACCCTAAACTAACCTGCCTATTGCATTCTGCATGAAAAAATATTAGTCCGGTGGGACCCCAAAAAACAGTCGGTCACAGGTAAAACGTAATGCACCAGCCAGATACGCACCACACCAGCCAAATAATAGTTCAGTCATTAGCGTACGGCTGGCTTCGTGCATACATAGTATAATGCTGCTGTCATCACTGTGTGGTGACACCTACACCGCTATGTCTATTGTGCCATCCGACGGCCGTCTCATTACTTGTCGTTTCATTCCTTTCCGTTCCTAAAGCTAACTATTAACTGTCTGACTCTGCATCACTAGACACTAATGTAACCCACAGGCGCCGAGCAGGGTCATAACTAACCTACATCCTAATAACACAACAGGCGATTCCACTAGATAGGATTATGCGTACCTAATGCTGCAACCTAATGCTGCAACATTTCCATTAACCTACACAATGCCTGTAGGGCAGCAGTCCTGTGCATCGTTCAACAGGGAGTACATGCAGCCCGATCCGGAGCAGAGGCCTTCAGGGCTACCGCAGGTGCTGCTGGGGTTCATGGCCATGCACACGTTGATGCCGTCCATGGCAAGGGCCTTGCTGGGGGTGTACTTGAGGTCACGAATTGTCATGACACCGTAGTAGCCGCCATTCCACACTTCGCTCGTGTAGGCAGCGGACTTGTACACACCGTTGACAGTCACTCTGGTGACCGCCTTGGGGTTCTCGCCGACACAGAGGAAGTCTGCGAACAAACGAAAAATAAACAGGTGCCTGGTTAATTTTGCGAGTCACCGAGATAGATTTTGCGAGGTCACCCAAGCATACATTTTTTAATGCGAGAATATTTGTCCGAAAATCAGTCACCTGTGTTATCCTGACACATATAAGTAAGCAATACCCAGGCTAGCTACACTCACTGATAAGGAACTGGATCTTGTCAATGTCCATAGCCGCGCAAGCGCTCGAGTTAGGCACATCGGTAGAAACCTGGACCTTGAAGCAGTAGCTGGAGGTGCCAGTGGCGGTGTTGTTGACGGGTCCAGTGGGCGATGTCATTCGGAAAGGGGTGAGGCTGGGGTTCCGGCGGGTGCAGGAACAGAAAGGAAACGGCGGGAGGGAAGTGCGAGGGGTCTTGGGGCTGCGAGGGGGGGGCTGGCTGACAGGGGTTTGGGGGCCGGGAGGAGGCTGGCTCGGGGGGCGAGGGCTGGGTGGAGGGGGGTTGGGTGGGCGAGGACTAGGGGGCTTAGGCGACGGTGGCCTCGTCGGCGGCGGTGAGCGTGGGTTGGGAGGTGGCGGGCTGGGCGGCCGTGGGCTAGGAGGTGGCGGGCTGGGCGGCCGTGGGCTAGGAGGTGGCGGGCTGGGCGGCCGTGGGCTAGGAGGTGGCGGTCTAGCCGGGCGAGGGCTGGGAGGCGGCGGCGGGGGGCTATGAGGAGGCGGACCAGGCGGAGGTGCCGAAGGTGGCGGTGAGCTGGGCGGAGGCGGAGGCGGAGGCCTTGGTGGCGGAGGCGGTGGCGGACTGGGCGGAGGGGGAGGCGGAGGGCTGGGCGGTGGTGGAGGACTGGGGGGCGGGGGACTGGGAGGAGATGGGCTTGGTGGCAGTAAGCTGGGTGGTGTTGGAGAGGGTGGGGGGCTGCGAGGAGGCGGCGGGGGCGGCGGAGGCGGCGAGTTTGGAGGGGGTGGAGATGGCGGAGGGGGTGCAGGTGGAGGTGGACTGGGTGGCTGTGGGCTGGGTGGCGGGGGGCTTGGAGGGGGCGGGCTTGGGGGAGGGGGCGGGCTTGGAGGAGGAGGGCTAGGAGGACGCGGACTAGGCGGCGGGGGGCTGGGTGGATGTGGGCTTGGAGGAGGTGGACTGGGAGGAGGCGGGCTAGGAGGAGATGAGTTAGGCGGCGGTGGTGGTGGCGGTGGGGGGCTGCGGGGGGGTGGGCTTGGAGGAGGTGGAGGCGGAGGGCTTGGAGGAGGTGGAGGCGGCGGGCTGGGAGGAGGGGGAGGCGGAGGGCTGGGAGGAGGTGGAGGCGGCGGGCTTGGAGGAGGTGGAGGCGGCGGGCTTGGAGGAGGTGAAGGCGGCGGGCTGGGAGGAGGGGGAGGCGGCGGGCTGGGAGGAGGGGGAGGCGAAGGGCTGGGAGGAGGACGCGGCGGAGGGCTTGGAGGAGGGGGAGGCGGAGGGCTTGGAGGAGGGGGAGGCGGAGGGCTTGGAGGAGGGGGAGGCGGAGGGTTTGGAGGAGGGGGAGGCGGAGGGCTGGGAGGAGGGGGGGGCGGAGGGCTGGGAGGAGGGGGGGGCGGAGGGCTTGGAGGAGGGGGAGGCGGCGGGCTTGGAGGAGGGTGAGGCGGAGGGCTGGGAGGAGGACGCGGCGGCGGGCTGGGAGGCGGGCTACGAGGGGGAGGCCGGGGACTGGGCGGTGGTCGAGGACTGGGTGGTGACGAACCGGGCGGGAGTGAGTTCGGTGCAGATGGAGGGGGAGAGGTTTCCGGGAAGGCGGAGAGAGGTGAGTCTGGTTCCCAGAACAACGGAGGCCAATCTGGCAGTGAGGATAGGTCCACGGAGATCTCACAGATACCGGTTCCACCGGGCACCTGGCATGAGGTAGCAGGCGCTCCGCAGCATTGGTTCGGTCCCATGCCGATACCGCCAGAGCAAGATGAGTTCAGCAGGTTGCCAGTTTGCAGGACGTCGTGGATCTGCAGGCGTGGTGGATGTTGGTGAAATGGGCTTACAGATGCATCGAATCAAGGATTCTTAGCAGTGGCTGCAATTACTATATAAGTAATAAAACGTTTGCCGCAGTACCTGAAGGTTTAGCGATGTGAGGTTGATAGGTACGTTGTAGGCGAATGATGTCACGCCGTCGCACTTGATCCCACTGTTCGAACCCTGCAACCCGCAGTCAACTAGAGAGGTCATGGGGGACCTGGAGCAGGCCCAGTTGAATGCAACGCCCTCATTGCAGTTGGATAGGTCAACTGTCACAACCATCATTCCAGTTATCTCGTTCGCGTCGGAGCAACTAACTGACAGACAGCCGCTGCTGCCGCCAGTGAAGACAGAGCTGCTGGCGCTGCCAGTGAAGGAGTCACAGCCAAGGCAGCTTAAGGGAGGCGAAGGCCAGGGCGATGGGGGAGGGCTACGCGGCAACGGGCTCGGGGGCTTTGGGCTCGGAGGAGGTGGCGGAGACGGAGGCTTGGGGCTGGGAGGAGGAGGAGGCGGCGGGCTTGGAGGAGGCGGAGGCGGCGGGCTTGGAGGAGGCTGAGGCGGCGGGCTTGGAGGAGGCGGAGGCGGCGGGCTTGGAGGAGGCGGAGGCGGCGGGCTGGGAGGAGGGGGAGGCGGAGGGCTGGGAGGAGGCGGAGGCGGAGGGCTGGGAGCAGGGGGAGGCGGAGGGCTGGGAGGAGGGGGAGGCGGAGGGCTGGGAGGAGGCGGAGGCGGAGGGCTGGGAGGAGGGGGAGGCGGAGGGCTGGGAGGAGGCGGAGGCGGCGGACTGGGCGGGGGGCTAAACGTGATGGGGCCAGGCGACCGCGGTGGCGATGGGCTGGGCGGCGGTGGTGGAGGAGGTCTGGGCGGCGGCGGCGGAGGAGGGCTGGGCGGTGGCGGTGGAGGAGGGCTGGGCGGTGGCGGTGGAGGAGGGCTGGGAGGTGGCGGCGGAGGAGGGCTGGGCGGCGGCGGAGGAGGAGGGCTGGGCGGCGGCGGCGGAGGAGGGCTGGGCGGCGGCGGCGGAGGAGGGCTGGGCGGCGGCGGAGGAGGAGGGCTGGGCGGCGGCGGCGGAGGAGGGCTGGGCGGCGGCGGAGGAGGAGGGCTGGGCGGCGGCGGTGGAGGAGGGCTGGGCGGTGGCGGTGGAGGAGGGCTGGGCAGTGGCGGTGGAGGAGGGCTGGGAGGTGGCGGCGGAGGAGGGCTGGGCGGCGGCGGCGGAGGAGGGCTGGGCGGCGGCGGCGGAGGAGGGCTGGGCGGCGGCGGAGGAGGAGGGCTGGGCGGTGGCGGTGGAGGAGGGCTGGGCGGTGGCGGTGGAGGAGGGCTGGGAGGTGGCGGCGGAGGAGGGCTGGGCGGTGGCGAAGGAGGAGGGCTTGGAGGCGGAGGTGGTGGCGGGCTTGGAGGCGACGGGCTGGGAGGGAGAGAGCTGGCAGGTGCTGGGCTGGGTGGTGAAGGCCGGGGCGACGGAGGGCGGGGCGAAGAGGAGCCGGGAGGGGGGGACTGCGGAGCCACTACACCACTGGCAGGTGGGGGATCATCGGCCTGAGGATAACTCGGCAGCGAGGGCAGGTCGATGGAGATCTCGCAGACACCCGTTCCGCCTGACGACTGACACGCGCTGCTGGCTCCGCCACAGCACTGGTTGGTGCCCATTCCGATGCCGGCAGAGCAAGAATCGTCGAGCAGGTTGCCGGTGAGCTTGCCATCGTGGATCTGTCGAAACGAAAACAAAAGGGCATTTAAAAAACAATAATATTACATTTATTAAGAATATCATTTTGCCGCGATCGCAGGTTTGTCGTACTGATCCTAATAGCTTTAATAGGCGCAGGGAATTAGATCTCAGGGCCCACGCACGGTACTAAGATTTGTTCGTAGAGTCCCTGCGACTCATATTTGACATCGCAAGACTACTACCGACGCACTCTCGCACCTGGAGCGGCAGCGAAGTCAGATTGGCGGGAACCAAGTAGGCAATCAAAGTGGTTTCGTCGCACTTGAGCCCAGTAGTGGAGCCCTCGCCGCAATCCACCGGAGAGCACTTGCTTGTCCGGCAGCAGGCCCAGCTGAAAGTGGCTCCGCCCTTGCACTCGGACAAGTCAACGGTAACGACCATCATCCCGGCCGCGTTGACACTTGAGCAGTTCACGGACAGACAGCCAGTGCTGCCGCCCATGTAGACGGTACTGCTGGCACTGCCAGTGAAAGAGCTGCAGCCAAGACACCGACCTGGGGGAGGAAATAGTGATCCCGGAGGACTGGGCGGAGACGGGCGAGGGCTGGGCGGGGTAGAAGCGGGAGGTGAGGGCCTTGGAGATGGCGGCGGGTTGGGAGGCGACGAGCTGGGAGGGAGAGAGCTGGCAGGTGCTGGGCTGGGTGGCGAAGGCCGGGGCGACGGAGGGCGGGGCGAAGAGGAGCCGGGAGGGGGGGACTGCGGAGCCACTACACCACTGGCAGGTGGGGGATCATCGGCCTGAGGATAACTCGGCAGCGAGGGCAGGTCGATGGAGATCTCGCAGACACCCGTTCCGCCTGACGACTGACACGCGCTGCTGGCTCCGCCACAGCACTGGTTGGTGCCCATTCCGATGCCGGCAGAGCAAGAATCGTCGAGCAGGTTGCCGGTGAGCTTGCCATCGTGGATCTGTCGAAACGAAAACAAAAGGGCATTTAAAAAACAATAATATTACATTTATTAAGAATATCATTTTGCCGCGATCGCAGGTTTGTCGTACTGATCCTAATAGCTTTAATAGGCGCAGGGAATTAGATCTCAGGGCCCACGCACGGTACTAAGATTTGTTCGTAGAGTCCCTGCGACTCATATTTGACATCGCAAGACTACTACCGACGCACTCTCGCACCTGGAGCGGCAGCGAAGTCAGATTGGCGGGAACCAAGTAGGCAATCAAAGTGGTTTCGTCGCACTTGAGCCCAGTAGTGGAGCCCTCGCCGCAATCCACCGGAGAGCACTTGCTTGTCCGGCAGCAGGCCCAGCTAAAGGTGGCTCCGCCCTTGCACTCGGACAAGTCAACGGTAACGACCATCATCCCGGCCGCGTTGATACTTGAGCAGTTCACGGACAGACAGCCAGTGCTGCCGCCCATGTAGACGGTACTGCTGGCACTGCCAGTGAAAGAGCTGCAGCCAAGACACCGACCTGGGGGAGGAAATAGTGATCCCGGAGGACTGGGCGGAGACGGGCGAGGGCTGGGCGGCGAGGAGGCGGGAGGCGAGGGCCTAGGAGATGGGGGAGGGTTGGGAGGCGACGGGCTGGGAGGGGGAGGGCTGGCAGGTGCTGGGCTGGGTGGTGAAGGCCGGGGCGATGGAGGACGTGTAGAAGAAGTGGAGCTGGGGGGAGAGGGGCTGGGAGGCCGTACGGTGGTAGGTGGAGAGCTCGATTGCTGGCAGCTAGTTACCGAAGTTAAATCGACAGAAATTTCGCAGACGCCAGTTCCGCCGGTCGCCTGGCATGAGCTAGATGCACCGCCGCAGCACTGGTTGCTGCCCATGCCGATGCCGGCAGAGCAGGAAGCATCGGGCAGGTTGCCAGTGAGCTGGCCGTCATGGATCTGCAAGAAAGCGTACCCACAAGTAAGGATTAGCAAGACAAAAATATCCGACGGACAGATGAGGAATCGATGGCGGATCGTAACATCTTCACACATGCAAACCGCGCCTGCTGCAAATGGATGTGCGGACTGTGCCCATGCATCTATGCAATCAGCCTCCTAGGTAGTTCACCGAGGATCAGTATCGTTGATAATTCCCGATATATTACAAGCGACGGTGCTTCGATCTGCACCTGGAGTGGAAGTGATGTCAGGGTCGTTGGAATCGAATAAGCGAATGAAGTCGTTTCGTCGCACTTGAACGCGGTAGTGTTGGAACCATCTCCGCAGCTGACAAGGGAGCACATCGCGGACCGACAGCAGGCCCAGCTGAACGCATCGCCGCTCTTACACCCAGACAGATCAACGGTAACTACCCTTCTCCCGCTTGTTGCGTTAAAGCTCGAACAGCTGACAGACAAACAGCCGGTGCTGCCGGATTTGTAGACGTTGCTGCTCGGACTGCCGGTGAGCGTGCGCACGTCCATGCAGTTCTGCATCTGCGAGCTGCCGCCCATCAAGGCACGTCGATGTCCGGCTGCTACTGCTCCCGGGGCCATGAGCATCACCAGAAGGAAGGGAGCCGCGGAACCTAGCATCCTAGCTCCGTGGGATCCGCCGGTTCTAAGCCCGCGACGATTGGGTTGTTCCACAGTGTTGAATTTGGCGCGTAGGGACACGGACGGCGTCACCGCCGCGGCCGGTGCATCGCTTCTTTTCGTCATCTTTCTACAGCTTTTGAAGCCACCGGATGGGGTGGATAGCTTTCAAAAGCAGCGCGGTCTCGAATTTATAGAGCGACGCCAACAGTTGATTGCCAACACGCCGTACGTTGGGGTACTGCAGCCGCATCGCATTGGCTCGAGTAAATTTCAATTTGCAATCTCATGCATGCAGCAACTGGAAGGGCGCTACAGCCGGGTATTGCAACAGGGCAATACTAACTGCTGGTGCCGCTGTCTTCGTTCTCTGCGCCCTTGGTCGGGTTTATGGTGGTTTGCCGTATCTCAGTAGAATGGTCTTTCCTTCTCCCATACATTGAAGCACCACAATTCCACCTTTGCGTCGCTTGCTGCCCGTATGTCCGTTGGGGTCTTACGGCCGGGTGGGCGTTTACTCTTTTTCGTGCAGTAAAGACCCAAGCTAGCCAAGCGACCGCGCTTAGATGAAAGCCAGTCCTGTGCCCTGCTGAACCAAACGCAAACAATGATTTCGTCAATCAGCCGCGTGCGCTTTGCACGGAATGTTTCCTTTCACTTTCCTAACCGCTCTTCTGCTGCTGGCTGCCGCTGGGTTTAATCCTGCCTTATAAGTGAGACATCGTAACCGCACGGGAGGGCCACAAGGAAAGAACGCACGGGACGCTTTAGGCGATTGAGGTAGGTGTCGCCAGCAGCTAGTAGCAGCAGCAGCCTGGTGCGGGCTGACCCTTTTGAGTGACACTGGGACACCATACGGACGGATGCGGCCTGGGATGGAGGAGCCCAAAGCAAGAGTAATTAGGATTCTTTTAAAGCTTCCTTTGTTCACTCAAAAAAATGCTAATAGGGATTCGCAGAGCAGGACACCCCGCCTCGCCCCTAAAGGAGATGCCCCAACAAAAGGCAATTGTCACGTTACACTGGTCATCGCGCAACTACAGCATTCTTCTCCTATTTTGGGGGCGCACTGCACCGGCTGAACACGATCCTCGCTCCTAAACGTAGACACACACACACACACTACCGTATGGAGGGCAAGCCCTACGTGGTACGGCACACCGGACGCAATGCGGTCGGTTCGATTCGGCGGGCTCGCTGCCTGATGTGCACTCAGCTGACAGGTCGCCTATGTCCAGATGATACGTTTCGTTTCGCACACGGAGCCGTATTTCCCATTGGCGGCACTACGGCGCATGTTTGGCACATAACAATGAGCACAAATCTTACTGATCAATCCAAAAGGCTAATATGTTACAGTGTACGCAAGCTCGGACGAGCCCAGGACAAGAGACTTCACCAAAACCATACGGAAACCTAAGGACATGAGAAGCCGGCGCTAGACGGCGCTGGACGGTGCTAGCAGCCAACAGATGCCCCAAAGGGCATAGGGAAAACAGGGACACCCCGCCTCGCCCAAGTAGGAGGAGCCCGACATTATAACATCACGGAAAAGGACAGCCCAGCCACCTCAAAGCCCACCACAGGTAATTAGCGCGCGACCAGACAGCCCGAAACGACGGAGTGGAAAAAGGCCCAGGGCGCCACCCACACGCGAAAATTGCCCCACCCGAAAGGGGACTGTGACACAACGGGCTGTCCCAAGAAACCAAGGTCAACGAGGACGGGCCTAATGCAAACTGGGCAGACGGCGCCCCAGGCCACAAAGACGCCAATACGGTCCCAGAAACACCTAGGCGTAGCATGCGGCGATGGAGAAGAAACAAAGCCCCGGGCCCACACAGGTGGACAAGAGGCCCACGAGGAGGAGCCGCTGAGGGTCCCCTGGGCAGCCAGGAGTTTAAGAGTCGGGATTTCATGCCACAAGAACTATTATCGTTTCCTGTTGTTCCCTGTGCCTTTTGGGGCATCTGCTGGTTGCTAGCGCTCTGGCTTCGCGTACGGTGAGGTCTAGGTATGGGGCCCCCTGTTGTCCTGCGCTTGCCCGGGCCTGAGGACATCGTAACCTCTTATCATTTAATATACGTGGCGCAAAGGCCACTGTACAAATTCCAGCTACCGGTAAGTAAGCGCACGCACTGAGCCGGAGCGCGCTCCGTTTGGGGTACTTGCAGCGCGCCGGCGGGTCGATGGCAACAGGTTTGGAGAGAATACGTCCGCTTTAAATGTGCGGCCCTAAACTGCCAGAGTCACCGACGTGGCCTGCCGAGTGCCGACCGCGGCCGTGAAGCGGCCAGTACACCTTATTTGCCACAATTGGAGTCGCTGACGCACATACACATTACACATACAGCGTCGAATTGCAACCAGTTGTCCTGCGTAAACGCGGTGGGTTGTAAACGGAGGCGTTTGGATGGTACGTACGGACTCTAAGACGGGCCGGGTTTGTTGGCTATATGTCAGCCGAACATGTGTTATTACACAATTATTTATTTAGCACTGAGTGGTTTCTGGGCCGCTTGACGACTCCAGATGCGGTTGGTGGCGACACGCGTTCTGGCCGCTTCACGGCAGGTGCCGCCCCGCCTCCATCCGTTGGATTGAACCAACAGTTCCCACAAGCGGACACCCCCTTCCATTATTGATTTGCACGCCGTACTCGTTTGCATGGCATAAAACGCGCATGGTGCCTACGTTGGACCGTACCAGCCAGCAGTTAGTCACCACCCAGAGCAGGAACGGGCCCGTCGCGCTTACAAATTAAATTCATAGGCTGTCTAAAACGGAGCCAGTCATTTTCGTTTGGGGGCGCATACGTCGCCATCCTTGCGTCCGTGCGTGACTCCAGTGTGTAATTTCAACTGTTCAGACGTACGAGATGTAGCGCGTGGCCCATTCCAGGATGTCTGCTGAACTCTGGTTCCTTGTCGTCTTGAATTTATTTAAACGTAGGAATCTTCGATTGCATACATTTGCGACTTGCAGTTGGTCCAGACGTCAGGTAGGGTCCCTCTCACCCTTTGAGCCACACCTGCCATACCTCATACGGCGCGCACGTTGCGTCGCAGTTTCCAGTGGTCCTTGCGTCAAAGGACAGAGCTGCAAATATAATAATCAAGTATTTATTGCAATAACAACATGGACAGACAATAGTAATATGTTACAATGTTCTCAGTGAATCGACCCAGGTCAAGAAGAAGATACCCTTACCGTAAAATCATTGCGGTTGTTATATTTCAATATATGACGAGGAAGTCGAGTGAGTACCTAAGCGCGAGGCGCCGGAATGAACGGGGCCGACCGGCCAAAGATTGGGTCAAACAGAGACGAACAGAGCGTCGGTAGGCTTCCTGGTATTTTGATTGCTGTGAGATGTTACAGTGTCCACAAGCCCGGACCAGCTCAGGACAAGAGAGGGATCCATACCAAGACCTCACCGGTGCGCCGTGCGACAAGCCAGGCTAGCAGCCAGCACACGCCCTAAAACCTGTTATGCACCTGTCCCTAACGCATCTTGAAGCGCAAGTGACAAAGACACCTGCTGCAGGCTACTACGTTCTAATTGCTACCAACTCTCAAACGCCGTCCCTGAAACCCCTGCCTGCCCTGGCTGCCCGGGGGCCTGAGCGGCTCCTGCATGGTGCTGTTCGTGTGCCGCTTGTCCGCCTGTGTGGTGCCTTCTGGCCCGAGGATGTTTTCTTTCCGCGTATGAAGGGTGTCCGACCTCAGTACGTCGGCCCGGGCTGTCTGATCCCCCGTTATCATGCGGTGGGCCTGGGGGTGCCTGGGTTGTCCTTTTGGGGCGGGACCCCGCCCTCTTGTTACAGTTTCCACAAGCCCGGGCGAGCCTAGGGCAAAAGGGGAGCCCCATACCGGGACCTCACCGTATGACAAGCCACCGCTAGCAGCCAGCAGGCCCCCCGAAAGGTAGGCACAGGAAAAACAGGACACCCCGCCGGCGGGCAGCCGGCCCCGAGGGCGGGGCCCCAACAAAAAGAACAGCCCAGCCACCTCATGGCCCACCACAGGCAGGTAGCGCGGGACCAGACAGCCCGAAACGACGGACTGGGAACAGGAAACCCCGGCGGCCCAGGGCACCATCTACACGTGATAATCGCCTCACGCAAAGGGCTGGCCAGCAAAGGAAAAATCATCATGACGGACAGCCCCAGCAAATCAGGGCCAAGAGGGCGGGCAAAACGCAAAACCAGGCAGACGGCGCCCCCGGCACACCCACCAACACGTAACAAACACTATTATTTTCCTTCCATCCTATAGATAAATAAAGAACGCGGCACTGTGTCCTCAAAGCCCGGGCGAACCCAGGACACGAACAGGGGCCCATGTCCGTGGGCTCACCATTGGAGAGCCAGGGCTGAACCCAGCAGACGCCCCGGAGGGCACAGGAGGGCACAGGAGGGCACAGGAGGGCACAGGAGGGCACAGGAGGGCACAGGAGGGCACAGGAGGGCACAGGAGGGCACAGGAGGGCACAGGAGGGCACAGGAGGGCACAGGGAGAAACAAAGGACACCCCGCAACGCCTACGAGGGCGGGCCCCGGCAAAAAAAGACAACCCAGCAGCCCAAGGCCCACCTAGCCCACCGCGGGAAACAAAGCGACGCATAGCGGGACCAGACAGCACGGACCAACGGGCTGGGGACAGAAAACCCCGGCGGCCCAGGGCATCACCCACTTGTCGAAAGCGCCCTACCTAAAAAACCGTCCAGCAAAGGGAACTTCACGATGCGCAGTACCAAAAAACGTAGACCAAGAAGACGTGGAAACCGGTTTTGCGAAACCGGTGTCGCAGGGATCCTAAAATAGCATGAGATAATAAAGTTCAAATTATCGTTTGTTTGTACGCACTGGACTTCCGTGCATCGCGATCGATAGCCCTCTGACCGACCATACAACCGCCGCACCGATCCCGACCCGAAACCCGACCCGAACGAGTCAGCCCGGCGCACCTAAGGGGAGGTAGATTCGCCTGGTGCAAACTGATTTAAATCCGAGCATCAGGGCTGCGAAAGTTGCGATCGGAGGATGCCGATCGAAACGATTCGCCTGCCTTGGTTTCAATGGGTGAATTCTTGGGAAGCAAACATTACCTTCCCATGGAGTGCTAAGGCTTCCGTGATATATGTCACATCTGTTGCTTCCTTTGCCCGTCATAAAACAAAGAAATTGATTGAGAGGAAACACAGAAGCACAGCAGCACAGATGCCGACATAAGGGTTGGCCAATGGAGGATGCCTAACCTTGAGAATCAATCGCTAGGTGACTTTGTTCTTCACGATATCCATGGGCTAGCACGGTCAGCTCGCGTCCGAGCAGTAGTAGACAGTTCTGACGCGCGTCGCACGTTTCACCACGAAACCGCAGCCAAGCAGGAACAACCTGGTCCCTTCAGCTCGTTTGAGGCGGTTGTGATAATCAGAGGTGACAATGTCCTCAAGCCCGGGCGAACCCAGGGCAAGAAGCGGGGCCCATGTCCATGGCCTCACCATAGGAGAGCTGGGGCTGAACCCAGCAGACGCCCCGAAGAGCACAGGAGGGCCTTGAAAGGCACAAAAACGCCACCGCGTCCAAGCAGCAGCCAAGACGCAACAAGCAAAGTCAAACGCCAGGCACCACAAAACGAAACGCACAACCCGCACGAAACAGCGGGGAAGGGCCACAACACAGACGTCCGGCAGAGCAGCCCAGAAAGGGAGCCGGCAAGTGGCAGGGGGATGAACCGTGAACAGCCACAACCCACACGGACGCGCCAACCATCGCGCCAACCAGCAAAAGGAATGTTAGCACAAAGGGCATTCCAAAAAAGGAAGCAGAACACCGCAGACAGCACCCCACACGGACAAGGACCAAGACGCGCCAGCCCACCACAGCCACAACGGAGAAAGGATAAGACAAGTCAGCGCTAGCGGCCAGCAGACGCCCCCAAAGGCACAGGAAAGAAGGGATCCCCCGCCGCGCCGAAGGCAGCGAGTCCCCCCCACACAAAACAACCCAGGCACCCTAGGCCCACCGCCAGGAACAACGACGAGAGCAGCAATCAGCTCGGACCGACGCGCCCAAGGCAACACCCACCCCACCCAAGCAACCGGCCAGCAAGGAAACGTCAGCACGACGGGTAGTCCCAACGAACCAAGGCCAAGAGGGCGGGCAAAAGGCAAAACCGGGCAGACGGCGCCCGCGGCACACCCACCAGCACGGCCACAGACGACAGAACCAACTAGGCGCACCAACGGTGTTGCCGAGCTCGTGATAATATGGACGCAATGGTGAACGCATGTAAGGCCGCCGTAAAGCGCCGGTACCTGTTAAAGCCTGACAGCCTAAGTGGCAGCCATTACGTAAGCGTGTTCGCGGTGCTCCCTCCGAAGCGGAGATGCCGTCCCATGGGTCGTCCGTGGGCATTCATGCTATCCGGTGAAGGGGAAGGGGCTGGCGTTGCGGCGAGTGCACGAGCAGCAGCATGCGTGGGAAGGGGGGAAGGGGGGAGGGGCTGGCAGGTGCCTTCGGGGCCCGGCGGGGCCTTAGAAATGCACCCTAATTGTACTTGTACTGAAATGCTAGGGATTGTAGCAGTTACTACTACATGCACAGGTGGGGGCCTTGGGGGTGTCTCACGGTACCAGGTAGGGGGTCTTTCCGCGGGGAGGGAGGCAATGACTTGCTTTCGAATAGTTTCGGGTGGTAGGCTGGGGCCAGGGAGTTAGCAAGAAGACGTTACAGTGTCCCGACAGCGGCGTCACGCCGGGGCCCCCGACCCGTGGGTCGGCCCGATCTCCCAGCTCGCGCACACGCCCATCCGCACCACGCTCCCGGCCCCCCCCTGCGGCCCCTGCGGCAACGACCCATGCGGTGTCCCTGAGGTACCCCGCGCCAGGACCCGCTCCTGCCCAGAGCCCCGCCGCAGGAACGTAGCTGCAGCCGTGGCAGCAGCAGCAGCAGCAGCAGCAGCCTGGGGATGCTGCCCCGGCTGCAGGTGGTTGTGGTGGTTGCGGTTGTTGGGGTGGTGGTTGTAGTCGTTGTGCGTCAAGTGCATCACCCCCATGGATGTGGCACAGTGGACCGCTGCGAGCTCCGCCTCAACCACCACGCGATGCCCAACACCCCCGCCGCCGCCGCCGCCGCCCCCATGACCCCCGCCGCTACCAGTACCACCGCCGCCATCGCCACCAGGACCCCCGCAGCTATCACCGCCGCCGCCGCCGCCGCCGCCGCCGCCCTCTGCCCCCACCCACGAGCTGCGCTCACCATTGCCACCACCACCAACACAACCCGCAGCAGGTCCTCTTGCCAGTTCGGGCACCCGCTCCGAAGCCGCGCCCGACGCTGCGCCCCGCTGCCCTGCAGCGTTCTGCGGTTGCGTCTGCTGCGTCTGCTGCGTCTGCTGGCCATGGACAGGGCCCGCCGCCTCCCGCCGCTCCCCCCACTGCTCCGAGGGCTGCGGCTCTGCGCGCTGCTCCGCGGTCACCAGCCGCAGCACCACCCTCGCCGCAAGCACCCCGCTGTCCCAGGGGGGCCGCTGGCTTGCCACCACTCGCCTCTCCAGCACTTGCCCCAGCGTCTGCGAGGAGCACCAGGGGGGTGGCATGAAAACCGGTTACACCACCGGTTACATCACAGACCACACGGATAGGATAGACAGGGGGTTACAGAAAAGAACCGGTTATTCGACACGGAAAGTGTGGGATAGCCAGGGGGGAGGGGAAGGTCTCATGCGCCTGACATCACCGCATCCAAACGCCGCCGATGTCGCCGGTCGCCCGGCTTCGAGGCATGTAGGCGAGGGAAGCAGGGGGGCCGCCCCGGGTACGTACCTCGCCATGGAAGGAACGATAACGACCCCGACTCACTTACCTTGTCGCCCACCCGCCCCGAAGGCCTAGGCCACCGGCGGCCGCCTCGGCGTCACCCACCCTCCCGCCCTCCCTCCAGCTGCCCTCCCCCCCTTGCACCGCCTCGTCTTCCGCCTCACCTCCATCCCCCTCCCCTCGCCTCCCCTTCCCCTCACTCCCTCACCCCCTCCTTTACCCTCACCTCGTCCAGCAGCTGCACCAGCTCCCCAGAGCGGCCTTCCTCGCAGGACCCCTCCCAACTGCAGTCCCCTCCGTCCTCTCCGTCCCCACCGTCCTCTCCGTCCCCTGCGCCTCCGCCATCAGCACCCCCACCCCTCGTCGTCCGAACCACATCCGGCATCGAGCTCCTGCCGCCGCCACCCACCGCGTCACCAACTGCAGCTGCACCGGCACCGGAGGTAGCTGCAGCCGCGGCGGCTGTAGCAGCAGCGGCTGTAGCAGCGGCGGCTGTAGCAGCGGCGGCTGTAGCAGCGCCGGCGCACTGCCTCGCCAGGTCCCCGCGCACGACTGCCTCCCCCACCCCGGTCACGCTGGCGGCGAACCCAGGGACACAGCGGCAACAGTGCCGGTAGTGCAACAGGTCCGGGCCGGGCCGCACGAGGTCGCGAGAGGAGCTGGCCGGGGCGGCGCCCGCTGGGGGGCACCATGGGGCGGCTGAAGGCGCCGGCTCTGCCAGGAGATGTGGCGGCGGCCGCGGCGGGAGAAGCAGCGGCGGCGACGACGTGACGTGGCCAGCGGCGGCGGCGGCGGCGGCGCAGCGGGCGGCGGCGCCGGCGCATTCGTCGCAGACCCATGGGTCCTGTCCCCAGCACCCGCTGCCGTACACAGCGGCCTCCCCAACGCGGCCCGGGAACTTGACGGCGATGCCGCCCGAGGATACACCGGACGCCACCCGGCCTGTGGTGGTTGGCGGTTGGGAGTATGGAAGAAGAACGGGAGAGGGCGGTTGGGTTGGGGCAAGTTGGGGTAGAGCGGAGGTGCGGTGAGGGCGGCTAGGGGTGTTGGGGTGATGTGGACGTGTTGGTGGAGCCTTCTGACAATTTTGTTGCTCTTCAAAAAATTAGTGTGGTAACGCACTGCTCCATCACGCGTACATCCTTGTCTGATATCCTTGTCTTTACCACATTTTCCTCCATAGGAGTCATTCATGAAATTGATGAAGTTGAAGAAACAACGAAGTGGCACACGCACGATGTGGGTGCGGCCCCCGCAGCCGCTCCTCCCGTTCCATCACATGCCGACGACATGCCGGTCAGTTAGCACCTGAAGCCGCGGCCGCCGTTGGGGCGTCTTGAGGTACTCCTATAGGGTTCTCCGCTTCGTGCCCAACCGAATCCAACGACCCTGGGCAGTTCCCCCAACCGACTCGGCACTCACCCATGTAATCCACACACAGCGCTCCAACCGTATCCAAACGGACCTCCTCGACGTCCGCCTCCCAATCGCCGCTGTCACCGCCGCCACCGCCGCCGCCGCCGTCACCGCCGCTGTCACCGCCGCCGCCACCGCCGGCGGCCGCCTCCGTCACACTCCTCGATTGCCCCCTCCCACCACCAACGGCCCCGGCGCCGACAGCAGTGCGGATCTTCTTGTTGGGCGGACCCTCCCCTGGCGGCTGGAGCCGCCCCTCCGAGCGAAGATCGCCAAGTCCACGAGAGTCACCCAGCTGTTGCTGCTGTTGCTGCTGTTGCTGCTGTTGCTGCCCCTGCTGCTGCCCCTGCTGCTGCCCCTGCTGCTGCCCGTGTTGTCCCTGAGCCCTCGCCACCGCAACATCACGCCCACTTCCCCCAGCCGCCCCGGGCGCCGCAGGGCCCTCCGGGGATGCAGCGAGCGCCGCCGTTCCGACAGCCGCCGCCGCCTCGGCCGCCGCCCGAATCATGTGGGTGTATCGGCGCCACGAGCCTAGGGCCGCAGAGGTGACCTGGAACTGGGAGGGGTGTAGCAAGGTTGCGGCGGGGGGGCGGTTGGTGAGTTTTGGGGAACTGCGGGAGGAAAATGGGGTATGATGACGCCGCCGCTCAGCCACGAACACGATTCTCAAGGGCGGCGGCGTTCGAGGCATCCGCTGCAACTCCACCGCCGCCGCCCCGCCGCTCCAGCCGCCGCTACGCCGCCCCTCCTGCCCCGCCCGTCGCCAAGTCCTCCCCCGCCCGCTCAGCCCCGGCCCTCCGCCCCAGCGGCATACCCAGTCACCCACCCCTGGCGGCACCGGCTGGCCCGGGGGCACCGCAACCAGACCCGCCGCGTGCGCGTAGCTGCGGGCCCCTTCGCCCACCAACAGCCTGGCAGGGAGGGCAGGGCAGGGCAGGGCAGGGCAGGGCAGGGCAGGGCATTGGTTCGGGTGGGGGAGGGGCCCAGAGGGGGCGCATGGGTGGGCACGAATGCGAGGGCAGCCGGGGGGGCGCCTGGCAGGGAGGCCCACTCACATGGGCCTTACGCGACCGCAGCTGAGAGGTACGGCAGAGTCCCTCGCCAGTGCCGCAGCCGCCAATATGGGGTTCTGCACGCCTGCAGCCATCGCCGCCGCCGCCGTCGCCGCCAGGACCAGCACCAGGACCACAGCATCAGGCGGTGGAGGCAGCGCCATTGTGAGAGGGGTGCCGACGAGTGCGAATGCCGGTCATTCATTTGCGGGCGGTGGCAAAGAAAGGTCGGTGGGAAGTTCGTAAGAGGTTGGGAGAGGCCGTCGGAGGAAGGGGGAGGGAAAGAGAGGGAGGGAGGGAGGGGGGGGAGAGGGCAGCGAGAGGTGGCTTGCAGGAGCAGCGAGCGAGGTGGGACGCCGGCAATGAAGTAGTGTCGGGCGCCCAGACGAGACGACGTATCAGGAGGCGGTGAGTATGGCGTATTATGCCCCTTGTTTCCTCGTATCCATTACTCCCCAACCGCCAACCATTGCACTGTTTCTCGCCCGACTCCCAGCCCACCTCCCCGCCCGCTTCCCCGACCACCTCCCCAGTCAACACAAGCTCCCGCCCGCTGCCGTACCAGCTACTGCGCCCACCGCGCCGTACCGCCCGTCGCCCGCCATCAGCGATGCGTCGCATTCCACTGCGCCCGCCAGGTTAAGACTGGAGCCGGTGCCGGCGTTGGTGAAGGGGCTGTCCTGCGGAGCGGTTAATTGGTTGGTAGTTAGGTCCGTGTTGGCGGGTGGATGATGGCGACTTAGGGGGCAGGGCTGCGCTTGTACGGAGGTTGCAAGGAAAAACCGTGTGCGGAAGAGGAAGGAGGTGGGGAGTTCCGCCGCCCTGACACCACCGCCGCCCCTAGGAGAGAGGCCCACGGACTCACTTCAAGGACGCGTATTGCTGCCGCCACGCCATCTGCCGCTGGGTGCCCGCCCGCCAGCACCGCCGCCGCCGCCTGGCACGCCGCCGCCATGGCCTGCCTGCGGATCCGGTCGGGCGCGGCGGTGTTGCTTTTGGTGCGATCTTGCCAGTGCCGGTATCAACCATGGTAGGAAGGGTGCGAAGCCGGAAAATTGCAACGTTGGGAAGTTGGGAGTTGGGTTGTTAGCAGTTGGGAAGCGGGGCCCACCTGTACACCGCCTCCTTGGCCGGTGCATGCGCCCCCGCACCGCAGTGCACCGCCACCAGGAAGGGGAAGGAGAGCTGCTGCTGCTGCTGCTGCTGCTGCTGCTGCTGCTGCTGCTGCTGCTGCTGCTGCTGCTGCTGCTGCTGTGGAGGCGGTGGCGGGTGGCCCACCGGCGTCATCGCCGCTGTGGGCTCCATGGGCGACTGCGAGGGCAACCCCGCCCCGCCCCTCTCCACGATCCACCCCACCCGCAAACCGGCTATAGCTCCTCCAGATGAGCAGCCGCTAGCGCAGATGTCTGAAGGTCGATGCTGCTGATAAGGTGTCCTCTTAATGCGACCTTGCGGCTATTCTGCAGCGCGGCACGAATGAGCAGGCGCAGCAGCAGCAGAAGCAAGAGCTCACTGCGGGCGGTTATTAGGAGCCCTGTGTGCGTGCGGCGCTTCGGAACAGGGCAGAGCGGGTGATGTTTGATAGGATGCTGGAGATTTGTCTGTGTGGTACACCACTGGGTCCTGATGCAGCAGCTGCGGCAGCAGCTGCGGTCATGAACGGTGCTACTGCGGCTTCGTAACGCCACCCCGGCGTACCTAGCCAAGTAGCCCCGGAGGGCCTGCACCTTCCGTGAGTGGCAAGGATTCAAGTAGCCGTGTGCGATGTCGGTAGCAGCCTGTTCGGGGAGAGCGGCCTGAAGCAGCACCTTGCAGATGTGAAACGTGCAAGCTAAATAATATGAGTGTAGAACAAAGTGTGTACTACATATTACATTGGGTTATGCAGCAAAAGGCAGTCGGAATGCAACTGTTACAAGGTAGCTGGAGCAGTCAGGGTGCCGCCATGGACGAGCGACCAACCAGCCATACATGAATTTGGATTAAGCGTATGCGCGACTAGTACTGCAGCATATACATCACCATCAAACACAGGCCTTGTAGTTTTGCTGTAATTCGGTTGCCAAACTTCCACTTCTGCACAGGACTACTGAGACATCCTTGCTGTCCACGCTCTTTGTTGCTTGCCACGACAAGCTTCGCACGTAGTAGTTCTTAAAAGAACCCGGTCACTGGGGAAACTCGCAGCCGCCACGCCGACATCGTCGAGGGAGAATGCGACGAAAGAAGCATAAACAAACGCGACGGGCCACCAATTACTATCGTATCAACTATGGTTTTCATGAGCCGTACAAGGTGCTGCTGGACGGGAACTTCATCCATGCCACCAAGGCAATCAAGTAAGCGGCCTGCTCACTCCACTGCGGCTGCGGCCATAAAGCACTTGCAAGACCTACGTTTACAAAGGGGGGACAGCCAGCGACGACCTGGTGTCAGCTGAGTCCAGTGATGTGGATGTTATCGACTAGGTGGTTGGTGGGCCAGGTTTTGCGGTGGAGGAGGGCAGGGGTGACCTCGAAAACATAGGATCGAAGCGGAACTGATTTTTCTCGGTAATCGAGGACGCAGTTTCCTACCACGCGGCCAAAGCAGCACCAAATCCTTAAACCCTAACCCCTGCCAACCCGGCCTTACAACCCCGCCCCCCCTCCCCCAGCATGTCGGATCTAGCAACCCACCTGCCGAAGCTGCTGGGAGGCACCTGCAAGCTTTACACCACAAAGTAGGCAGCAACAGCAGCAACAGCAGCAGCAGCAGCCGGGGGGTGCGGGCAGCTAGGGGTTACAACGGGTAGCATTGGCGGAGTCCGCTACAGGGAGGGTGCTCAGGCTGAGAGGGCGCGTTAAGACTTATGAATTCGTGATGATGATCATGGTATGGGGCCGACTTGCGGATAGGCCATCCACCTAGATTGCCCCGTCGCACAACTAACCTCCAACTTCCAACCCCCAACTACCTCAGGTGTGTGACCCGTGAGTTGTACTCGCTGGGGGGCGACTACGCCGCCTCCGCCGCCGCCGCCAGGGCCTTCCCTCTTCACAAGTGCGAACACGGCAAATGCGGACACTCACATGAGAAGGGGGAGGAGGAGGAGGGGGAGGGGGGGGCGCAGGAGCAGGGCGAGGGCGGCGGCCCGGTGCCGGCGGCGGAGTGCATTCGAGCTGCGATAGGTGAGCGGTGGTTGGGAGAGGGGTGGCCTGGCGGGGGAGTACGAGGAGACCCGGTTACACGACATAGGAAGCGGAGGGTAGAAACTAGTCCCGGGGGGATTGCGAGGGGGCGAACCCCACGGTGCCAAGCATGGTCTTGAACCCCCCTCCAGCCAAACGTTATCGTGCCTCTACCCTCCTGCCCCCCTACCCACCGACCCCATTGGCTCTCTACCCACCGACCTCCCTGGCTCCCTACCCACCACCCCCCCTGGCCCCCTACCTACCAACCCGTCCCCCCCCCCGCCCTAGGCCGACGCAACGAGTCTCACTGGTTCGTGGCCACTCAGGACGCCGCCCTGCGGAGAGCGCTGGGGCAGGTGGGTGCGGAGGGGAGGAGGGGGAGGGGGAGTGGGAAGGGGTGCAGAGGGGCCGCGGGGGGCGGAGGGAGGGGTGTGTTTTGCAGCTTCAGGCGCCACGGCCGCCATCGGTCCGCCCCCTTCAGCTGGAAGTGACCCGTTTCCCTCCTCCCCTTTCCCCTCGCCCTTATCCCTCAAACCCTTAAAATCCCCGAGCCCTGTCCTCTTCCCCCTGTCCTCTTCCCTCTCCCCCCAGATCCC
This sequence comes from Yamagishiella unicocca, assembly GCA_003116995.1. NCBI lineage: Eukaryota > Viridiplantae > Chlorophyta > Chlorophyceae > Chlamydomonadales > Volvocaceae > Yamagishiella > Yamagishiella unicocca. The sequence goes on from BDSL01000088.1 coordinate 174,015, forward strand.
CGGCTGCCCGCTTGTGTTCGCCACCGTCAACGGTGTCCACTTGGAGACGCCTTCCGAGGTGACCAAGCAGAAGGCCAAGGAGGTGAGGGTTTCACAGGGCGGGGGGTTTCACAGGGCCGGGGGTTTCACAGGGCCGGGGGTTTCACAGGGCCGGAATGGGGGGGCGGGGGCGCTCATCCGACATTGACAGCATCGCTCTGGAAAACAGACTCATCCCTTTCTGAAACACGTCCCTCGCTAGACGATTCGGTTCACTGGCAGCTGCCCCCGTCACCCGCCATGACAAGCGCATGCCCTCTCCCGCCCGCCCGCCTTCCTCGCCCTTCCTCCCCCCAGGCCGAGGAGGCCACCCGGACGGTGGGCAGGCACGAGCGGGCCGCAGAGCCGCTGCTCCGGCGGGAGGAGCTGGAGGGGCTGCGGCGGGAGCAGCGGCGGGAGGGGGGCAAGGGGGGGCTGCCGCCGCCCACCACCAGCGCCAGGTTCCGGAGGAACAAGGCAAAGGTTCGCAAGGGGGGGGGGGCAGGACGGAGCGTAGGAACGCGGGGGAGGGGGGGTGGGGGGATAGAGGAGGGGGCGACACACGCGGTGGGACAGGTCATGCAGCGGCAGTGGCGCTTGCTGTCTGCTGCCCGTTGCCATCTCTGAAGGGCCCGGCCCACCTGCTGGGTTCCGGAAACGTCTGTTCTAACCGTTTTTTTACGCGGTCACGGGTCTTCCTTGCGGCCTACTGTGGTCCATGCTGGCGTCTTAGCGGGTGAGGCGACCACCGCTCGTTGCACACAAAACGACTGCGTAAGGCCCCCCTGTTGGAAGCAAACCGAAGCCCCCTAACTCCTAACTGTCTTGCGTCCGGACAGGGCCCCAACCCGCTGGCATCGAAGAGGAAGGTGAAGAAGCCGGCAGCCGCGACGCCGGCGGCGGCGGCAACGGCGCAGCAGCAGCAAAAGAAGCGTAAAGCGGGGGACGCAGGAGCTGGTGGTGGCGGAGGAGGAGGTGACGCGGCGGCGCAACAACAGAAGCGGCGGCGGAAACGTGCAACGCAAGGTGCCGGTGGCGGCGGCGGGGGTGGTGGCGACTAGGTGCTGGTGCAGCTGACACGTGACCCTGCCGTGATGGGTCCCTGCCAGAGCACAGAGACAATGACGCTTGGTGTGGTTGCTGAGGAGGCGGCAGCTGAGGGGGGCGCAACGTGGGCCGGACGTCCTGGAGCTGGACTGCGGCTCCTTTTCTCCCACAGCTGAGACGAGGAGGGCCGGGTGGGGCTCGATAGATGTACGGGGGTACAAGAGGGCAGCGGCGCAAGGCCCGTGTGGCCTCCCTCCGGGCCTCCTGCTGCGGACTGGCTGCACGCGGAGAGCCCGACGTTAAGAGGCGGGGCCGGGTCGGGAACGGCCTCTCCTTGTAACCCGTCGAAAATGAGGATGGGTTGCCGATATGGTAACCTGACGGCACGGTCTTCTCCTTCAGATAACAGCACAGCAACAAAAACTGGTGTTGCCTGTCGACTGTGGAGAGAGGGAGAGAGTTTACACCTGAGGCGAGCTATTTTTACTTACAAATCAAAGCAGTCGTCCGAGGTCTCACCGTACTTCCGTACGAATCGAGTACGATTCCGTACCCGCATATGGCGCAGTCCGAGTTATAGGGTAGTAGTCCGAGTCCCCCTTTTCATGATCCCCCCACCTCGTGGTGACATCGTTTGTCGAAAGAGATCGCGATCGTGCCATCTTCCCACCCCCCTTTCAAACCACGACTGCCGGTCATTCCCCCCGCATCCCCCCCACCCGGCCCCCAAACAGAACACATACACACGCAGCTCCCCCTTGGGCTTTGTTCTGTTGCTGCAACTGACGCGCCGCTGGCAGCCCGAGGAACGGCAAACCCCAAGCGACGCGACCTTGCTGACTCCCCCCCATCCACCCATGTGCCCTCCCTTGACTCGTATCACATCACACGTCCCAGCAGTACACCAACCCACACGCATTCCCGGACCCGGGGCCTGACCCCCTCCCCTCAGCGGCCACGAACACCGGGTCCTCTGGGGCTGGCCACGTACACACACCAGCCAGCCAGCCGCCCAGCCAGCCACTTTGCGGCTGGGGGCATCGTGGCGCCACGTGCTGTAGCTGCCGCTCCTTCACACCCATCACAACGATGCTGCTGCTGGTGGTGCTGCTGGTGGTGCTGCTGCTACGTGGCGGGGAGATCATCAGGATCCGGCCAACTCGTCCGGAGGGGCCTTATCTCGAGCCGGGGTCCGAGCCGCCGGGGAACTTGTCACAGGCATCCAGCTTGCCGCGGAAGTACCTTTGGCGGAGGAGGGGGGGGGAGGAAGACCCGGTTACAGGACTTAGGAAACGGAGCGCGGAGACGAGCCAGGAGGGGTGGGGCTGTGTGTGTGCGGAGACGTGCGTGTATGGGGCGGGGAGGACGGCAGTGAAGGCAGGGGACTGGTTGAAGCCGCAGGTTGCAGCAAGGCGGTGTTGCGCAGTTCCTACAGTGTTATTGGCAACGCGCTGCGACTGCCACCTCCGCACGCCTCCCCCGCAGCCAGGTAACCTACACCCCACCCCTCCGCTAAAGTGTCGACCTACGGGCTTCCCCTCAACCCAATCCCGCTGTGTGAGTCGGTCCCCCCTCCCCTTCCCTCCTCACCAGCCCCCGTCCAGCAGCCCTTTCCGAGCATCGCACCCTCCCAGACCCCTTCCCTCCCCCCACATACACACACGCGCGTCCCGGTGTTCGAAGGCTATGCACACGCTACATTTCCCCAGTCGCGTTACCGGTTCTTTTATTGTAACCCCCCTACATACACCCCCACTCGCGCACCTGTCCATGATGCACAGCATGCGGGCGTGCTTGTCGGGGTGGTAGTTGAAGTGCACCATCACGGGGGTGGGCGCGGAGGAGCTGGCGCCGGGGATGTAGGCGGACCTCTTGGTCCTGGGGGGGATGGGGGGCAAGAAAGGGGGGTGGGGGTGGGGAGCGTGTGAGGTTGGGTTCTCCTGAAGGAGTGGCGGGACTGGTTGGGTTCGGCCCTGAAGGAGTGGCGGGATACCCCTTCTCACAAGCCGCCAGGGCGCAGGTGGATGTTGTATGGCGGGTGCGGCAGCGGCATGACCCCCCGCCGCCGCTTCCACTCCCCCTGGCGGCGGCCCCCCTCCGTCGGCTCCTCCCTCCCCGCTACCCAAAACACACACCCCGCAACCCCCCCTCTCCACCCTCTTTCTCCCGCCGTACCTGAAGTAGCGTTTGGAGTTGACGAACAGGTCCACGTCCATCACGCGTAGTGTGGCGTACGGGTTGGCGTAGTCGCCGTGGGACTGGGTCAGCAAGTGCATGTTGAACACCTGGCGGCGGCGAGCGGAGAGAAGGGGGGCTTAGAGCTGACCAACATAACCCAGCAGCCATGACAGTAAGAACAAAAGAGCCTTAAAGGAATGAGAGTTTTGTAACAAAACTACAGTTAGAAAACATAAAGCATAGTCAGGGTGGGGGAGTGGCGAAAAGACTCGGTTACACGACGGGGGGTGAAAGGGGGAAGGGGGGACGGGGGAAGTGAGAGCCGTACAGCTGCACAGGGCCTGTCACAGAAACCAGTGTGACCACGAAAGGCCACTCCTCCAGTCGACGAGGGCAGGGGTACGACACGTCACCTTTTTGTCCGGGAAGCAGTCCCCGCCGCCCCTACAGCCCTCCCTCCCTGGACCTCTGGGTTTCCCCTTGCCGTACCGTACCTGCTGGTCCCACCCCGGCTGGCGCGCCAGCTCGTCCGCCGCCCTCTTCACCACCGCGAAGGCGCGGTGGGTGGCGCGAATGTAGGCGCAGCCCACGTTGATGCTGCCGGGAGGGAGGAGGGCGCGCGCGCGTGTGTGTGTGTGTGTGTATGTGTGCCTTCCATCATCTGACCGAGCCTGACGTTGGCCAAGGGCAGCTACCCTGCCCTAACGGAAAGACCGCCTAAGCACTCTCCTGTGTGTGTGTTTTATAAATGCTGAGCTGAGCCGCGAAGGAGACTGAGCGCGAAGAGACCAATGTGTGTGTGTTTTATAAATGCTGAGCTGAGCCGCGAAGGAGACGGAGCGCAAAGAGACCAAGGAATCCGGAGGCAAGGCGAGGCGTCAATGTGTGCGTGTGTTTTTACCGCGGAGCCACGGTGTGCGTGGGCGGGGAGCGTTGGCAGATGCGTACATGGCGTGGGAGTGTGGAGTTTGCGGACCAGGAGGTTGCATCTGTGGGGCAGGAGGAGGGCAGTGCCAGCCACTCGCGCACCCCACTCACGTGAAGGTCTGCATGTACAGGCCGCCGCCGCCCCAGCCCATGGTGGGGTCGTGTATGGACGTCATGGTGCCGTACGCCATCTCGTCGAAGCCGTCGGACGAGGACTCGATGTCGGCATCGCGGTGAAGCGCGTCAAAGGGGTTGGACATGTAGACCAGGTCCTAGGGGGTTGGGGGGTAACGGGTTGCGGGGGTTGCGGGGAAACCCGGGGAAACCGAACAGGGGTCGGGGTGGGGTTGGTGATATATACGAAGTCCTTAGGGCGAGAGAGGGCGGTGCGGAGGTAGTGTAGACATGAAAGAATACCCAACACACGAGGAGGGCGGGGTATGGGGTTGCGGGGACCCAGGACGGCTGGGAGGATTGTGTTTTGCTCAAGGCACCGGCCGTAAGCTGATCGTCGCCCCACGTGGATGGGACGTGATGGGGCGGGGCTGTCCGGGAAGAAGACGCGGTGCTTGGGCGCGGCCCGACCGCGCCAGCCGCGTCTCGTGGGAGGGCTCACCATGTCCGTGATCATGGTGTGGTATCCCAGCTGCAGGGAGGTCTGCAGCAGGCTGAACTTGAGCGACGACACGCGGTTGGCCTCGCGGGTGTTGGCTTGGACGTCGGGGATGCGCACGTTGGGGTGGAACCAGTTGACGGCGAAGGCGCGAGGGCCACGAGTCACGGCGCGGTCCTGCAGGTACCTGCGCTCCAGGGAGGGAGGGAGGGAGCGGGGAAGCGAGGGGGGGGGAGGAGAACCGGTTACATGACGTAGGAAACGCGAGGGCAGAAACTAACCGGTGGATGGGGAGGGGGGGGCCGAGGGAGGGGGGCCGTGGGCGCGGCGTGTGGATATGGCACCAGCCAGATCGGCCGGGGTGCCTAGCAGAAAGAGGACAAGGTGAAGGGCATCAGGGGGAGCTCCAGGGAGGCCCGGCATGTGGATTGATTGCGCTGCGCTGCCTGACGCGCTGCCTCCCTCCTTCGGACCCGTCGGCTGCTGAGTGTTGTTGGGGTGAGGTCCCGGCACCCGGCGGCACCACAAGCCAGCCCGCAGCGATCCGAAACCAGCAGCAGCAGCCCTAGACACGACAGTAGCCGTAGCAGCAGCACCTCCCCACCACCGCTCGAAACACCGTGCTCCGCTGCGTGGCCCCATTTGGCCACCAACCCCTCCTCCCGCTCCAGGAGGGGTTGGTGGCGGCTTCCTCCAGGGCCCCCTGCCATATAAAAATCCGCACGCTCAGAGGACGCGTTTGACTGATGTGGGTCGCTTGCGTTCATACGCTTGGTCTCCGGTTCGAGTCGGACCCCGGCACCAACCTGGCTGCCCGGGTCGGCCACCTGCTAGATGTTGTGTGTCCGGTCCCGACGCAACCCGGACGCAAGGGACATGGCGCGGCCCGCGCTCGCTCGCTCATTTGTTCTCTTGCTAAACAGATGGACGTCCGCTCGCCTCGTTAATCCTTCCAGGACCCCATCCGTTCCTCCTTCTCCCGGCCCCGCATTCCCGAGAGTCCCCGAAAGCCCCAACCATCGGATGGTGACCGGTACCTCCTCCTCCCTAACCCCCGCCGCCCCCCCCTTCCGGTTCATATTACGACCTTCGGCTTTCGTATCCCTCGAACCCTTCCGGTCCGCAGAAGGGAACCCTAGCTCCTCCAACCTCCCCTTCCTCAACCCCTCCCCACATCCCTCTTCTTCACCCCTTCTAGTCTCTTACAATCGGCCCGTCCTGCTCCCAGCCGCCGTGTCATTGCGCTTCCCCGGTTCCATCCACGCCCCCCAGGTATACGCACTTCGCCGCTTGGTCATCTGTGACGCCGATGAGATGGTTGGTGACGTTGGATCGCTCCAGGATTTCAAGGAATGACTCCAGGATGTTGCCGCCGTTCCACCAGCACAGCGTAGTGTTCTTGCAAATCATGACTGCGTTCACCAGCGCCAACATGACCTCTTTCTTTTCGTTGGCGTGGGTCTTAAGCAGCTTGGCGAAGTCGGGGTTCTCCGCTTCCACCTCCGCTGCGGGCCGCATCAGGTACCTTGACTCGATGGGCTGGACGGTGGTCACCGGATGGCCGTTGGGGTCGCAGGTGCCGGGTGCGGAGCTGGTGGTGGCTGTGGAAAGGCTGCTGGTGCTACTGCTGCTGCTGCCAAGCTGCGAGGTTGAACCAGCCGTGACGTGGACTGGATCTACCTCTATGTTGGCAGCCGTGGCGCGACGGCGCCAGTTGTCGAGGTGCTTCTGCAGCTCTGCGCCCTCGGCCAGGAGCGACGCCCGGTCCATCGGCGGGTCGACCCACGCCGGCTGCTGCGCAGCGGGCCTGCCACGGACAAGCATAATGATCGCCACTGCCACCAGTGCCTGGCCGCCCAGCAGGACGAGCCAGACTGTCCGTTGCATGCTCCTCCCCTGGGAGCGCTTGTCCATTTTTGCAACAGGTCGACGTCACTATAACATGTCACTTTGTTTCTATGATTAATGATCACTTGCACTATAAGTAGGAATGCTATCGTGCAAGTCGAGGCGCAACGGCTCGGTTGATAATTGAAATGGGAAGGACGAGCAGGGCGCATGTCTACGGACAGCGGGACAGGCCTTGATCACACCCGTTCCATGAAGCTGTATTTACTTTTTATACTGTACCATTAAGGCATTCCTAGCCGTGCAGCCTGAACTCCACTGTGTCGGCGGACGATGGGTCGCAACTGAAGGAGCCCCGGGCATCCCGGCAGCGACATGGAGCGCTTCACCACCACGTTTGAAGTACGTGTTGCCTACACTGAAGTTCAGTTGCCTCGCCGACTCTGACCCGTTAACGAAGCCACACGAAAAGGACGCAACCCCGGGCGTAACAGTGCCTTGCGCTCCGCGTAGGCCCTGCTGGCAGCCCTGGCTGATGCGGTCAAGCAGCTAGGGGAGGGCAGCCAGCAGCCGTGGGCCCGCACGCGGGTGGAGGAGGCGAAGCAGGACTTCATCAGCTGCTGCGATATCATGTAAGTGTGCCCCGCGCGGCGACAGACAGCAGGGTCGAGGGCCCCGCCGGGCTGGGCAGGGTACGGGGATTGGTTGTGCCGTGCATTCGTGGTGGAAGGGAAGCAGAGTGTCCGGGACAGGATGTTATCGGGTGCCGCAGTCGCGTTTGGTAGCCACGGAGAGCTTCGAGGCGAAGAGGAGTTGTATGTTACAGCGGTAGCTGCTGGACCCGTCGGCACCCGCCACCGCGGGTCGGCCGGCACGCACCGTCCTTCCTTTCATTTTGGGCGCCTTTCTCCCTCGCCCTCACCAGTCCAACCCCGCCTCCCTCTTCCCCCGCCGGTGCAGGTGCTTCCAGCTGGTAGGGACCAGCGAGGGGAGCGCACCCGGGGCGGGGTCGGAGGCTGGGGCTGCCCGACAGCGCGCGGAGCGGAGGGTCGCGAAGTGGAGGTTGGGATTTGTCAGGTGGTGGCAGCTACAGGAACGGACTCTGCGGCACAGTCACCTCGGCATTCTGATGTCATAAGGAAGAGGGGACTTCACCCCGCCAATGAACACATCGCTTGCTTGTTGCGGCTGCAGAAGCAAGCTGTGGAGGTGATACGTCAGGAAATGCTGCACGCCGTGCCCTCCTCGGGGCTGCCGCAGAGTGAGTGCTCCAAAGCACTGCGCGGCTAAGACTGCGGGTCGGCGGGTTGAGTCGGTTAACCCTGGCCGCCATGATGCTGCTCGTCCAAGGACGTGGGCTCCTATTTGTTTTTCATTTGTGCGTTAACCAATTAACTAATTATAAAAAGGATCCAAGGCATCCTTCTTGGCCATTGCGGGCGCCCGGTCATGCTCTACACCTGCTTGCCCACCCATCAACCGCTGTGTCGTGTCCACCGATCACCTCGCTATCCCCACCCCGTTGCAGACACGGCTATGGACGCAGAGCAGGTCCGGCAGGTGCTGGAGGCGGCCGAGCAGTTCATCGTGCAGCTCAGCGACCCCAGCCAGCGATCCGGGGCCCAGCCGATGGAGGTGCACGTCCCCGCAGCGCTCGGCCACGGGAGCCTGGCGTATAATCCTTGCGTGTAACGGAGAGGGCGCGGAACCGGAATGTTGTTGCACAAAATTGGTACACACCCAATGAATGGTCCCCCGCACACGTGTCCAACGAACAGCGCGACAGGTCCAACGGTCACGACAACCAACATAACGGAGTGCGCCTTGGCAGGGGGCGCCCTTCGGGAACGCTGCCATGAAACGCCATGGCGGCACCTTACAACCGTCAACAAAGTACAACTCGTGCAGCGGCAACGTACTGCATGATAGGTCAGTTGGTCAGCTCGTCGACTACGGTTTTAAAAGTACAACAAATGACGCAGCCGGGCCAGAGCTAGGCATGGTATTGCAGCCTGAACTCCAGGGAGGGTGATTAGGGTCATTCCGCCGTCATTTTCAACCTTGCGTTTGCGCGTCAAGACCCCTCCAACACGAACGCGCACCTCCTGCAATTTATGGCCGTAAGCCCCAGCGCCCTCAAAAACGCTGAGCGTGCATTTTCAACGGCGTCACATCACAGTTGGATAAGCAGTGAGCAGGACGGCGATTGGAGCAGCGCCCGGCACACCGCGTTTGTAATCCACGACGTAAAGCCTCCACTACTGCGCTGAAAGGGCCCATTTTTTAGTCGCCACCGAAGTGACTTGCCACTATTTCGTCTGGACCCGAGGAACGCCCCAAACCTGCCAGCAACTCGGCCCCAATGCGGCCGGCGGGCCTGGTCGACCCCTACTTGCCCTTCTCCTGGTTGTATAGGGCCTGCTCCTTGTTGTAGCGCTCCTTGTCATCCTCCGCCTGCTTGAGGTACCTGCAGGGTTAGGGTTTTTTGAACGCGGCACTGGGAGGTTAGATGGAGCCCCGGTAGATGGACCGCGGGCTCGGGTGAGCCGTGACGACGGAAGCGCAAGCATATGCACAGTGCATGAAGCAGACGTGCAAGCCCGGTCACGGTTAGGTTGGGGTGTATTCCTGCTGTGATAGGGCAAGGTTGGGGCGGCATTGCGCAAGGCGGTGAGGCCTTCAGGGCAGGCAGCCGCTCGCCCCAACAACAGCAATACTACGTCACACGTCAACCAAGATGCGTCGGTACCGCTCTCCAACCATGCAATACCATAATAGCATCAGCACCAGCACCGCACAACGCACTTCTTCTTATCTTCCTCGTCGACCTCCTTCCATAGCTCCCCGAGCCGCCTGCCAATGTCCGTCACCGACATGCCAGGGTTGTCGGCCTTCACGGACTCGCGCACGTCCTTGCAGAACCACATATAGGCGCCCAGGGGCTTCTTGGGGGCATTGGGATCCTTGACCTGAACGGCCATCCGATGGTAAAGGTTAGGAGGGGGGATGGCTTGGGTAAGGGGTGCGTGGCATAGTTGGGAGCTGGTCACGCTTGGATGGGGCTGGGCGGGGGAACAGGTATAGCATGTCGGTGTCACGGGCTCGGAGGCATGATCCCCTTAAGCTACCTCCAGGCCCCGACCGCGCCTAGCAGTTCGTTCGTACAACAACTGTGCTGCGGAAGCCTCACAGGGTGAGGCTTAATTACGATGCTCAAAACAGCGTTCACCTTCTTCTCCTTCTTAGCAGGCTTCTCCTTGGCAGCCTTGGGCATCTTGACTACCTGTGTGGAGTGAACACGGGACATGTTCGCATGGTATATAACCGCACTTGGGCAACTCAAAGTAAAAATATTGACCGCGATTGGCAAAATACTTGCAGAAATGTCGCGGTTAAAGTTCAATTGCAGGTAATAGCTCCCTTAGAGTCTGCCGGGAGACCGCATGAAGAGTTCAATGACTTTTGTGAGGCCGGCGAGCACCGTTTCTTCTTAAGATTCCCTCGAAGCGTGCAAAGGTCATCTCTTTGCCAAATGGGTGGCTGGTATCAGCAAGAGAACTGCGTATCGCAGGAAAAGTCAGACCAATCGTCGCTTCCGTGAAGTCACTTACCAGAAGTTGGAGGCCAGTTAGTCCGTCTGCACGCGCACTGCGCGCAGGAAGGGTCGATGCCTGAGGACGTTCTGGGTTAGAGCGGCGTGTGGCAGTGCTGGTCCACGGGTCTCACACAACTAAGCTCCTCAACGGCCTACCGAGTGAGAGGGCTCCTGCGGTTACGAAGGAAGCGACAAGGAATGCGGGTGATGCGACCGCAGTATAGTTGTAGAGCGCGAAATGGGTAGGAAAGTTGACCGACAGCTGCCTACTGGGCACCCTGGGCGGCCTAGTCCCAGGCCTGCTGGGCCGATGCAGGAGGCGGGGGGCCCCTTCCTGGACCGCTTGGATTTAAAATTTCTGCGTCAGCCTTGCAGGCTTTTGGTAATAGCATTTTTGTTACTCTAAACAGTTGGTAAACTTTGCGGTGCCTCGGGTACCCCCGGCTATTGGAGCTTTCGCCGGCAGTGGCGTGCCTATGTGTACGCACCCTCAAGCAGCCGTTTATCGCTACCATCTCTATTGTGTCTAATTGAGTTCTAAACATAGTTGCTTTCCGAGCATGCCCTATAGCGCCAGACAGTGGACCAATACATGTCGTAAGTTTTACTAGATGTAAATTATTTTAGGCTCGCCAGGGCCCGCAACGTTGCAATATCGTAATTGATCTTCATCCCTTACTGCTGGTGCTACTAGCGCGCCAACTGAACAGAAACGCTTACGGCCGATGGGTGGGCGGTGTCAGCCCATCATGCATTGCTCTTCATGGGGAAGATTAGTGGGATGGGGATATGGGAGGTTATATGGAGCTGTTTAAGAAAATGAAGTCGCGTGACGTTTTGTTGTCAGGACAAATGGACACGGGTGACCTGGTGTGACCTCACGTATGGGTCACGTCTGGCCAATAGTGGCCAATAGTTGCTAAGCTACGTGCGTCTGTTCTTTGGACGTAGCACGTGGACACACTGGGCACTTGGAAGAGCGGCCTCTGTTTTAGCAACAGTGTTGGCCAGTGTTGGCGCACCATAAGGCACTAGCTCTATAGCACTAGATAAGCGCATCACTTAAGTCATTTGCCCTTACCCTTGTTCCTTCAACCCATAAGGACATAATGCGTCTTAGGTTGCACTGTCTCAGACCTATGAATTTGAGCTGCAGCATTCGAGCCCTCATCCAACAGGACCCAACCAGGTTGCTGTCGTCTAAAAGGGCTTTGTGGGCTGACTTCTTAGCAGTTGAGTGGTTCCTTACTTGTCGTTGAGAATCGTTCGCAGCGGCTGTCGGGGTGCTTTCTAGTTTGCAATCTGTCCAGTGAGTGGCCTCAAGTGATTGCAGCAGGTTGCAGCTGCTTGATGTTAGGTAGGGCATGGTAGGGCCGTAGCGCGGGCCCCTGGGCAGCCGACCGAGATACGGCAAACCACCAGAAAACGCCAGGATTCGCGAACAATGGCCCAGAGAACATACAGTGGCACCCATCGAGAAGTAGCCCAAATGGTCCCCCCTATCAGTAGTACACCACGTACACCAACGGCAGCCGAAGCAGCCCCTCAGCCAACGAAGTCAGCAGGGCGCCTCAACAAGTCGAGAAGAAATCCCCCAGCTGAGACCCAAGAGTGCCGATGTACCATGTAGACGGTAGTAGACGGTAGATACGGGATCATCGTTACGGGGGTAGGCCTTACAACGCTGTGTACGCCGCTGAGGGTCCCTTTCCTTTTCCCAACAATGCATGTCTAAAGAGGTCTTGCAGGCCCTGGCTGAGATATTGACCGTGCCTGGCCACGTCTGACGAGGCCCTAGCCTTTCCTACCAGCTCCGTGCCCTACTGTTCCGCAGCGTTATAATCCGCCGAGCTGAGGCGCAGTTAGCTGAATTTAAAGAAAATAAAAAGCCGAACCTTTTCCTTTGTCGACGTACGCCTGCGTGGTCGACGTGCGCCTGCGCCGGTCCATGTGCGTTTGTGTACGTTCGTGCGCGCTTGCCTTAGTCATGCTGTAACGGTTTAGGATCAATCACACCCAGCCACCAAAGAGGGATGCGCGCGCAGCTAAGAGTTACACCTATAAGTGCAACGCAAAGCTTATGGGCCGTATTGGTCTTATTGACTATTTCAGAAGACCAAAAGATCGGAGGCGCCCGTGTGGGTGCTACCTCTCATTTCCCTGGCTCTAATCCTCAGTATACCCGGTATGCGGGCATACACTTAACAAAATGTTGAAGGGTGTTAAACACTTGACGCTCTGCAAACACCTGATGCCAGCACCACGATTTAAAGCCCGGAATATCTAACATCATGCCAAATAATCACCGAGGCTTATAGCAGGCAGGCCTGAAGCCCGGCCTTCGTGCATATAACCTAGTTGGTGTTCCGCCTTGGCCGGTCATTTTGAATCGGCAAGACGGTTCACTTAAGACCAAGACAGGTTGCTGATTAGTTTGGATTTGATTTATCTATGAATATGGCACGGAAGGCTGAAAATGAGCATCGGAAAAGTTTTCAAGAGTACGGCTGTTTGATGAAACGGCGGGAACAGGTAAGAACGCATCGCTTTGTACAGAGCCCGTCAACGTCCAGTCGATGATGCTTTCCAATTTTATATAGATAATGTACAGTTGACATTAACAGGATGCTTGAGAAAACGGGAAGGGGTGTCGCATCCATGTGCTCGACGGGAACGGCCTAAGGAACTCCTCTCTTTTCTGCCATGGAGATTCCAAACACCACTACTGTGGACGTGAGGCTCAGATTGCTTCCGCTCGCGCGCTGGGTCGCGACCTACAAGCGGAGCCATGGAAAGGCACCTCTCGAAACCGACGTGCCCCACGACCTTGGTAAGCCGACCAGCACCTCTAGCATCACGCCAAATCGGCAAACGCATTACGCAGCGACCTTCATCATTTCAAGCTCTCTCCAGGCGAATTCAGTCATATGCTCTTCCTCACGAACCACACCTGCACATCCTGCGTATACCCGAGCACCGGTATCCCCTTCAACTTGCACAATCCATAAAACCCTCTCCGCGCCAATCCATATGACGCTGCTTTTAAAATTCCTGTCCTGACCCCCTCCAAACTTCCTCAGCGCCTTTGTGGGCCGAATTCCAGTCCTCCAAGGCCGCCCTAGCTGCCTCATCAGCAGCGGTAGCGCCCACAGCCCAGCAGCTTCAGCGCTGTGCCGGGACTGAGGTAGCCTCGCCAGCGGCGGCGTCGGCCCTCGGCCACACGAACCCAGCCGGTTGCAGTCCAGCGGCCCATCAGTGCATCCTCTCCCCCAGCCGCCGAGCCGCCCGTCCGTTGGTCGCTCGTGCGCTGCGCCACGCCCATGCCGCCACGGCCGCCGCACACGCCGCCGCGGCCGTGTCGCCTTCGCCTCCGCCGCGAGCTCCGGGGCGGTACGGCAGCCCTGGATCTCACGCTGACAAGGAGAACTGCGGCGTGACTGAGGCGGCTGTAGCACCGCGCACGGCGGCGGAAGCATCGGCAGCCGGTCAGGGCAGCAAGGCGGCCGCAGTTCCCGCAGCAGCGCCGTCGGCCAGTGGGGCCTGCCAGCAGGTGGCGGCGGCGGTAGCGGCGGCGGCGTCGATGCCGCCGCCTCAGGGCACTCCCGCGCGGTCCCGGCCTGCCCGCAGCGGCGCAGGACTCTTCGGAACACCTGGCCGGGGTAGGGAGAAGCGGGCGGGCAGAGGGCGGAAGTTGGGAGTGACTGAGGTTTTGGGGTTTGGTAGAATGCGTAACGGTGTGTCATTGGGACAACTGTGATGATGGTCGGCGCATTACCGCAAGCGAGGGAAGCGTGGGATGCGACGTATGTGCTCGTGCGGATGACCCCGGGGTGCACGCCTAGGAGGAAGAGAGGAAAACCGTATGGGGCTGGGGCTGGGGACCTCATGGCCGGGGACACCAAATATGGTAATTAGTTGTGGCTCCTGTTGGCACCGCCAGCTACCCTGGTGTATGCAGTCGACCCCGCGTGGGCATCCAGCCACCCAGCCAGCACTACCCGATATCAGTGTTCACGCATCGTGTTGTACTTTCCCCTGATGACTGCGCTGCTCCGGCACCCCACTCCCCACGTCCCCGAGCACAGTTTCCGATCGCGGCGGCGGCGGCGGCGGTGACGACGAGGACGAGGACGAGCTGCCGCCGACGCCGCTGTCGCAGATCCGGCGGTCGGGGCCCGGTGTGGGGCCCGCAGGGGCCAGGAGGCCCGGCTGCGGGCTCTTCTCGCCCCCGCGTCCGGCCGGGCCCGGTGGCGATAGCGTAGCTGACTCGGCCGTCAAAGAGACTCCGCCTGAGAGCATGAGGCGGAGGAGCCGCCTCTTCGGAGAGCCAGCTGACGGCGGCGGCGGCGGACCCTTCTCGCCTGTGCCGTGCCGGCTGAGTGCTGGTGCCGGTGGCGGCGGTGTTAACGGCGGCGGATTGTTTGGCGGCGGCGGCGGCGGAGGGTTGTTCGGTGGCGGTGCTGGCGGCGGTGTGCTGACGTCACCGCAACGCCGTACCGTCGCCGCCAGCCCTGGACGGGCGTTGGCCAGGCAGCTGAATATGCGGCGGCCCGGTGCGGCGGGGGCTACTGCCAGTGCGGCTGGGTCCCAGCCGACTGGTGCAGTCGCCCCGGCGGCAGCGGCTGCAGCGGCTGTAGCACGGAACCCCTTCAGTCGAGTGGCGACCTTGCAGGCGGCGGCTCAGAGGGAGCAGGCGGCGGCCGCGGCGGCAACGGCGGCGGTGGCGGCAATGCAGGCGGAGCAGGCGGAGGAGGCGGAAGCGCAGAAGCAGAAGCAGCAGAGACGGGTGAGGGGGCGGGGGGTGGGAGGCGCATTCGGGTGGTGTACCGGGGCATGGAGGAAGGCTACACAGCTGTACGGCTATGCCTATAAATGACGTCTGACCCAGATGGTATGTTCGTTGACCGGCCAACTGCTCAAGGCACAAGTGCATACCGAGGGTCTCAGGGGCCCCCTGGAGCTACCCCCCTCGGTACGACAGTACCCCTATCCCCATTGCTTTCCAGCTCTGCCGCCAAACCCACCTACGCACCCCACGGCTGTCCCACCACGACAGTACCCCACGTGCCTCCCCCCCCGCGCTGCACCGAACTGCCCCAGGCGGCGGCAGCAGAACCTGCGCCCAAACGCCGGACAGCTCCAGGCCGGGCCCCAGCGGCTACTGCCGTACCCGTCGCCGCCGCTGCCGTGGTCGCCGCCTCCACGACGCCAGTGCGGCTCCTCCGCCGCGCGCACCAGCAGCAGCAGCACCAGCAGCAGCAGCACCAGCCGGCAGCGGGTGCCGCCTCGCCTTTCAGCCCCATCCCCATACGCAGACGGCAGTTAGCACCGGGAGGAGGCGGCGAGGAGGTGAGGAGAGGGCGTGGAGGCCGGGTGGCGGTTGGGAGCATGTTGGGTGTACTGCACGACCGCATGGCGGGCGCAGTGCCAACTGGATGCCGTACATTGAGCGACTGAGACCAGCTGGCTTGTGGCGGTTGGCGCATTGCTCGTTACGGCGACAACGGCCAACTGGCAGGGGTGCCGTACAAGCGCATTTCTACTCCATGCCAGCCGCTTCCTCTTCTCACCCGCCCCGTCCCCATCCCGCCCTCCTTTCCCTTTACCCGGGGAAATGCTCTACAGGGCAGCAATGGCGGCGCCTTTTTCGCCGCCCGCCTAGCTGCCCAGAGCATCAACCCCCCGCCTGCAGCCGCCAACGGCGACACGGACGGGTGGCGGGGAGGTGTCGCGGGCGAGGCCGACGCTGATGACGTGGCGCTGAGGCGGCAGGCGGAGGGGTACGACGCTCTATCGGCCGACGCGGACGCCACTTTGATGCTGGCCGTCAACGGCGGCGGTCCGGCGGCTGCCGCGGCGGGCAGGCAGGCCATGAAGTACGGCGACACACAGCTGGAGATGAAGCGGCTGCTGGTGGTGCAGGCGTCGGAGGTGCGGCTGGCTGTGTTTTCGGGGAACTGAAAGGGGGCCATGGGTCGATGGGCCTTGTGTTTGGGGGGGCCCTTGATCTAGGGTGCCGCCTTCGCTGTCAGCCAGCCAGCCATGCGAAGCCGACCCGAACCCGATCGTAACGGCTTCCACAACCGCTTCGATCGTACAACTGTCCTCTACAACCAGGAAGTGGATATGGACAGGCTGGCTCTGCTGGGGCCCCGCGGCGCGGCGGCGGCTGGACTCAGGTCCCCGGGTGCCAGCGGCGCCGACGCCGCTGACGCCGCCGCCCGTACGGCTGCCGGCACGGCGGCGGCGGCGCCGGCCGCGCCGGCTGGCGGCGACCAGCTGCGGCGGCTGGGTACGGCATCGGCGCCGCTGGCGCTAGGGCAGGTCGAGGGCGCAGTGGACGACGACGACGAGGGCGACTTCGATGTAGCTGAGGAGCTGCTGCCGGCAGCCGTACGGGAGGAGGTGCGGAGGCGCCGCCAGGCGCAGCGTCGGCAGCGCCGGGAGGCCGCGGCCGCGGCGGCGGCGGCCGCGGCGGCGGCGGCGGCGGCCGTGGCCGTGGCGGCGGCCGCCGCCGCAGCTGGGTCAGAGGCAGGGGCTGCGGATGAACCGATGGTGGCGGCGGCGGCGGCTGTGGCGGTGCATGGACCTCCTGACGGGGCCGCGAGCTCGGGTCCCGCTAACCGCCGCCAGGAGCTCCGGCGGCAGCTGCTCGGTCGTACGGCAGCGGTGCCGGCGGCGGCGGTCGTCGCCGTCATCAAAGGTCCCGCCGCCGCCTTGGGCGACGGCGCCTCAGCATCAGGGGGTGCTGCAGCGGGGCTTCCGCCGCCGGGACCTTCGGGCCGCAGGTCGGCTCGGTGCGCCGGTGCGGCGGCGGCGGCAGTAGCAGAACCAGCTATGACCCAGCAAGGAAGTGACGGCGCCGGCGATGGCGATGGTGGAGCCGACGGAGGAGCCGGCAGCGGCGCCATAGCGGCGGCGCCAGCCCCCGCGATGGCGGAGCAGGGTGCGGGCGGCGCCGTCGCTGGGGTTGATCGCCGCAGGGGCCGTGGCGGCGGCCGCGCCGCGCAAAAGCCGGTGAGAGGTGCCGGCAGGGGCCGTGGCGGCGCCGCTCCTAGGAAGCGCGGCGTTGCCGCCGCCGCCGCCGCCGTCGCCGCTGATGAGTCATCCGAAGGTGATGGGCCTGGCGGCGCCGCCACCGCAGTGGCTGGGGGCGGTGACGGCGAGCCCGAGGATGACGCTCAACCGCTCACAAGGCCCAGGCGGGCGGCGGCAGCTGCTGCAGCTGCTGCTGCCGTACGCAGCAAAAAGGTGACGTGGGGGTCCGAGGACGAGGCCATGGGGACCGACAGCGAGACGGCCACGTCCGGGGGCGGTTCGGAGGTGGATGTGGTTTCGGAGGAGGAGGACGATAGCTCCGCGCCTGGATCCGATTCGGAATCGGGGCCGGTTGCGGACCGCATGGACGTCGATGAGGGACCCGAGGACGACGACGAGGATGACGAGGATGACGTGCCTCTCGTACGTAAGGCCCGAAAGGCGGCCCCAGTGGGGGCCCGCGCTGCGGCGGGTCATTCACGTCGAAAGACGGCCGCGAAGGGCGCCGCTGCGGTGGAGGGAGAGGAGGCGGACGGAGAGGAGGCGGCGGCGGCGCGGCCGCCGCCGCCGCGCCGGCGGCGAAAGACGGACACGGCGGCGGCGGCTGGCGGCGACGGCGGCGGAGAGCCGGCGGGGACGGCGGCTGCGAAGCGGAGGAAGGCGCCGGCGAAGCCTCGCAAGTGGGTCGTCTTTGATGAGGCTGCCACCGCTGCCACCGCTGCTACTGCTACCGTTCAGACGTGTTGCTGAAACCGGGCAGTGCAGTGTGTGCCGGCTCGCTGCACCCGGCCGATAGCGCGTGATCGGGTAGAGCATTCGTGTCCCTCGTAACGGGTCGCCAGTCCCCCTCGTAACGGGTCGCCAGTCCCCCTCGTAACGGGTCGCCAGTCCCCCTCGTAACGGGTCGCCAGTCCCCCTCGTAACGGGTCGCCAGTCCCCCTCGTAACGGGTCGCCAGTCCCCCTCGCTCTCCCACATTGGCACTGCAACCGTGCATTCACGTGCCTGGACATGCACGTAGCTCGTCCCAACACAGCTCCAGAACCCAACCGCAACTTAACGAACCCGCCGCAGAGCCGCCGCCTCAGCGGGGCCGGAGGGAGTGGCGGCGCCAAAGCGACGCCGGACGACGGCAGCGGCGGCGGCGGGCACGGATGCCGTACCATCGGGAGAAGGCGCCGGATCCGCGCTGCCACCACGGCCCGCCAAGCGGGCCCGCCGCACCGCAGCCCCGGAGGGTGGGGGCTTTGGCGGCGGCGGCTTTGGCGGCGGCGGCTTTGGCGGCGGCGGCTTTGGCAGCGGCGGCTTCGCCGGGGGCTTCGGCGGCGGCGGCGGCGGCGGCGGCGGCGGCGGCGGGTCCGCATCGGCACCAGGCACTGGCGCATATGGTGGCGGCGGCGGAGCCGCGCCGGGCGGCTCGGCCGCCGGTGGCGGCGCAGCCGGCGGAGCCGCGGCGGCGGGGGGCGCGGGTCCCTCCCGGCGACCCAACCACACCATCCGTGACGCGCGGGGCAACTTCGTCAAGATGCAGAACTCGGGCTCCCGCGCAAAACACAGCTTCAAGTTCGAGGGGCGCAGCTCCGCGGGGGATCGGGCGCTCAAGGTGGGGCTGCGACGGGGTTGGTGGTTAGGGTTTTTGAGGTTGTTGCCGTTGTCGGTTTGAGCACAAGGATTCGGTGCCGCGTGCCAGAGCCGCACCTAGCCGGTGCATCAGCCACCATCCAATCGACACCATCACTCCGCCTCTCTTCGGTCCTCCTCCCCTTCCTTACCCGCAGCTGGGGCCCGGCAGAGCAGCAGGGACCCGGCTGTTGTCAGGGCCCCGGCTGTTGTCAGGGCCCGGCAGAGCAGCAGGGCCCCGGTTGTTGTCAGGGCCCGGCAGAGCAGCCGGGGGGGGGGAACTCGTCCTCCTGCTTTGGGCACCTAGACCAGGACCTCCAGCATGCAGTTCCAAACGACTGTCCATTACGTTTCTTTCTCGAGCTTGTATATTTACTTATGATGTCCTGACCTACGGGTTTCCTCGAACCCCTCCTCCCCCGCCCCGCTCCGCCCACAAGATGCGCCCACAAAATTGGTGTCCGACGACCATGCGCCAACTATCCTGTCCCGTCGCGTAAAACTGATTTTTTACCATCCCCCCTCCGCCCCCCGGCCTCCTCACCACCCCGCAGGCCTCCCAGACCCGCAAGCGGCGCATCATCAACGGCAAGGTGGTCATGACTGGAGCCAAGGTGCCGCACGCTGCGGGGCAAGGGGCGGACTTCCTGGAGGGTTTCAACCAGGGCTCCCGCTGCTTCAAGTGGGTACTCAAGGGGGGAGTGCTTCAAGTGGGTACTCCAGGGGAGAATGCTTCACGTGGGTACTCCAGGGGGGGTGTTTCAAGCGGGTACTCCAGGGAGAGTGCTCCAGGGGGTTTGCCCAGATGGTCGCAGCGAATTAACCCGTGTTTACGACACACAAGCGGGTGTAGGGTGGTGGGGAGTGCTGGGGGTGGATGGGTAGGCTGTTATCGTAAGTTATTGGGTACCATGCGCATGTGTTTCGGTGTAGTCATCTCTTTCCCCAATCGCTAAAACCCGGAATGTCCGTCCCCCCAGGTGCGGCAATGTGGGTCACTGGGCTCGGGATTGTCCGGGGACTGGCGGCCTCGGAAGCCCCTCGCAGCGCCAGAAGCAGCAGCAGGAGGGCCAGGGAGGGCAGGGCGCGGCGCCGGGGGCCCCGCAAGGAGTGTGGCGGCAGGGGCATGGCTTCCAGCTGACCGCGACTCCGGAGGCGGAGGCGCCGCCGGCAGCAGCAGCGGACGGCGCCACAGGGCCCGGGGAAAGCGGCGCCGCCACCACCACCACCGCTGCGGCAACAGCCGCCGCCGCTGCTGGGATTGCCACCGTTGGCGCTGCTGCTGCCGCGGCGGCGGGTGCTAGTGCCACTGGTGTGAGTGTAGTGGGGGGCCGCCCGGGTCAAGGCGGCGGCGGCGCGGGCGGCCGCAGCGGGGTAGGGTTTGGCGGTGGCGGCAACTTCGTGCTGCAGGCCCGCTTCGGCCGTCAGCTGGTGGAGCACCCGAGGGAGGCGCTGCAGGTGCGGCGGGGGGGAGTTGAGCTTGGGGAGTTGTGATTGGGAAGTTGAGTTTGCTGTCTGGGAACATGCAGGATGCTGGCGCGGATCTAGGATCCACGACGTGTGTGTTGTTTGTTTGAGGGAGGGGGTCAAAGGGGCCCGATTGTAGGGTTTCTGGGGTGGCGGTTTGTAGGGGTGGCGGCGGCGTCGAAGTCACTGGTCTATTGGGTTTTTCATTCCGATTCCCAATCCTCAAGCCCCGGAACCCCTCCCTCCTCCTTTCGCTCCCTTTACCTTTCTGTCTCTCTCTCCTCCGCCACCCCTCCCCACGGGCTTCCTCACACACCCTCCCCTCGCCCCCCTCCCCTCCTCTCTTTTTTGCAACTCCCCTCTCCCCCCTCCCCTCCTTGGTGGCGCATGCAGCTCGACCAGATGGTCCCCGACTTCCCCTCCGCAGCCGACCTCGCAGCCAACCCCGCGGCCCTCTCTGACGACCAGCTGTCAGCGGTGCTGCGCGCCGTGTGGGGCCATGCGAGCTTCCGGGGGCGGCAGCTGGAGCTGGTGCGGGCGGTGCTCAGCGGCAGGAGCATGCTCGCCGTACTGCCGACGGGTGGGTTGGACCCGCATACTGCCTAACCAGCTCGTCGGTGCGCTGCGTACCCAAGCTCGGTTTCGCCTTGAACCTCTTGCTGTCGCGTTTTGATCCCCGTGTTGAGGAATCATGTGTGCAGCCACCCGCCTGCTCTGCTGCACCCGCCTACAGGTGCCGGGAAGTCCCTGACGTACCAGCTGCCGGCCATCCTGATGCCTGGTGCGGGAGGGGGACGGAGGCCAGGGTTTTGGGGGGTCGGGGGTTTGGGAGAGGCCGGGGTTTCGGGTTGGGAGAGGGTCGAGGTTTTGGGGGGGTCGGGATGCGAGTTGGTGTGAGGCTCCCTCGGAGGTCGTTGCTGCGGGTGTAGCTTGGATGGACGCGTGGGCGGATGCGTGAAACGAAGTGAAGTTGGGTGGAGGTGAGTGAACCCGAGTGAACTTCGGTACATTTGAGTAGTAGTTTGAGTGGTTGTACGGTGAGTGAGGTCGTACGACGCTGACTCCCAGGGCGGTGCTCGTCGGCACAAGCACGTCCCGTATGAGGCAGGATGGTGCGGGGGGCAATGCATTCAGTAGTTTGGGTCCCCCGCTACCACCCCGAAACCCTAAACCCAAAACCTGGATCCCTCCCGTCCACCTCTCGTCACCTCTCGTTCGTCTCTGCCCCTCCCCCTTCCGCCCCTCCTCCTCCGCCCCAGGGGTCACCTTGATCGTATCGCCGCTGCTGGCGCTGATGGACGACCAGCTCGCCCACCTGCCGCCCTGCATGCAGGGCCGGGGCGCCAGCCTGTCGGGAGGCCAGACCCGGGACCAGGTGCTGTCGCGGGGGATGGGGCGGGGCGTAGCCGTGTAATAGACATCGGGCGCTACCCATGGGTTCAAACCCAACCAAAAACCGCGTCCTCGTACACCTGTCATATGGCAGCCTTGCGGGCTGTCCGCACCTTCCCCTCACTAACTCACTAATTTCCCCCAACTGACTAACTAAATAACTAACCAACTAACTATTATCCAAACCACGTGGGCGCAGGTGGATGCCGCGCTGTCGGCCGCGGCCCGTGGGTCGGTCAAGCTGCTGTACGTTGCCCCGGAGAAGCTCCTCACTCCCTGGCTACTGTCGGCGCTGCGGCGGCTGACGATCAGCCTGGTACGGAGGGTTCCGGAGCCGGCGTCCCCGGGCGGGAGCGGAGTGGTTCCGGAGCCGGCGTCCTCCCGACTTTGCCAGCAGACCGACTGTCCTCTTCCGAAACAGCAGCCGGGCGTCCTTCCCTCACCCCAAACACCACCCAAATTCGCCCCCACCGCCTAGGGCCCTCGCGGTGAGCACACGAAACCCCTCCCGCCCTCCGCCGATCCAAGGGCTATCCTCCCCGCCCTCCGCCCTCCGTCCTTGCTCCCAGATCGCCGTGGATGAGGCCCATTGCGTGTCTGAGTGGGGTCACTCCTTCCGCCCCGCCTACCTCCGCCTGGGACACGTGCTGCGCTCCGTGCTGCGCCCGCGCTGCGTGCTGGGCCTCACCGCCACCGCCACAACCCCCACCGCGGCCGAGGTGGCGACGGTGCTGGGGCTGGCGCCGGGGGCGGTGATGCGGGAGCCGCCGCTGCGGCAGAACCTGAGGCTCAAGGTGCGGCTGGGGAGGGCTGGGCTGTTCGGGGTTCGAGGCGATGGCGAGGGAGAGCCCGGGAAAAGAGGGGTACTTAAGGGTTAAGGGTCCTAAAACCCTTAAACCCCGAGGAGGAGGAGGAGGAGGAGGAATAGGAGATGCGAGCGGGCGGCGGCGAATCTATACGGGAGCTTGCGGAAAGCAGGGATGTGGTACGGCTCCTATCTGCGCCAGGATAGTGCTAGTGCTGGCTCCCTTCCAAAACCTCCCTCTCCCTCTTCCTTCCGGAACCCCAACACCGACACCAACCCCCTCACGCCTTCCCGTACCTGACCATCTAGTTAACATTAGGTTGACGGTTTGCATTAAATGACACCAAATAAATTGTAATGTACTCCCAAACTAAAAATATATCAAATAAACGATTGTATATACATGTACTCCCAAACCCAAGCCCCTCCCTGCTCCCTCCCCCCAGGTCCTCCACATGACCCCCGGGGCAACCGAGTCGGGCGCCTCCCGCTCCGCGCTGCTTCAGCTGCTCCGCTCCCCCGAGCTGTCGGCCGTGGGGTCGGTGCTGGTGTACGTGGGCATGCAGTGGCAGGCGGACGAGGTGGCGGCGTGGCTGCAGAGCACGCACGGAATCTCAGCGAGCGCGTACCACGCGGGTGAGGACGGCAATGGAGGAGGGCGGGAGGGAGGGGAGAAGGGGTGAGGACGGCAATGGAGGAGGGCGGGAGGGAGGGGAGAAGGGGTGAGGACGGCAATGGAGGAGGGCGGGAGGGAGGGGAGAAGGGGTAAGGAGGGGGGGGCCAGCCAAGCCAAGGTGGGGAAGAGGCAGCCAAGGTGGGAAGGTGCCGCGGACAACGAAGCGTTGCACGATGGAAGGAAAACCGACCTTATTCTCCTCCTCTTCCTCCTCCCATCCCGTTCCTCCTCCTCCTCCCCCTCTGCCTTTCTTGTACCCCCCCTCCCTGCCTCGTCGTCGCCCCCCCTGGCCTATGCGCCAGCTACACTTCCTGCATCGAGCAACCGGGTCTTTTTGTAAATCCCCCTGTTCAGGCCGGCCGCTGCCCGACCGTTCCGCCGTGGCGTCTTCCTTCCTGGCTGGCACTACGCGGGTGGTGGTGGCGACGGTGGCGTTCGGCATGGGAGTGGACCACCCAGCCATCGGGGCGGTGGTGCACCTCAACATGCCCCGGAGCGTGGAGGACTACGTGCAGCAGGCAGGAGGGGAGGGAGGGGGGTTGCGAGAAAAAAACGTGGATGTGAGAAAAAAACCGTTTAGAGCAGACGTTTCAAGATGCATGCTGGGGGTGGGGGAGTGGATGGAAGAGAGGGAGGGTGGGAGGGGGAGTGGCGGTGGTGACGGCAATGGGGGTGTGGACGGGAACACGACCAGCGTGCCGCTTTGCACGTGACTCGACGACGTTTCTTCCGCCCGGCTCTTTGGCCTCACCACGTCAGCGGTCATGTTCCTGCTTCCTCCACCCTCCATCCTCTGTCCTGCCCCTCCTTTCCATCCCCCTCCTGCCGCTCCTCCACCCCTTGCGCATGTTTCCTAGCCAGTGCCGACACACCTCCTCACGGCCTCCTCCTCCTCCCCCCTCTTGCTCCCCCCCTTGCACCCCTGCCCTGCTTCCCCCCTGCTCCCCCCTCTTGCTTCCAGGCGGGTCGAGCGGGTCGTGACGGTCGTGAGGCCCGGTGCTACCTCTTCCTGGACGACAAGGTGGGTATGAGAGAAGACCTCAGGGGTCGGCAAGGTCGGGAGCCGGGGGAGGCGAGAAGAACCTGTTACACGACTTCGGAAGCCGATGTGTGTGTGTGTGTGCATGTGTGCCACCCCCTACCCGACCCGGGTGGGGCCGGAGTACGGCGGAAGGCAGGCAGGTCCTTGCCCCGTCACTCCTTGCCCCCTCACTCCTTGAACCCTCACTCCTTGAACCCTCACTCTTTACCCCCTCACTCCTTGAACCCTCACGCTTTACCCCCTCACTCATTACCCCCTCACTCCTTACCCCCTCACTCTTTACCCCCGCACTCCTTGCCCCCGCACTCCTTGCCGCCTCACTCCTTGCCGCCTCAGGACTACACCCGCTACCGCTCGCTGGTGTTCTCCACCTCGTGCGAGCTGCCCGCCGTGGAGGCCTTCCTGAAACACATCTTCGCCCCCACGCCGCTGCTGGGCGACGGCGACGACGACGCGGCGGAGGGCGGCGCCGGCGGCGGCGGCAGCTGCTTCGGCGCGTTGCAACTGAGCACCACCGCCAGCGAGCTGGACCTGAGTGAGGAGGTCATGGAGACCATCATGTCGTACCTCCAGCAGGACGAGCAATCCACGGCGTCTAAGGAGCAACACGCCGCTGCCGCGGCGGCGGCGGCCGCCAGCGGCGGCGCCGACGGCGGCCTTGCCGCCGCCTGCGGTGGCTACGTCAGCGTACTTCCCGGCTGCGCGGCCCGCGTGCACGTGTATTTCCACCGCTCCCAGCCCGCCGCCCTTGCGGCCAAGTGGCCGGTGGTCGCTGCCATGCTCAGCTGCCGGCCGCCCCCCCGTGTGCACCGGGGTTGCTACAAGGTGGAGATGGCGACACTGGTGGCGGCGGGGGGCCCAGGAGGCGGCATCAGCTCATCGCAGGTGCGCCTCGTGGTTGATGGGGGTTCACGTGTGAGGTTTACCACGAGCGACGATGTACGATGTACGAACGGACGCGCTGTTGGTTGGTGTGGATATGGGTGTGGATATGGCTTCGACTCTCTCTGCAGTCACACCGACCCCACACAAGTAAATCCGCTGCGACAACAACAACGCCTTCCTTGTCCTCCACCTCCACCTCCACCTCCACCTCCTTCACCACCACCTAGAGTCAAAGGTTCTTCCTTAGGACCTTCTCTCCTTATCCTAACTCCCTCCTGCTGCACCTCTTCCGCCCGCCAGGCTCTGCGCCAGTTCTCCCAGCTCGCATCGCTGGGTCAGATCCACTTCGAACCCATCATCAAGATGAAGGCAATCAGCTGGCAGCTGCTGAGGCGGCCGCCCGGGGCCCGGGCCGGCGGCGGCGGACTGGCGGCGCTGGCGGCCTCCATCCACGCGCGTTTGGAGATGCAGACGGCGGCGTCTGCAGGGCGGCTGGACATGGTTTGGGGCCTTATGGCGGGGGCGTTCACGGAAGGTGAGGTGTTGAGGAACTGCGCGCAAGGCCTGTCCTGGCGTGCGCTCATACCAACTCACCCCCCGAGGTCCTGACCTCGTCCCACATCACGCGTCCCCCCACCTGGTACTTTTCCATCTCCCTCGCCTCTCCTCATTCGCACCTCCAAGCCATCTAAGCTCTGCTAGCAAGCCACAACTAGCAAGCCGTCAGCGTCACCGTCACCCAAAGCCACCCAACCACCCAAACCGCCCAACCGTCAAACCAACCACCCAGGCCACACGTGCGTGGAGCAGGAGGCGTTTCTCCGGCCCCGCATCACCAACTACTTTGACTCCGCCGCGGCAACAGCAACCGCAGGAGCAGGGCCCGACGGGGCCCCGCCGCCGGTGCCGCCGCCACCCCGGCCGCCGCCAACGGCTCCCGGCGGCGCCGCGCCACTGCCGCTGCCCCGGCCGCCCGCTGGTTGCCCCCCGCTGCCGCTGGCGCCCCGCTCGTCTTCGATGGTGTTGGAGGTTGAGGCGTTCCTCACCGGTGGCAAGGCGCGAGCAGCGGCCATGGTAAGCCGATATCCCCTCGTCAGGGCTCGGGGGAGGCAGCAGCCTACTTAGGCACCTGGTGGCAGCAGCCTGTTTAGGCACAGGGAGGCAGCAGCCTATTAAGACTAGGGGTGGTGGGCCACACGAGGGTCACGGGGGTGGTGGAGCAGGGGATTGGGCAGGGTATGGAGAGTGACGAACGCCACTGCCAGCCATGATGCCATCACTTCCATTTGTGGGCCATCACTTCCATTTGTGGGCCATCACTTCCATTTGTGGGCCATCACTTCCATTTGTGTGCTTGGCGCTCGACGGACACCACCGCCCAGTACGCCGCCACCTCTTCGCCAGTGGTCTCCCATGCGCCTCCGCTTTCCGCAAACACGCCCGCCGAACAAGCCCCCGCTCCTGACCACCCTCGAAGAGCCCACTCAGCCACTGCTGTCCTGCCCTGCACGCCCAGCCACACTGTGCCGTTATCACGCCGTGCCAGGTGCAAACCCTCCCTGTCGACTGCCTCTCCGGCCTTCACACTCCCATCCACCACCTCGGCCCTCCGTTTCTCGCAGTCGGTCCCGCTGACTGCGGTGGCTGTGGCCAGGATCATGCATGGGCTGGCGGGACCCGCATTCCCGGCGGATGCCTGGCGCAAGTCGACCGAGTGGGGGAAGTGAGTGACAGGCTGGGGGCGGGAGGCTCGACATTTGGGTCTTTGAGGAATGACATGTAAAATTTCCGAGCGAGCAGGGCGCCAGGGAACAGGCTGGTCGGTGCTGGGCAGTGGAGGTGGTGGTGAGCCATCTGAGCCTTCAGGCGGAAGTTTGCTGAAATGCTGCTCATGTGGCATATGCGACCATGCTGCATGTGAAGCAACCCATGCGGTGCCTGGGTTTCCTGATGCAGCAATGATCCTGGATTTCTGAATGCGCCCGTTGGCGTGTGATGCGCCCGTTGCATGTTGTCCGGAAGCCCCCCGTGTCGCAACACACCACTGACCCGTGTCGCAACACACCACTGACCCGTGTCGCAACACACCACTGACCCGTGTCGCAACACACCACTGACCCGTGTCGCAACACACCACTGACCCGTGTCGCAACACACCACTGACCCGTGTCGCAACACACCACTGACCCGTGTCGCAACACACCACTGACCCGTGTCGCAACACACCACTGACCCGTGTCGCAACACACCACTGACCCGTGTCGCAACACACCACGCCGCTGACTGGTGTTCGCAGGTACAAGGCAGTGGACTTCGCGTACGTCCGAGCAGTGGCGGCCATGGTGCTGGCAAGGAGGGCGGCGGCTGGGGCGGGGCCGGGGGCGGCAGCTGGAGGCGCGGGGGCCCGGCAGGGGCTGGCACAGGGGGGTACTGGTTTCGGGGCGGATGAGGGGGGAAGAACGAGACGACTGGGTGCAGGTGGAGGGGGTGAGGAGAAGCTGGATGCGGAGGATATGTACGTGGCATGAGGAGTTGCTGGTGAGGGGGCTGACCTGGCTGGCGGAGGAAACGTCTTTTAGGGTTTAGGACAAATACGGCGAATTGAGGCTCCTGCTGGGCGAGAAGGACGTGGTCAAGATTGTATGGTGCTAGTGAATTCACAGTGGAGTGATAGATTGCAATATGCTGGTGAATTTTGCAGTGGATGAGTGCACGAGCCAGAGAGGTTTTCATCGATCGTTATTTTACAAACGTCGATGCATCACAAGTTGTGATCAGGATTCTTTCTATGGCTGCTACCGGAGCAGCTGCAGATGTCCATATATACCCGGAGTGGTCAACTAATTCGGCATTAACAATCAACCATGGCAACCATCAACTGACAATAAACAGCCAGCGGCATGCCTCCGCTTTACCTAATCCAGCGCTCAACGTTCGCACATTGAACCAACTAGCCCTGACCAATTGGGGTCTGGGTGATTCTAATCATGAATCAATGGTACTAAGAAATAAACTAGGGTTAGTTGGGCCAAAGATTGGCTCCTATCTGTCCGCGTACATAATCCATGTACGGTAAAAATGAAGTCGTCTCCTAAGAAATGTATTCACTTGGGCAGCAATCGTTACTTGTGCTGAAGATGGCCACCTGAAGGCAGAAAAAAGGCGGTTAATAATCGTGTGCTGGTGTGTAACAGATACGACATACGAGGGCTGCCGCGAGGACTGTTATGCTATTGCTAAGGAACGTACCTGGCAGTGTTGATTGAGGCAGAAGTTGGAGGGTTTGGCGCAGTTGCCCGCGCGGACGACCCAGCACAGCGTTGCGCCGGTGGGGTTAGGCAGCTCACTGCGGGCGGAGAGAAAGGAGGGCACACGTCAGTCCGGGGCGAGATAGCAGTAGAGAAGGAACCATTCCAAGCGGCGAAAAGGCGCATTCCGGCAGGTATGTCGTACTCACGTGCGTAGATCCACAAATTTAATGGTTTGAAGGGCATCCGGGTACATGGCCCAGCTGTAGTCCTTGGGCACACCGTTGATCAGCAGCCGGCGGAGATCGCTGCGGCAGTTGTTGTTGACCGGGATCTCGAGCTTCGCGAAATCCATTCCACTGCAAGACAGGGTTAGAGGCAACAAACAGGTGAGTCGAGGGATAATGGGGAATAGTAGTAACTGTTGCAGGCGAATGATGCTGGGAGGGAGGGAGCTGAGCGACTTACCAGCACTGTCCACCACTGCAGCTCTGCTTGGTGATGTTGGTGCACATCGCAACAGCTGCGTCGCCGGCCTGGTCCTTTGTTTGTATAAGGAACAACGGGCCAACGGCGTACGGCACATTCGACGTGTTGGTTCGACACTTGTGTGTCGTGACAATGAATGGAAAGTCGGGTGACGGTGGAGGCGGCGAAGGAGGTGGAGAGCCGGGCGGAGGCGGCGACGAACGGGCCAGCGGGGACGGCGACGGCGGCAAAGGGATGAAGGGAGGTGGCGGCGGCGACAACTTTCTCTTGCGAGGCGGCGGCGGTGACTGGCTGAATCCGGGGGCGCAATCTTGGGTGTATGTGCCATTGAGGCACGAATCCCCACCGGCAGGACCCGTGACGTTCGCCACGATTGTGTAGCCCGCAGAGCTGGCCGTACACTGGGGACCTCCGAAGATACTTAGAATCCAGGCCTGCATACCGCTGGGGCCGACCAGCCAGTCCGCCATGCGCTGCCCGTCGGCGGCGGAGGCGAAGGACCCCCTCATGACCATCGTGGGCCCACATGACACGAGCGTGAAGGGCTGGGAGATGGTGGCGTTGTAGAGCGGCGCGTTGGTGGCGAAGCTGGAGCTGATGCGGACAGACATTGCCGTACACTGCGTGGCGCTGAAGATTATGGGGGGCAGGGTGCTGTTCTGGGGAGGTATCAGGTAGACTGAGACCTCCACAACACATGGAGGCAGGGCGGGAGGCGAGGGCGGCAGAGGCATGGGCGGCGGAGACGGCGGGCTTGGTGGGGGCGGGAAGCAGTCCTGTCCGTATTCGCCAGACAGGCAGGTCGGGTTGCCAACAAAGTCGGTAATCTCTCCTAGGAAGTAGTACCCAGAGAGGCCGGAGGAGCACTGGTCGCCACCGGTTAGCGCCTGGACCCAGGATCGAAGCCCGGAGGGGCTCTCAATCCAGGGCTGAAGCTTCTCGCCATCTGCTGTGGAGCGGAAGGCGCCACAGACCGAGAGGTACGGCAGCACCGGTGGTACGATGCTACCGTCGTACGTCTTGGAGCAGGCGGTGGAAGTAAAGGGCTGGGCGATGGCAGCCCCGACAGCGTTCGCGTTGGCCGTGATGGAGGCGGAGATGGTATTGCTGAGGTTCGCGCAGATTGCATCCGTGAAGGTGAACATAGGGCCCGTGAGGCCAGCCGGAGGGGTGATGAAAATTTTGATGCAGACCGTGCAGGGTGGCGGAGGGCTGGGCGGGGGGCTTGGGGGAGACGGTGGCGGCGGAGAAGGAGGCGGGGGCAGCGGGGGCGGAGGAGAGGGCGGCGGCGGCGCAGGAGGTGGGGGGGAAGGAGGAAGTGGGGCGGGAGGCGGTGGGGAGGGTGGTGGGGGGTTCGGGGGTCGCGGAGGGGGGACGGGAGGGGGGCGCGGCGGCGGCGAGGGAGGGGTAGGGGGGACTGAGGGAGGCTCGCCTGGGGCCGGAGATGGAGGCGGGGGTGAGGGTGGCGGCGGGTTGGGCGGAGGGGGTTGGGGGGCGGAGGCGACGGAGGCGGAGGGGAAGGAGGTGGCGGCGAGGGCGGAGGGGGCTCTGGAGGAGGTGAGGGAGGCGGCGAGGGCGGGGGCGGCAATGGGCTCGGTGGTTCGGGGCTCGGCGGCGAAGGAGGGACAGGCGAGGGCGGTGGAAAAGGCGGCGGCGGTGACGGCGGCGGCGGGAAGGGCGGGGGAGGAGGGGACGGGGGGCACTCCTGTTGGTACTCTCCCTCAACACAGGTGGCCTCGCCGTCGGGACCCACGACGGTCGTGAAGACGTCGTAGCCAGCCAGCTGGAGCGAGCAGGGCGAACCCCCGGTGACGGCCTCCACCCACGACGGCATGGCTGTGGTGTTCAGCCAGACTTGTAGAAGCTCCCCATCGGTGGGTGATTGGAAGGAGCCCCCGACCATCAAGTAGTAGGGGTCGCAGTTAGAGAGGACGAAGGGCTCTGTGATCACCGCCCCCACGGCGGTTGCCTGGGCGGTGACGTCGTTGGCGATGCGCCGCGACAGGTTGGCACAGATGGCATCGTCGAAACGATATTCTCCTCCCTGGAGCGGCGGAAGCAGATAGACGTAGATGTCGGCCTCGCAGGGAGGAGGGGGGGGCGGCGGCATGGGCTCCGGCGGGGGAGGAGGCGACCGCTTCTTCTTGGGGGGCAGGGGCGGCGGGGGCGCCGGAGAAGGCGGCGTGCGGGGTACTGGGCTGAGCGAGGATGCGCATGTGGGGCAGTAGTTGGTGGTGGCGTCGTCGGCGAATGTGTATCGGCACGTCTTGGCCCGGTTGTTGTAGCACAGGTCATCAACGGTGGAGCACTGCGCGCGGCTGTTGATGCAGATGGTCGTCCCCGGCATCGTGGTGATGTTGCGGTTCAGGTTGTAGATCTTGATCTCGTAGCCTAACGGGAATTTAGTGTGGGGGGGATTTCAGTTGGTGCTAGGGGGTCTGGGTCCTGGTCACAGGGTTCGTCAGCGTCATGCTTTCCTCACCAGAGGAGTGTACGGGCGTGTCCCATGACTTCCAGATCTTTCCATCGATGGTGATGCTGCCGATGGACGACTTATTGCCGCACCGAGCCGTGGACTCGAACTGGAGGCGCGAGGAGGAGGATTAGCGTGTCAGTCGGTGACGGACGACAGCTTTGTGCTAGCAACTGCCGGGCTGCGGGTACGTACCGCAATTTTGTCGACGGAGTTCCTCATTCCCTGGCAGCACTTTAGGGACAAGTCACATCCGACCTCGTACACCGAGAAGCAGGTTTTCGTGATGTTCCCAACCTGCGGGGGGGGAGGCGGCGGCGGGAACGGTGTTGGCAAGCGTTGGAAAAAGGTGGGCATGGCGCAGATATGCAGGCGACAATTGGCAGAAGTAGCTATAAGGGTAGCTAGTCGTTGGTTGTAGTAACTTTTACGGACGAGTCTGTGCTGCGTGTTGTAGTTTACGTACCGTCGTCCGGTCCTTCAACTCGACTTTGTAGGGGCTGCAGGCGCAGTCGTAAGTCGTGCACTGGCACCATGGAAAGACTAGGAGGCCAGCCACCTCAGGGTCGTCCTGCGCGGAAACCGAGCCTGCGAGAAAACGCAGGGAATTATTGTCAGAATCCAGGCGTAAAATTTGAATGGATATTAGCGATGGCTGGTTCAAGGGGCGCTTCGTAGTGGGTCCCGACGACCAGCTACAGCGCAACTAAAAACATGACGCCGAAATTCCAGTGTGTTCAGTTGTTGAATTTGATTCAGTGTTATTTCTGCTGTATGCGCGCGATCGCTGTCCCGTTACCAACCAACCAGGCTTACCCATTGCGAGCACGGCTGCGACGACCAAAAGCAGCACGGGTGGCAGCACATTGCGTGCCATCCCGCGTTGCCTTGTGGCTGCGAACAGAACGAAAAGCGTTGCTGAGTTGAGCTGCTCCGACGCAGAGCGCGTCAACGACTTTTGCTACAACACAGGACAACTGCGACTGACCTCGCGCCACCGACAGCTCCAGCGCGGTCACCACTTTCTCCACACGCAGTAGGCTGCTGAGGCCTGCGAGGCATTGTTTTGCGCCGCGAAGCTTTTGTCAAGTCCAAGTCAACGCGAGCAGGATAGGTAATCAGCCTGGCCTTCCAAGCTGTGCTCAAAATTTTGACCGTAGGTCTGACCTTATAGCTGCTGGTCGAATCTATTGACGAGCCCAGTCCACTCCAGTTTCACGTACGCCCAGGAAGCTCTGTTGTGAAATATGAAGAGTGTGGGTGAGAGCGAGGTTTTATAGAAGTTGACTTCAACACAAGCTTATGAACAGTACAGTATGTACGTCAGGTCTGACCTCAATTGAGCTTTGGGCTGGAGAATCCTAGAATCCCGTTAATTCTGTAGACCTAACCGACTTAATCCTGAAACTATATCTAAAATATAATCCACATGTATTAATGCATAATGCATTTCTATCCTCGGTAGTCGAGCACTACAGAGCTATACGCAACGACACAACAGCCGGTCTGAATGGTGGGCTGTACGTCCTAACGGGGCTGAAATTCCAGGACCTGTAAGGACGAGCGCATTCTGTAAGGACGAGCCCGTTGATCCTGTGGAAAGCGACCGGCACACTGTCAAGGACACATAGCATACATCTACCGTCTTTACAGACGCCCTTTAGCTCTTTATGTGGCACCCACAGCATGTTATCGCTGTATATAACAAATGTATTTCAGCTGCACATTGTAACTGCGTGGAGCTGGTGGAAGTGCGTTGTCCGTGTTTCTGAAATTTGCGTTTCGCCTGTCACTAGCTGCCCGCGCACTGCTTGTGTGCAAAACGGTTTACCAATCGCCTATATCCTAAACATCGCAGTCAAGTACAATTCGCATTGTTTCATGAATGCACCGAGGGGCGGCAAGCTTTTCGGCTTGTTAAGACTGCCGCCAATGCTGAAGTAAAGCAAACGAACGATGCGTGTTTCGTATCCTATGTGCACCATCAGTATCATGTGCTGTCATTATGCAAAACATCCTTGTAATCGTCCCATCAACCTCGTGGTAGGAGATGCGGGCAGTTAACATGTATCGCGAAACAGCCATCTCTTCCTACGTCAACGTCTAGAGTTTCCACTTTCATAGCCCTAGTATTTTCAGCCGTTTACATACCTTGCCACAATGGTACCAACAGCCTACTGAGCCAGCTGTTGCCTGCCCATCGCCAGGGCCTTCTTGCGAATAGTTTCCTGTCGCATTGTGTGCGGACGACATGAGTGTGGGGTACTCATCAGTCCCGGTAATGAGAGGCGGGCAGTTGACCTGGTTGTATCGTGGCGGCGCGCCACTGGTTCTCCGGTTGCGGGTCTGGTAGGTGTGTTGGCAGGTGTTGGTGGTCGGTTCCTGACAGGGGAAGCTACAGCGCACGTACATCATGGGGTGCTGTGCTGTGTGCTGCTGTTCTTGCCTCTGGACTGTGACTGCTGTCTAAGTGGTTTACTGCGGTGCTGCTGGGTTTCTGTCTCTTTCTCGCTGCAGTGTCAGCGTCGGGTGATGTGCCCAGTTGCTCTGACTTTTGGTCTGGATCCCAATATACTAAGTACTACTAGGCACGGAACGTCGCCCCCAAATCGTCTCGGGGCGTCAACCTCGGCCCAACCATCCAGTGTGGGCTCAGAGGACACATCTGCGGGCTTGGCTGAGCACTTCTCTCTTGGATTGCTGTAACAGATGGGCTTGAGGGTCGAGGTCGGAGGATCTGGCCGATCTGGGCCCCACACACACGAAACGGTCATGTGCGTACTTGGAGTGTCCACCAAGATTAAAAGGCCTCGCGTCGGGTCCATCAACCCAGACCTTGTGTGTGCTGGTCTAGTGTGTTCGTTCTGGCACACATCGTTCTGCACCCAAGTCGCTGGCTCAGCCAAACAGGGTTGCGACACCGCCTGGCCACACGTAAGAGCACGCCATAAGGCCCCAATCCCTGTGACCCCGTTACTGCACAGGCATTAATTAGTAGCGAGGAGGCGTCACCCATCAGCACTGGGTCGACCAGGGCCGCGCAATGCGTCAGCGATTACGGCCGGGCAAGAACAAGGCGAGGAGGCGAGCAGCTGTCGCCGGCGGGATCCAGCAGGATCCCGCTGAATCCCGCTGAATCCCGCTGAATTCCGCTGGAATCCGTTTTTTTACCCGAGACCGTACATATTGGCAACGCTCTGATACATAATACACAAGCCATAATGGCCGCTTGCGTACGACGGCTTGCAAAGGTTTTGCAGGGAAACGGGAATTTTCCAAACGCTGTATAAAATATTTGCCCGGAATCCGGATTGACATTTGCCCAACCTGATAGGTCGCTTCGAAATATTTAACGCTACGAGCATGAAAGAATCTTAATGGACCGTATTGCCCAGGGTTATGCCACCTAAACGAAGAAGGTACATTCGTGAGTTTAGACCCTCAGTATCTACGTGAGATGTTGGTCGGTCGCCCGGCCACCCGACAGGCTACTATTTCACCTGCGCATTCATCCATTGAAACTACGCGTGGATTTAGCTGATACAACTGCTTGTGGCTGGATACCTCTTGGCATAGCATTCAGGCCATGAGGGACCCTGAGCCCCTTACGGATACGGAGAAGCACCAGCCCAGTGCATTCGACAGAAAGAGAGCAGCGGCCACTTCCTCTTGGGTGCCGCCAGCCTTCCGATTCCGCTACAGCGACTATTCAGCTCATCACCCTTGGCCTCCAGTTCCTTTACCCCTTATATTTCGCACTGTAGCCCTTTGTCGCTGCCATGCAGCCCCCCTTCCCCCTTGTCACTGCGCTAACACGAAGCGAGTGGTGTCCCTGTTGCTGTTGAGGCAACCAGTGCACACTGCACAGCCGGCTCATTGCTGCTGCATTACTACTGTTATTATTGTTGTTGCCGTCTTATCTGCGCTGGCTGCCTGCTGTCGTCGATTTTTCCAACTCCTCGGTCCCTTACTGGCCGTGAGGGGTCCCAGGATAGATACCGGTAGCTGGGACCGGAAGGCGCATTGTTGGATGAATCAGAATGAACACCAACACCCTAGAACCAAGGAAGGACCTCCGCGGATTTCTTTCCGACTGACGAACATGGCATGTTGCCTTGTTCCCGGCTTGCGTGCAGCCCCACTAATCACCCAAGCATGTTTTTTTATCGTTCTGTGGACCTAAAACCCTTCTTATACCCCATGCGAGCTGATAGGGGGGTGCTCCTCGGGGTCACGACTGGAGGCAATGACGTTTGAATTACAGCGATGAAGGAGCAGCGGGGGTCCTCATGGGCCCTCGCTGCTGTCCAGAAACATGTGCGAACAGCTCGCATTTGCTATACCCCAGTTTAGGAGCGGTCCAGTATTTGAAGCAGACCATGGGAAAGCTATGGTGGTGGGGCTATCACACTATCCCCCTGGGCATCCCTGCCGCATCACACCCGCACTAACGTTCTAGGCCGCATCCGTCTTGCAGCATTAAGGCCAAAATAATGGCTCCTAGGATGTATTACGCGGTTGCGTCTATAGTAGGTACATAAGCCTACAGTCGACATAAATTGAACGACCTAATAATGTTTGTGTCACAAGAGAATGGTGACCTCAGCGCGTACATTGACGTAATAATGGGCGGGAGAATCTTAAGCAATCGTGGTACGAATCTAGGCCACATCTAGACAGCCATCGGCGGCGGCCTCCTCCGTTGCTTCGGCGGCGGGGGGGGCGGGATGGAGATAGCGCACTCCTGACTATACGCGCCAGAGAGCGCGGTTGCAACGCCCTCAACGCCTCCCACTTTGCTGCTGACGGTGTATGCCTTTGTGGGGTCGAAGTCGGGGCACAGAGGCCCTCCAGTGACGTCGTTCACCCAGGTCTGCATGACCCCCGAGGTGTTCAGCCACTCCTGCATCAACGCAGCCTGGCCGGCGTTGCGGAAAGTGCCCCTCACGGTCGTGACCTCCTTCTCGCATCCGGCGAGCGTGAAGTTGCGAACAAGCCCCGCGCCCAGGGCGATGGCGCTAGTAGAGAAGCTGTTGCTGATGAGGATGGACAGTCGCGTGCACTCCGTGAAGGTGAAGGCATCTGGGACCGCGAGGGGAGCTGGTGTGATGGTCACCAAGACGATGACATCGTACGGGGGAGGCGGTGGAGAGGGCGGGGAGGGTGGCGGGGGCGGCGGGCTCGGGCGGGGGGAGGCGGAGAGGGTGGCGACGGGGGAGACGGGGGAGACGGGGGAGGAGGGGGCGGAGGCGGGCTGGGAGGGGGAGGCGAGGGAGGCGGTGGGGAGGGGGGGAGGGGGACGGCGGTGGTGGAGCGGGAGGCAAGGGGGGCGAGGGGCGGGGAGGTGGGGGGTTCGGCGGCGGCCGCGGCGGCGGAGAGGGCGGCGGAGGGGCCGGAGGCGGGGGAGAGGGAGGAGGCGGAGTAGGAGGAGGAGGGGAGGGAGGTGGTGGCTGGGGGGCGGTGGCGAAGGAGGCGGAGGGCCGGGAGGGGAGGGAGGCGGCGAAGGGGGTAGCGGTGGTGGTGTGGGCGGATGGGGAGGGGGGGGAGAGGGGGGAGTAGGAGGGTCGGGCGGCGTTGTAGGCGCAGGAGGGGGAGGGGACGGCGGCGGAGGAGCTGGCGGCGGAGGGGACGGTGGCGTTGGCGAGGGGGGCGGCGGAGATGGCGGCGGCGGGTTGGGCGGCGGCGGAGAAGGCGGCGGAGGCGACGGAGGCGGCGGGGAGGCGGGCGGCGGCGGTGGCGGTGGCGGCGGCGGCGGTGGTGGTGGTGGTGGCGGAGGCGGCGAGGGGGGACTCGGTGGCGTGGGAGGGGTGGGTGGGTTGGGAGGCGGGGGGGAGGGCGGCGAGGGTGACGGCGGCAACGGCGACGGAGGCAGCTGCATACACTCCTGAATGGCATCTGCACGAGCGCAAGAAAACTGACCGTCCGGCGCCGTAATCGTCCCCATGACTGTATACCCCGCTAGCGCGTGCGAGCACGTCTCGCCGCCGGTGATGGTGAAGACCCAGGAGAGCATGCCGTCGGGCCCGTTCAGCCACGGCTCCAGAAGCTTCCCGTCTGCAGCCGACCGAAACGTGCCGTTGAGCATGATGCGGTCCGACGTGCAGCTCGACAGCTGGAACTGGTTGGCGATGACGGCGCCCACGACTACAGCCTGGGCGGCGATGGCGCTTCCGATGCTGCTGGATAGGCTGATGCAGGTGGTGCTGTCGAGGCTGTACCTTCCAGAACCGTCTAGAGGCGGCAGCACGTAGAAGAAGATATCTGACTCGCATGGTACGGGGGGAGGCGAGGGAGGTGGAGGCAGAGGCGGCGACCTGGGCTGCTTGGCCTTTGGGGGCGGGGGCGGTGCAAGGCCCGGCGGCGGAACCGGTGGCGGCGTCGGCGGTGGTGGCGACCTTTTGGTCTTCGCTGGCGGCGGGGAGGGCAGGCGAGACGGGGGGCTCGCGTCTACCTTGGGAGTCGGTGGCTTGTTAATGGGCGGGCTCGGGGGAGTGGCCTGGAGGGCCACCGGCGTCGGGCTGCTCGAGGGGGGCGCGGCGGCAGTCGGCGGCGGCAGCGAGATCAGGCACACCGGGCAGGAGGTGACATTGGGCGTGTTGGAGAACGAGTACTGGCACGTCTTCGACACGGGGTTGGAGCACAAGTCGTCCCAGGTCTGGCAGGGCCGCTGGGTGGTGATGCAGATGGCGGTGCCGGGGAACGTGGAGGCGTTCCGCTGGATGTTGGAGATGCGCAACTCGTAACCTGCGCAAGGGGAGGGGAGGTGTGGCGGGTGGTATCAGCTGACGTGGTTTCAGCTACGGTTGGCTGACACGACATTGTGATCCCGATGTTGGCACTTTGATGACGCCCTGGATGATTTCCGTGATTCCCAGTGATCTAATCCCGCCTCAACGATGCCCTGCCCTGCCCTGCCCTGCCCTGCCCTGCCCTGCCCTGCCCTGCCCTGCCCTGCCCTGCCCTGCCCTGCCCTACGCCGCCCCTGCCAGTAACTATGCCGCACCTGAGGTGTAGTTCCTGGAAGCCCAGGCCGTGTGCAGCTTCCCGTCCAGCGTCACATTGATGACGTTACTGCCGCCGCACAGAGCCGTGGTCTCAAACTGCGCCGGCGGGGAGGAGCAAGGGACGGTAAGAAGGAGCGGATGAGCTGCCTCGACAGGGCATGTTACGGTGGACGGATGGCTGTTGGCACAGTGCCCAGAGGATGCTGCATGGGACGCCGCTCCCTTACTCACAGAAAGCCTGTCGATCGATGAGAGCATGCTGGCGCAGCACGGTAGCGTGCTATTGCACCCAACAAAGGTTGCCCGGTAGCAGCTCGTAGAAATACTTCCATTCTGCAGCAGGAAAGAGGGTCGTCGGGCATTGCGGAGACGGACAAGGTCAGGTTCCCGAACGTGGCATGAGAAGGTGCAGGATGCCGGCAGGTGCGAGCAATGACGTAGGAACTGCCATACAATTTCATATCTTACAATATTAATAACATGAAAATGTAATCGCACCTCAGCGCGGGTTGCAGGCTCCACTCGGTAAGGACTGCATGAGCACTCGTTGGGTCCAACTGGGCACCATGGAAACTGCTGCGACGCCGCAGCTGGAGGGACTTGAGCAACTGCTGGAACAAAGTGGGTAAATGTGGGAAATCGTTACTTGAGAACATGCGTCGACGAAGGTGCTCGCGGCAAACGACCCGCGAAAAGCGAGGAGGGTCCCGTGTGACCCAGACGATCAGTTAGCGCAATATATAAGCATTTTATGTTGCGACGATAAAAACTGGGACATAGGCGCCGGCTAGAGGATACGCGATGTTTGTTAGGCCGTTCACAACTTAACAACGGACGTACCCGTTAGACGAAAGACGGCAACCGCGCCAAGCAACAAGTGTATCCATGAAGAGCGCGCCATTGAGGCCTGGCGCTGTGGCTGCAGAACAGAACAGTCCCAAGGTTAGGGCGACATGTCGGGAAAGTGGATGGCTTGGTCCACAGCGAGTTCCCTCCCTTACCCTGCGCCACAAAATTCTATTGACGTCCGTTAATCTCGCCTAATTATCTGGAAGATAGGAGTGCGCTGTCTCCGCCTGCGTATCGAAAGCG
The DNA here is from genome assembly GCA_003116995.1 of Yamagishiella unicocca. Classification (NCBI taxonomy): domain Eukaryota; kingdom Viridiplantae; phylum Chlorophyta; class Chlorophyceae; order Chlamydomonadales; family Volvocaceae; genus Yamagishiella; species Yamagishiella unicocca. The sequence continues at coordinate 213,471 of BDSL01000088.1, forward strand.
GGTTCCGTGAAATTATGTTGGGCGCTGGTTTCAACGAGGCGACGAACCCAGTTCACTGCAAGGAGTGGCACTATATGTTCACGTTGCTGACCTTGTTGAACGGGTAGAAAAAGGCAGTTGTGCTGCTGCCCAATCAGTTGCCAAGCACGTCAGTGCGGCGTTGAGTCGATATCAATCCAGGAGTACCTTCCGCTTTAATTTATAGTATTATGTTAATGTATCGCCGTTCTGTGCTGATAATACGATTATTGCACTACAGATATCTATCAAGAGGACACAACAGCTAACTTGTAGCCCATGTAAGAATGGGGCTTATGTGGACGAGCAATTGCGTCTACGCTTCCCCGTCACTGCCAAAAAGTCACAGCAACTCCTCGCATTTATCTGTATTAATGAATTGCATGAACGAAAACAAGCCTGGTTCCCTCCTTGGTCCTTGCATCTCCGTGGTGCGTCCGCCAGTCGACAATTTGCCTAGCGAATGCAACCTACTCAAACTGGACAAAACGAAATTACCCAGCATGCCTGAACGTGGTGCAAGGGAGCGCACGCTTCCCTGGATGTAGCCGTACGCCCGTCCGGCCTACCGCCCGCCCTGCTCTGCCAGACGAGGTGCGATACGCACCTTGCAATTTCATATCACAATCATATTGTTTGAGATTCTGATACGCAGCTTGCAATTTCATAGCACAATCATATTGTTTGAGATTTCATTTAAGGATGTACAGGGCGTGTGCTGCAAATCGCTCTCGCGACGCTCCACTTCCTCTAGCGGCAGAAAAACATTTTTTTCTGGACATAAATAATCGTATACGTTTTGTCGGGTGATGCCGGAACGAGCTGCGATGTCGGGGTTTTTCAGCGGTCGCTGATGGTGCATGTCATCGCGCTTGCCAGCCGCGTTTGGGTCAGTAGTATACCCTATCAACCGGATCTAAAATAACTCAAAACTCATTAAGCTGTTTCAGTGATACACGAACGGCCATAGAAAGGGGGGTCTGGCGCGGGCGCGACAAATAGATCAGTGCCATCTGGCTGGTGGCCGGCAACTGGTGACTTCCCGAAGACGAAAACCACGCGCTTCGGCGCAATTTATTTGCTTGGAACGTTGTGCATTGAGGGGAGCTGCTTCGACGGGTGGGTGGTGTGCTTTTTTACACTCCGCAGCGGATTGTGACGTAACTTCAGCGGCAGCACTCCTACAAGGTTGGGTCACTTTGGCACAGCGGCCGTCCCAAGCCAGGCAGCCCTAAATGTTAGACGATCATTCCCGAAAGGATGGGAACCCTCCCGCGTCCTAACCTTGAGGCTATGGCGTACGGCCTCATGCTGCCTCATGCCCTTTACGGCGTCGTACTAGAAGCAAACAGTTACAGCCTAACCACGCGTGGCTAGTTGCCTTACGAGGTTTGCGAGAGCTGTCGACTCGATTGGGTTTATGTAAGCTGGGTCTTGGTTGTCGGTTATTGGTTACGTCACAAGGACTCGCTGCCGCTACTGGTTCGGTGCTTTCATACCCCTGGCCGAGCCCGCTGCAGAGCCCTTGATGGGCCGACGTGCGACGATGCAGTCACTGAGGACAGCGTCAAGGAGGAGTAGCGCTGCACACTGGGATACCGGCAGGATGAGTCACCCTGGGCAATTATTGACATCGCGGCCCCAGACCCTAAGACGAGAACCAGCGGGTGCACCGCCGGATCCTGAACGCGACGCAGGAAGGGAAAGAGAAGAACGAGATCCTGGTAGTGCCTGGAGGTAGAGCAATGCGTTACCCACAACACCGCGCGCGAAGGGAAACGAGCCCTGGGGACTGCCTGGCAGTCCCAGCAGCAGTGCAGTTGGATACATAGCTAACGCCGGAGACCCCGCCTCTTAACCGGCGCTTTCCTTAATCGCGAAGATTGAAGACCTTGTGGGATGCACACATGCGCAACCGCTGGGCTTGGCTTGAAGAGGGCTGCTGTAGGCGGAGGGTGGTCGTGTGGAGGAGTAGGGAGCGATTATTACAGTGCACGACCACACTGCAACGGTGCCGGTCGCAAAACGTGCACCTCGCAGGCCGGTCCCCTCCAGGCCTACTCCCCACCCTGTCCCCTACAGGCCCACTCCCACCCTATCATCACTGGTCCCTAGGGCCCCGGCAGTGGTACGGGGGCACCCGCACCCCAGGGTGTCTTTTAACCGCATCCCTGGATTGTGTGCGTTCCTGTGGGACACGGCCGGTTTCGCAGCTTGGGTGATAAGTCGGAGCCCGGACTTACGTGGTGCTACTGAATCGGGCAATCATGGATCGGGGCTGGAGGGGTTTGAGATTTGGCACCGGCGCCGAGCCATTGGGTTAAAACGGGCGTATAGCAAGACATCATACGACTCATAGCTTTGGGTCGCCCCCGTTGTGGGTCCTGATCGTCGGTGCTCGTCGGTTTGAGCTTGCTCTGGCGCGCGAATCCTGTTTACAACTGCAATGCCATCCTCTTGCGTTATGGGCTGTCGTGACACGGAGCGTGCTGTGCTGGGTGGGTGAGCCAACCGATGACTCTGTGGTTTCGGAACCGGCACCCGGTCTGCAGTTGTCGTGACACCTTGAGCGAGAAGCAGGAAAAAGAACAAGCCCGTCGACCGAGATTCGGTTACCAAAAAGCCCGGACAAGAGCCCAGGGAACAAACAGCGGCACCAACCACCCAGGAGGAAGTAGCCCAAATGGGCCCCCCTGTAAGTAGTACCGGTACACCAACTGCAGTGTCAGGCGATGCACCCGATGGCTCTACCTTTTAAGGTCTGGAGCCCACTGTAAGAAGTACAACAACCAACTGCAGCCCAAGCGGCCCCTTCAGCCAGACCATCCAGCAGAGCACTCGGCTCAACAAGTCGGGCAGAAGCCCCACACTTGGGGAGACCCAAAAAGATCCCCACCAAGAACGGAGGTGGCTGGTTCCGATGTTTGTATCGTTGCGGCGCTTCACTGGTTTGTCGGATGCTGGGCTGTTAGGTTGGTTGGTGGCCAGTTCCTGATAGGGGAGCCTCTAGTGCAAATTCCCCCTGGGGTGCTGGCTGCTGCTCTGTATGCCTACGGCCTGTCAATTTGGTGTTCTGGTGGTTTGCCTTTGTTTCGGTGCATGTCGGTTTTTGTTTCCTCCGTCTTGTTCAGTGTCAGGCGATGCGCCCGATGGTTCTACCTCTTGGTCTGGAACCCACTGTAACCGTTACAACAAAAAGAACGGGCCATCACCGAGCCCGAACGGAGGAGGAGAAAAAAGGGAGCTCCCGCAGGAGCACCGGCCAGCCGAGACCTAGTCCGAACCCCTATGTCTGGCCGCCGGGCCAACGCACGCTAGTTGGCCCTCAACAACCCGCAACAAAGGGTGTTGAGGACCAACCCTCCCTCAGTGTCAGGCGACGTGCCCGATGGTTCTACCTTTTGGTCTGGAACCCACTGTAACGCACCGTAGGCTATCAGTGCTACTTCGTTCCCGTCTTATGCGGTAGTAGCAATGGTCCCTGCGGGATCCAGACCAAAACCCAGAGCCACCGGGCACATCGCCGGCCTAAAATGGAGGTGAAACATACAGAACCCCAGCCAGGGACGTGGCGGGACTACCTCCAAGCCAGCCTGCGGGGTCGGGTGGGGTTGGAACTAAGGGTTACGCTTACCGCACATACTAAGAAAACACGGATCTTGCGGCCAGAGCTCGTAATTCTTCCTGCGTGCCAGGCGACGCGCCCGATGGCTGTACCTTCTGGTCTGGGGCCCAACATAGAAGTTACTACTACGTAATTCATTGGGCTGGGCCGCCTCGCGTATCATTGGTGCAGTGCCACGTCACCCGAGTGTCTTACTGTCGGGGGCCCACTGTAACAATTACCGGTATTACCGGTACCACCCGAGCAACCGGTAAAGGTGGAACCAAACACGTTCACCGACGAGCCTGTCCACGACCCCTCTGTCGTTGTCATTTTCGTGTCGCTGTCCCGCCGTGCGCAATTCCGGCGGGCCCAAAACCCTAAAGCAATGAAAGGACGGCCCTGACCGTGCCCCACGGCGCCAAGCAAACGCTCTTGGCTGTTGGACTTCATAGCGTTCTCTGCCCCCTCCCCCCCGGGCTGTAGTAGTATTCGTTACAGTGGACGCCAGCAGGACCATCGGGCGCATCGCCTGACGCGGAAAGAGACAGAGGAAGCAAGGAAGACTGACTGGCTCCGAAAGGCAAACCACCCAGACGCCTGACAACCCAGAGCCCGAAGGAAACAACACGCACCACACCGGGGGGGGGGGGTTGTGCTGCTGCACAGCCTACACGTGGCCACATTGTAGGAGTACTTCTTACCGTGGGCTCACAACACACACGCTACCGGCTGCATTGTGTGTGGTAGTGATGGCGCTACTGGCGGTGTTAGTAGTATCTGTTACGTTACAGAGGGCTCCAGCCCCGCAGGTAGGGCCAGGCGGTTGTTGTAACGGTTACAGTGGGTTCCAGACCAAGAGGCAGACCCATCGGGCACATCACAGTGTTGATAGCAGGAACTGTTACTTATTGAGGTGGCGGTGCTCTGCTCCCTGATGTCTGGCCCACCGCTGCATCCCAGGATGTGCCACAGCGACCGCTGATGCCCTTCCCCTTCTGCGACAATCGAGTGAGCCCCTCCAAGGGACGATCCCACACACCGCCTCCCCAGCAACTGGGAGTTCCTCTGCTCCGTAAGGTCTTGCAATTGGTTCTGCCTTCTGGTCTGGAACCCGCTGTGACACGTACTACTACGCGGCTGGCAACAAGGCCGCTCCGCCACGTGCGACTCGGGCCGGCGGCGGCATTGTTCCAGCCCGTGTTGTGTGAAGCTCGTTTCGAGGGTGCTGTTAAATTTCCAGGAGGAGGCTGGACGCGCGAGGTAGGAGTCGGTGCGCCCTTGGCTTGCCCCTTCCTGGAGCTGAGAGGGTTAGCGGGTCCACCGCCCTCGGTACTACCCGCGCTGCCACAATTCAGGAGGCTGGGCCTTATGGACGTGAGCCAAGTGGGCGTTCAAATACACCGCGGCTGGGGCGTGCGTCAGTGTGTTACACGGTTAGTCCTCATACCCATGTAAGGAGTCACCCATGCGCTTCGGGCAGTCTCCTCTCGGTAGGTCAGGGCAGGGTCGGGCTTCCGATTGCTGCCGTTCTCTCCCTTCGCTCTCAAAATTCTTACATGAGCACATACACAGCACCGAACCTGAACCGGGAAAAAGCCCATTAGCCCTTGACTGGACTGGACTTGGTCTGCGAATTGGGCTGCGCACAAGAAGTCACTCGCATGCGGATCACCGGGGATCACCAGGATAGCGGTGTGGCCGATCGAAAAGCTCACACACTCGGTTTGCTGAAACGCGTTGGAAGGATCTACATGAAGACCGCCGGGGACATGGTTCCCGCCTGGACCCAAGTGCCTGCATCGACATGCCTGGACCCGCATGCCTGGACCCGCATGCCTGGATCCACATGCCTGGCCTGGATCCACATGCCTGGCCTGGATCCACATGCCTGGATCCATACGCCTGGATCCACACGCCTCACTCTCGCTGCGCCTCGCGGCGCTCGTCCCATTGCATACATACTAGTTGCACAAGTACGGCACCCGTCTAACGACCGCCCGCACCCACGTGTGTCCAAAGCGTCGTTGGCAGTCCCGGGCGGTTGGCAGTTCGATCCGACAGTCCAAGGAGTCCGAAAAAACGGTGCACCGCAAGGCGTGTCACGCCCAACAGCGCGGGTCTGTGTCAGGGCACCAATGCGAGGTTGCTCAGGTCACGTGTCAGGAAGTCCAGTCGTCGCGACAGCTACCGTGGTCTGTAACCATCCCGCAGCCACAAATCCAATCTGCCACTTCACCGCTTGTCAGCAGCAGCGGCCACATCCCGCGTCGTCACGCGTCCAGGCCTTCAGGACATGCGACCCACAATCCGCAGTTCCGTTGCCATCTCAGCTATTTGAGGCGCGTCATTACTGTTGCCTGTGTTGCTCTACAGGTATTATGTATGTGTTGATTCACCGGGATTCTTGTGCTTGCGTCGTGTGTGTATGGGCGTGTGTCTGGAGGGCCACGCTTTAAGGCCTCCTGCCAAAGATACTCCCCGTTCCCGCCATGGAACCGCGGCCGCTGCTGCCCACCGCCACCGCCTCCAGCTTCCCCTGGAGCGCCACGTGGCGGTGGAGCACCCGCTGCACGCGCCGCATGGCGTCCACGGCTCCAGGGGCGCCGGACTCCTGGGCGCGACTGGGGCCGGGAGGAGGGAGGACGCGATCGGGGTTCTGGTGGTGTAGGTAGTGGTGGTTGTGGTGGTCGTGATCCCCCGTGACGTACGGTTCCTCCCCTCCCCTCGGCCTCCCCTTTCCTCGCCTCCCCTTTCCGCGCCTCCCCTTTGCCTCGCCTCCCCTTTCCTCCCTCCCCTTTCCTCCCCTCCTCCCTCGCCTGCCCTCCCCCCTACTCACAGGTAATACCGCGCCGCTGTCGCCAAGTCCGCGCTGCCGCTGCTCCCCACCCCGCCGCCTCCACCTCCGCCCTCCCCGGGCAGCTCCCCCGCCTCCGCCATCTGGCCCAGCACCATGAGCGAGGCACCGTACCCTCGCCGCCCCGCCGCCTCCCACAGCGCCACCGCCGCCGCCTGCTGCCCCATGGACCACTGCCAGCCCGCCAGCCAGTGCTGCGCCGCCGCGTGACCCAGCGCCGCCGCCGCCGCCATCAAGTCGGCGGCGGCGCGCCGGGACCGCTGCGCCCGCTCCGCCGGCTGTTGCAGCTCCAAATCCAGACGCGCGAGCGCCGCCGCCATGGCCCCCCCGTCACCACTGACGCCGCCGTCTAAGGAGGAGCTCTCACTGCCGCCGCCGGCTGCGCCGGCGGCGGCGGCGGCGGCGGCTCCGCCGCCTCCGCCGGCCTCCGCCAGCAGCTCCCGCGCCTGCCGCCGCAGCCTCTTCAGGCCGCGGACCGGCTGCGGCGTGACTTGACCGCCGGCTGCGACGGTGGCGGCGGCGCTGAACAGCGGACCCGCGGGTCGGCGACAGGACTCGAAGTCCAGCCGACAGAGCTCCTTGGCGAAGGCCACCGCCGTCGCCGTCGCGGGACTGTCCAGGCCGTCGGCGCCGCCGAGGCCGCTGGTGGCCACCGCCGCCGCTGCCGCCGCCGCGCCCTCCGGTCCGGAGGTGCCGGCGGCGCCCGCCAGGGTAGCCAGCAGCTCTCCCACCTGGTCGGTGGAGGAGGAACGGGAAAAGCCGTGTACGAAAGGGGAAACCATTTAGGAAAAGCCGTGTACGAAAGGGAAAACCGTTTAGGACAGACGTTTGGAAGGTGCATGAATGACGAGACGCGGAGGAGAACGGGTGGTGAATCGCGTCAACGAGGGGGATGAGGGGGAGAAAGGAATCAATCAACCAGGCCGGGCGGTGTTCAGCACCGGGAAGCTGCCTGAAGCCGCACACGCCTACGTGGAGGGGCCAAACAGCTGCTCCCCGTTCATGTGCTCACCGCCGTCGCACCTCCCAACCCGCATGCCAAACCCAAACCCAATGGCCCCCGCCCGACCTCCGTCTTTTCCTCACCCAAGTTCTCCAGCATGCATCTCAAAACTCTATCCTAAACAGTTCTTCCCGCATCCACGGGTCTTCCTTGAACCCCCCCCGTTCATGTGTTCCAGAGCTTACCGCACGACTGTCCGCCCCCGTGCTGCTGCCGCCGTCACCCCCGCGATGCCGCCCGCTGCGGGTGCTGTTGCGGGTGCTGACGCCGCCGCCGCCATCACCGTCGCCGTCACCGCCATCGCCGCCTCCGTCGCCGCCAGTGATCTCCTCGCCGCCGTCGCGGCTGCGACTTGTGCCTGTACCTGTACGGCTGCCGCCGCCGTCGCCGCTGGCTCCCCTCACAATGCTGGCCGTGCGGCTGGCAGGGTTCGCCGCCTCTCGCTGGCCGCCAGGGCTCGTCAGTGCCGCCGCCGCCGCCGTCACCGGCGTCGTCGTACGGACCTCCAACACCGCCGCCTGCCGCTCCGCCAGCTGCGCCAGGCACCATAAGGCCTCCGCCTCCACGGCCGTCGCCGCCGCCGCGGCGGCGCCGCCGCTCTTGCCGCCCGTGTCCCAGCCGTCGCCGCCGCCGTCGCCGCCGCCGGCGGTCCCCCGCGGCGCCGCCGCGGCGTTCAGTACGGCAGAGCAGAACGCGTCCACCGCCGCCGCGGCCGCGCTACGCTGGAGGTGCAGGTGGCCGGCCCGCAGCGCGGCGCGAGCGTGACCGCGACTAGCCGCCTCGCCGAAGCACCGAAGGGCCTCCGATTCCAGCTCGTCCCTGTACGGCGAGGGTACGACAACGGGCCCCCTGCCCGAGCCCGCGCCTGGGCTCAGCTCTGACAGCAGCCTGCCGCTGCCGCCGCCCTTCTGCTTCAGCTGTTGCAAGTAACACACACCCAGGTTATACCAGGCGGAGGGCGAGCCCCCCTGGGCGGCTCGCTTGAAGAGCGCCTTGGCAAGCGAAAGGGGGGAGACAGGGTCGCCGGTGCCGCCGCCGCCGGCCGCCGCCGCGGCAGCGGCGACGCTGCCCCCCGCCCAGCCCCGAGCGCCGTAGCCCCTTGCGCCGCCGTTGCGGTGGTTGGCTCCAGGGGGGCTGCCGCCGTTGGCCGCGACGATGCCGCCCCGCCCGTCCAGGATCATCTTGGCCAGGTTGTTGGCGGCGGTTGGGCAGTTGCGCTGCGCGGCGGCGGCGTACAGCTGGGCGGCCCGCGCCTCATCCTGCTCGATACCCAAGCCGTGCTCCTGCGAACCGCATTTGGGGTTTTAGGGTCTTAGGGTGCGCAGGTCATGTCGGGTAACGCTGCTGCTGCTCAGGCGGCCAGTTAGGGTATCGCCAAGGGAAGTGCTGCTCACCGACGTTTCCGGCTTCGCCTAGAGCACTGCCGTCCCGAGACGCGTTCCCCCTCTCACACCTCGCAGTACCCCCATGCAGTAACTCCCATCTGCCATCCCCCCCTTGGCCTCTCGCATCCGACCCCCTCTTGCGGGGGTTATATCTTATAACCCCCTCCCCCTTGGTCTCTCGCAAACCCCCCGCCCCCGCCACCTCCCACCTCCCCTCCCTTGGTCCCTCCTCACCAGCAGGTATGCAAAGGCGGTGGTGGCGTCCCTGTGCCCCCCCGCCGCCGCGGTGCTGTAGTGGCGGGCGGCAGCGGGCAGGTCGGGGCGGCCGGCGGGCAGCCCCTCGCCGCGCTCCGCCATCTCGCCCAGGGCGGCTTGAGCGTCCACGGAGCCACCTGCGCCCGGGGGGTTGGTTGGGTGGTTGTAACGGTTGGAGTGGTTGGAGTGGTGGTTTGGGTTGCGACTGGGTTGGGTACTTGCCACCGAACTCAGCCGGGCCCCCTGCTGCAACTTGCAAGCCTCCTAGTGTAGACCGGCTGACTCCTAGGCCACCGCCGCCACAACTGGCACCCATCCCCCCCCGCGCGCAGGGTGTTGGGTCCTCGGATCAGGGCCTCCAGAGACGCGGGCCCTATGCCGCCGCCGCCGCCTGCGGGACGCAAATCCCCCCTATGCCCTATGCCGCCGCCATCTCCCCCCCGCGCCAATCTGCGGGACGCTAAGGGAGGAGGCAACCCGCATCCGTACCCCCAAACGCACCCAGGGGCAACTGCCGTACATCCCAAACCCTAGATCGAGGGGCAACAGATTCGCAACCGGGCCGTCCCCATCACCGCCCTGCCTGGAGCGTTTCAGTCCCCGGACTCACCGAACTCCCCCGAACCCCTCGCTGCCCCCCTCCCCTCGCTGGCCCCTCCCCTCGCTGCCCCCCTCCCCTCGCTGCCCCCCCCACGCACCTCTGAGCGCCGCCTGCAGCAGCAGCCCCCTCGCCACCGCGCCGTCCCGCGCATCCCCCCACCAGCCTGCCCGCACCAGCGCCGCCAGCTCCACCGCCGCCGCCCAGTCGCCACCCTCCACCGCCTCAGACAGCAGCTCCGCCCTCCGCAGCGCCGACTCCCCCGGGACCACGTACGGCGCCGCCGCCCCCGCCTTCCTCCCAGTGCTTCGGCCGCCTGACGCCGCGGCGGCGGCGCCACCGCCTCCGACGCCCTCCTGGAAGGCCATGCCGGCGGCGGCGCCGCCACCGAGCAGATCCGCATCCAAGCCCGCCAGCGCCGCCAGACGCTCGTACGACAGGGCAGGCAGGCGGCTCGAGCCGCCGTCGCGGGAGAAGCCGCGCGGCCCCCCCGCCGCCGCCGTCCCTCCCCTGCCCGGCGTCAGCACGACCTCGGCTTCACGAGACGGCAGCGGCAGCGGCGACGCCGACCGCCGTACACTGCCACCTCCGCTGTCGGGGAACGGACCGTCGGCGGCGTCCTCCCATCTGCCGCGGAAATTGCTCATCAGCTGCTGTGCGCCTCCGCCGCTGAGGCCCCGGCCTCCGCTGCCACCACCTCCGCTGCTGTTGCCTCCGCCTCCGCCGCCGTACAGTTTGTAGTACTCGGGCAGCTCCTCCCCTGCCTCGCCCTCGTCCTCCTCCTCGTCGTCTTCCTCCTCCTCCTCCTCCTGGCTGTATTTCGTCAGGTACGCGGGCTGCGCACGTTTCTGCGACCTGGCCGGCGCGGGCTGCTGTGCTTTGTAGGTGTAGGTCTGGTGCGAGCCACCAGTGCCCTCATCGTCCAAGCTCTCGTACAGCTCGCCGTTGTCGCCGAAGCGCACGCGTGACAAGGAGCCCAATCCCCTGACGGAGCTGACGCCGCCGATGCCGCCGCCGCCGGCAGCAGCACCAGCAGTGGCAGGTTCAGCGGCGGCGGCGGCAGAGTCCTGCGCCACCACCAGCATCGGCGGCTGCGAACCGTTGGCTCGCGGCTGTAGCACCAGCGCCCCCGACGGCGTCGTGTGGGCAGCCAGCGGCTGTAGCATCATGATACTGCCCGGGGCGGCCCCGGGGACTACTGCCGCCGAGGCGACGGCGGACTGCGGCGGCGGCGGCGCCAGCGGCGAGTACCAGCCGCCGCTGGCGCCGCCGCTGCTCAGCGCCGGGCGGTCAAAGTAGGAGCTGATGTCGGGGACGCCGGAGCCGTTGGACAGGCCAGGGGAGAGGAGGGGCCGGGAGCCCAGCAGGCCGCTGCCGTACCCGCCGCTGCCGCCGCCGGAGCTCGAGAGGTCGCGGTAGGCGCTGGTGGCGGTGTGGAGTGACGGCGTGGTGAGGGGGGAGAAGTACCGGTAGGTGGGGGCCGGCGGCCGGGGGCCGGCGTACGGCGAGCCCGCCAGCTCGTCGCTATGCGTACGGGTCGGGCGCGACGGCGCCGCGCTACGGCTGCGGTACGGCAAGGTGTAGGGGGCGGCGGCGGGAGGGCTCCTGTACGGCATCGGCTGGGGCTGGGGTTGCGGCGCCAGGGGAGGGTAGGAGTAGGGGTAGGGGTAGCCCAGTGGCTGCTGCTGCTGCTGCTGCAGCTGTTGTTGTTGATGATATTGCTGCTGCATCAGCTGTTGCTGCTGCATTATCTGCTGCTGCTGTTGTTGTTGCTGTTGCATGGCCTGTTGCTGCTGTGACAAGTAGTACCCGCCGGCAGATGCCGGAGGCGGCATCACCACCACCTGCGGCTGCTGCTGCTGCTGCGCTGCCGCCAGCGCGGGGTGCACGACGCGCGCTGCGGCGCCCGATGTGGCAAAGGGAGTGTGGGCGCCACCCGAGCTGGTCGCAGGAGTGGGCGGCGCAGGCTGGAGGGCGTTGGCGGGGACCAGGATCGCTCGGGGGCCGCCGCCATCAGGGCCTTGCGGCAGGTACATCACAACGAACTGCTGCCCCTCGCGGCTGCTGGCGTTACGTCGCGGCGACGCCGACCGCGACGACCGACCCGTACCCATCCCAACCGCCTCCGCCGCCTCCGGCGGCGGCGGCGCGTCTGTCGCCGTCGCCGCGTCACTCGTGCGCTGTCGCCGCCGCGGCGACGGCGACCGCGGCGGAGGCAGCAAAGGCGCCTCCGCCGCCTCCTCAATGAACCGCTGCGCTCGTGCCGCTGCCGCGGGGCCCCCCGGGGACCTGGACATGGAACGGACGCTGTCCAAGTACGAGTCCTCGGCCGCCGGCGGCGGCGACGCGGCCCCGGTGTGGGGGCTGCTCATGGCCCGGCGCAGCGCGGAGGTTGTGGCGCCGCCGCCGCTGCTGCCGGTGGCACCGGTGGCGCCGCCGCCGCTGCCCCCCGGCGTCGCCAGGTCCGGGTGCTGGGCTGCTTCGCGACGCTCGGTGGCCACTGCGGAACCCTCCTGGAGGGGTTACGGGGCGCGGTACGACGATAATGATACGGTAATGATCATGATAATGAAAATGATACGAGGAGGAGGCGGCAGTGGTTAGCACGATGCGGTTAGGAGCTGTCCGGAGCGGCTGCTCCCTGGGGGAGCTATGCGGAGGGGGCTGTGCTACCATGGCTGCCGCAGCTCGGGAGTCTGCAGCCCAGCCTGGTTTCCAATCCCGTACTCCCTACCGCCTCTTCCATCCTACAAAATACACACCCCTTCCGGCCTCACCAGCATGAACTTCAAAACGTATGTACCAAACGGTTTCCCAACCGACTTCCCAACCGGCACATGGACTTTCCTCCCCCCCGGCCCCACCTGCAGACTGGCGTACAGTGCCAGCTCGAAGGCGTAGTGGAAGGACCTGTGCGCCTCCTCCACCTCCCGCAGCAGCAGCAGCACCTTGTCAGCCGCCTTGCGCTGGGACCTGAGGGGGAAGGGGTTGCAGGGCGTGTGCGGGGGGCCCGAGGAGACCCAGTTACACGACACAGGAAACGGAGGGCAGAAACGAGCCGGGACGCGGGGAGGGGAAGGAGGGGAGGGGAAGGGGGTGCAGGGCGTGTGCGGGGGGGGCGCCGAGGGGACCCGGTTACACGACACAGGAAACGGAGGGCAGAAACGAGCCGGGACGCGGGGAGGGGAAGGAGGGGAGGGGAAGGGGGTGCAGGGCGTGTGCGGGGGGGGCCCGAGGGGACCCGGTTACACGACACAGGAAACGGAGGGCAGAAACGAGCCGGGACGCGGGGAGGGGAAGGAGGGGAGGGGAAGGGGGTGCAGGGCGTGTGCGGGGGGGGCCCGAGGGGACCCGGTTACACGACACAGGAAACGGAGGGCAGAAACGAACCGAGACGCGGGGAGGGGAAGGGCGTTTGTCACGTCACACTAGGGTAACGGAACGGGGGGGAGGGGAGGGGGGGCCTGTGTCCCGGAGTGGGGGGAGGCTGTACGCCCTAGCACCTACCAGTCCCGCTCCCCGGCTCGCCCCCCTCCGCCCCGCCAGCCCCTTCGTTGGTCCACTTACTTGAACGTGAGGCCCTTCTCCGCGAGCGTGCCCAGGTCATACTTGCACCTGACCGGGGGGAAGGGGGAGAGGGAGTAGGCGTGATGAGTTGGTGACACGACATGGGAAATCTAGCTGGCGCAAGGGGAGGGGGAGGGGGAGAGAAGAGCGGCGGCGTTCAGCTGGGCGCTAGATGGCGGATAGCTTGCTGGGTGAGTTGGTGGTCGCAAGCAAGGCGTGTGGGACCCGCTGCCCGACGTGCTGCTGCCGTTCCTGGCTGCCACTACCTGGCACCGAGGCACGTCTCACCGCCAGGCCAGCCGGGTCAGGTCCACCCCCCTCCAGCCCTCCCTGCGCCCCCCTTTCCCCGTTCCCTGCGCCCCCCTTCCCCCCTTTCCTGCCCCCACTCCCTGCCCCCCGCCGTATTGTTATCGTTCCTTGAGGCGCCACGCCACCTCAACACCCCACGCACCCCATCCCGTCCCCAGCCGTCCTCCCCGCCCTCCATTCCCCCCTCTCTCCCGTCCGGTTCCCAGCCCTCCTCCGGCCCCTGCAGCAGGGCTATCAACCCCCACCCCATCACTCCCTCCCCAGGGCCGGACCCCGTCCCACCCCTCCAAGTTCTCCAGTGCCGAGTGCAGCTCCGAAGCCAGCCTCATCAAGTGGCTGCCGCGCAGGCGCTCAAAGTCCGCCTCGAACACATCCCAAAGGTACGGCAGCCGCTGCGTTTGGATGGGAGGCCGGGGGTTGCGAGGGTTGCGGTGCGGCGGGGGCGGGGCACATGGGGGGTTGCGTGGGGCGGTGTGTGTGGGGGGGGTTACCGTGCTAGGCCCCGCGTGGGACAGCGGTCCGGGGGAGGGGGGGTCGCACGCTAGGTTTATCTGACCAACGATGCTGCATGAGGCTGCAGCTTTTCCACCTACCTGTCGCAACATTGTAATATTTCCGCCCTTGCTTTTCAGCTAAGCGTTCCGGGCGTTCCTGCGGCTCAGCCTGCTGGCCCCCCCCCGGCCCCCCAAACGTACAGATGCACCGTTGTCGAGGATTCTTACCTGCAGCTCATTGACCTTGTCCAATACTCTGGCCGCATGACCGCCAAGATGAGTCGTGGCGTAGGTCGAAGCGATCCCGCATATCTGCAAAAGAGGTTTCAATCATGCACGTCGTGCAGGCAGTCCAAAATGATTTGTCTGTGTGCCGTTGCCAATATGTGGGTCTGTTCTGGCGGTTGTTAAGCAAGAATTGATGCATTTCACGTGGTCTAAACACTGGCTGCAAGCCTCGCTGTCAGGTCCGGCAGTAGCGTTCTAACCTGGTCGACAAGACGGAACGCCGCCAGAGCTTCCGGCCATGGTAATGGCTGGAAAGCGTATACGCTCTTTGATTTTGTTTGGCCCATTCAGACAGGATGGGGCCCTGCGTACTGGTACATGTGTCTGGCAGGGTGGCAGCAGCCAAGCTGCAGGCAGGCGTGTCGCACTTCAGGATTGGCTATTCCTAGTTGCCAGACACTCTTGGCAGGGCCAATAGGCTAAACGACAGTTACGGTTACGGAGGAACCTCACGAGTTGGTTGTCGCCAATACTCAAGCTTGGCGCCAACTGGACAGCGTAGTATACACAGCTAAATCTCATAAACTTTCGGAATTTTCCTTGTGTCCATAGGGTGCGCTCTGGGAACTATTGAAGTCTTTTGGGCCTCCCATATCGTACCATTTGCCGTGCACGCTCTGGTGCATAGCGCTCGCGCCTGCACAATCTTCTTCCTCTCTTGTGCTTAATCAGCCTAGCCCCGTCCGTTGCGGGTGCCATCAGTTTGCAAAAGCAGCCATGGCCCCCAAGAAGTCCGCCAAGGGCGAGGGCGATGCCCCCAAGGAGGTCGTCAGCCTGGGCCCGACTGTCCGCGAGGGCGAGCACGTCTTTGGCGTAGCTCACATCTTTGCCAGCTTCAACGATACCTTTGTCCACGTGACTGATTTGTCCGGCCGGGAAACCATTTCGCGCGTCACCGGCGGCATGAAGGTCAAGGCCGACCGCGACGAGTCGTCGCCCTACGCGGCTATGCTTGCCGCGCAGGATGTGGCCCAGAAGTGCAAGGTACAGCCGGACGGGCGTGGGCAGGCAGCTATTTGGCAGCTTTGTATGCGCTTGTTCGGCGCTTTTTAGGGCAGCAGCAGCAGCAAAGCTTGGCCATGGAGTATAAAAAGACACCAGGATGCTGTCACAAAGGATCTAGCTGCGAGGAGAGCAGTATGCAGCAGCCTGGCGCCGGCGCCGAGGAGTGGCGGCCGGGGGCGGCAGCGGCGAGCAGGCTCGAGCAGCCTTCTTGTTAGCAGAAGCCCTGTACGATACATAATGAATTATTTTCGTTCAGCGCCAGCTTTGTCCAGGGATGCCGTCTGCATTTTCTATACTTTCACAGCGGGCTCATCTAGACCCTGCTTTCCTGTCCCGCAGGAGCTGGGCATCACTGCCCTGCACATTAAGCTGCGGGCCACTGGTGGCAACAGGACCAAGACTCCCGGCCCTGGTGCTCAGTCCGCGCTGCGCGCCCTGGCTCGCGCGGGCATGAAGATTGGCCGCATCGGTAGGTCTTGCATCGGGGTTGCTCGGTTGGCATTCATGGGCCGAATTCGGTGCAAAAGCTTTGCAAATGCATGTTGTCACGATGCTCGCGAATGGCGTCAGCGGGTTCGGTGTGTTTGGTGGCCAGGTGGGGACGGGAGGACCTGCTGGTGTCACTGGCACCCCCGGGTTGAAGGACCCCACGGCCCTGTGGAATGTGAAGAGGGGGTGGGGAGCTCGAAGGGTGGGCTGGCAGCGCCCTATCCTGGTGCTGCTCTGAAGTGCGACGGAGCTTACCTACCCCTGCTTCCGCGGTGGCGCCCGATGCTGACCATTCCGCCTCCCTCCCTTCTCGTCCTGCTCCCACCCGCGCACACTGCTCCATGGACGGACGCTGCCGCTGCCGTTGCTGCCGCCATGGTTACTCCTACCCCCTCAACCGCTACTCGTGGCGTGGTTGCGCAGAGGACGTGACCCCGATCCCCACCGACAGCACCCGCCGGAAGGGTGGTCGCCGTGGTCGCCGTCTGTAGAGTGGCGGCAGCCACAGCGGCAAGCGCAGCGTGGGCATGGGCGTGTTCCGCCTTTGCCTGCTTTGCGTCGTCCTAGCGCTGTAACGTGAGAGTCGTGCCCGTGACGTGTTTTCAGCACTGCCCCCAGCATCGTCCCCGCCATGGTTTTGTGTCTGCCCGGGTCATAGCGGAACTCTGCAAATGCTCTGAAGGAGGCAGCTCATCAGCACAGCGGCGGTTCTGGGAAGCAGCTGCGGAGGCACTGGGGCCGACGGATCGCCAGATGCGACTTGCACGGCACCTGCCGGGGCCCGAAGGGGAGGGGGGGAGGGGGGCGGTACCCGTGGAAAGGGGAGGGGGGAGGAGGTGGGGGGAGTGCCAATGTGCCGTGTTGGGCTCTTGGGGGTAATACACAGAGAGGCGCGCGCAGGATGGGTGGGGGGTTGCAGATTGGGGGGGTGTCGCTCAGGCTGCCAGTGCACGCGTCCGTCCGCATGGGTCCGTTATGGTACGGCAGGTCGGACAAAACATGTGAGGGGGGAGGACAGACATCATCAGTGCCCAGCCTGCGATGGGAATAAACGATTCAGGTCTGGTCATTACTGGCATGTAACAACTAAATTACGTGCCAGGACATGTCAAGAAGCAAAATAGTCCGCAGGGCAAACGGGAAAAGCCTGTTAATTGGAGGGTTGGTCTCCGCATGCGGTAGTTGGCGGGTGTGCTTAACAAGCCGCGCCGCTGATGGATCTGTATAAACGCATCCACCAGCCCAAACCCAATCCCCGGCTTCCGGCTGACTGAATCGCTAAGCACTGTCAAAATTTACACCCTTCACCTCTTCACCCACCCGGCGCTCGAGGGGGGTTGCAATAGTGGGGGGTGGGCAGTAGGATGCCTGGATGCGTCCAGGGGCTGCTGACCACCGCAACCCCCAGCAGTCTCAGCTGCGCGGAAATTCTGCCCACCGTGCCCATCCTGCCAAGATGTATTTCACCAGATGACACAAGACGATAACCGTATACGTGGAATCAGATGCAAAAAAATATCGCTAGGGGCCGATGTATTCGCTGTTCGCTTAATTCACGACATTAGTATTTTTTCGCAATCGCCCTGTAGTTAAGGTGGATAATTCTTTCGACTCACTAATTATTCTATAGCAACTGGATTTTGCATGCCACATTATGAGCGCGGTTGGATTTGACAAGAACGGAAGAGCTCTGGAAACTGCTTCTCGCTCAACCCAAGTCTCCACAGTCAGTGGCACGCCTTCTGCTGGCATCGACCAACACCAGGTATGCTCGATTTGCCAATTGATGCGTAGCGGTTTGCACTTCGCGCGACATTTACGCATGGCAGCCGCCGTTCAGCCCGCCAACGCTTAAATTTGGCACGCGGGTGTGCGCTGATGATGCCTCTGGTCATTAGGCTTGGCATGGCTGTTGTCAAACCATAAAACCTAAGGCCCGTTTCCGCTCGGGCTCTACGCCGCCGGCAGAGTCGCCGCTACCCACGCCCGAACTAAGACCCCTCGTACTCGTTCAGTACAGCCCTTGGCTTCCTGCACAATCGCATCCTCCTACCAAGTCGGGAAAGATGCCCCTTCCCTTGTACCCATCCGTCTGCCCTTAAACACGCACCTTGCCGCCGTACCGCGCTCCTCACCCGTTCTCGCCCTCCTTACCGCCCCCCACCACCCCACCACCGACTCTATAGATCAGACAGCACCAGGTCGCGGTGGCAGAGCTCCGGAGCCTGAAGCAGGGCAGGGTAGGTGGTTTAGGGGAAGTGGCGAGGCAGGCAGGCTCCGCACCCCCCCGCACACACACATACAGTTCTTACTCCTTGCCGTCTGCCAGCCGCACCGCTACGTGCCCTGGAAATGCGCCCCACCCACCCACCAACCACCAACCGACCCACCAACCGACGCGCCGCCTCCGCCCAGAGGGTTTATTACCGGAGCGGCGGCGTGTTCCTTGCCTCGACGCGGGACGAGCAGCTCAAGCTGGTGACAGGTGGGGCCCCTGGTGGAGTGTTATGGTACCTAGGTTCGCGTCGAACAACAGCTGCCCGCCGCCTCGCCCTTCTGTCCGCCGCCTCACCCTTGTGTCCGCCGCCTCACCCTTTTGCCTTTCGTTTTTGATGCCCCCTCCGCAGACGAGCTCCAGCAGCTGCTGACGGCCTCGTCACCAGCCGCAACGGCGCCGGCTGCCACCCCCGCATCGGCTGCGCCAAGGGGGGCTCGGTGCTAGTCAGGCGTGACCTCACCAGTGCCCGGCGCTGGGCTGGAGAGTGATCCCCTTCTCCCCCTCATTCGCGAGCTTCGTGAGCCTCCCTCCCGCTCCTGGCAGTAGCTGCAACAGCAGACGCGGCGACCTCCGCGCACCAACGGGTGCGAGCAGCTAGTATTGCGGTGGGAGCAGCGGCAGCAGCAGGAGTAGCAGGACAAGGAAGAGAGCACGGGCGTGGTGCTTGGTAGAGCCTGCACAGCCAGCATGGCAAAGCAGGGCCGGGAAGGAGGCGGGCCTGGCCGGGGCGGCGGCCGGGGCGCTGGCAGGGGAGGAGGCGGGTCCGGGCGCGGCGTCAAGCGCAGTCTGTCTCCGGCGGCGGCGACGGGAAGGGCAAGAGCCGCCGCGCCGTCGGGAGCGTTGCGGCAGGAGGTTGTGGCGGCGGCAGGAGGGACGAGGGGGTCTGGCGGGCGGGGTGGTGGCGGGGCTGGCGGTGTGGCGGCGGCGGAGGCCTCCCGGGCTCTCAAGCGGCAAAAGGTGCAGCAATTGGAGGAGGTAGGCTCCAGGAAGGGTGCCGGAACGGGCAGGCGGAAGCAGTTGGAGGCGGCTGTGGTCGAGCCCGTCGCGGGTGCAGACGCGCCGCGGCAGCCCAGGGAGCAGGTACGGCAGCAGCAGCAGCAGCAGCACCGGGCTGGTAAGGGGGCGGCAGGCGCTAAGGCGGCGGCTGCGGCCGCCAAGGGAGCGGCAGGGGCGGCAGCCGCCGCTGCCGCCAACGCGGCCGCCGCCGCCGCTGCCGCTGCGGCCGTGTTAGCCGGTACGGCTGCCGTAGACGCAGATGTGGCGGCGGCGGCGGCAGCCAGCGGCGCCGTCGCCGGCGGTGCCGCCAAGCCCGCCAGCGGCGCCGTCAACTCAAACTGGGAGGCCATGAAGCAGGCCGTGGCAGCCGCCAAGAAGCCGCCGCCGCCGGACCACGTGCTACAGATTCGCCGCCGCAAGGCGGCGACCGCCACGGCGGCCGCCGCCGCTGCCGCCGCCGCCGGCGGCGTGGCGGCAGTGACGGCCGGCGGCCGCCGGCCAGGTCTTGTGGGCAACGACCAGGGCCTCACCAAGGTCCTGGCTCTGGATTGTGAGATGGTGGGAGTGGGTTCTCGTGGCTCAGAGAGCGCCCTAGCTCGCGTGTGCCTTATCAACAGCTCCGGGGCGGTGCTGCTGGACACGTTCGTACAGCCCAACGAAAAGGTCACGGACTACAGGTAACGCACCGATTGCGGAGACAGCGGTATGGGGTCGGGGTTGCGGTTGTGGGAGCACCGCAGGGTGCTTCGTAGGATGGCTCGATAGCGCTTGCGATGTAAAGAAAGTGGGCTCGTGCCGCTAAACCCAAAAAACGATCCCGACCCGACCCGACCTGATCCGCCCCGCCCCGACCTGGCCTGATCTGGCGGGACCCTGTTTACTGGCGTGGCACCACCCTCTTAACACAGGACGTGGGTGAGCGGAGTGCGGGCCTCGGACCTGGCGGGAGGGCGTCCGCACGATGATGTCGTGCAGCAGGTACGGCAGGGCCTCGCTGTCTGTTGCTCATTTCCTCTGGACGCCTGCCACCGTCGAAGCCCGCACTCGCCTCTGCCAGCCGCGGCACGCACCCACCCCATCAGCCTCGAGATCTTCGTCCTGCGCCGCGCCCAACCCCCCCTCCATCTTCAGTCCCAAACCCCTTCCGACCCACCACGCCCACCCCCCTTCAGACCCACCACGTCCCCAGACCACGCCCCCATCCCTCGCACGCGACGCTCACCGCACGCACCCACCACTCACACCCTCACGTGTCCGACCTCATCGGGCCCATCTGTGCGCTCAGGTGGGTGAGCTAGTCAAGGGCCGAGTGCTGGTGGGCCACGCCATCGGCCACGACCTGCGCGCGCTGCGCCTGGAGGAGCACCCGCGGTCGCTGCTGCGAGACACCGCAAAGTACCCGGGCCTTATGAAGGAGCTCACAGGCGGCAGGAAGGTGTCTGCGTCGCTCAAGGTACGGCGGGCCGCCCGCGGGCTCGACGCTAGAGGTCCCTCCGACACCCGCTGTGGTGTTTAGGCTCGTGTGTCGTGGTCAGCTCGGGCGAAGCCTCGTCTTGTACCCCTCCCCGTTCCCGTTCCCGTCCCCTTCCCTGACGAGCCCTCCCTTCCTCCCTCCCCCCGCTCTCCCTCCGTGCGGGCCCCCCTGCCTTCCATGGCTCCCCTGCAGGACCTGGCAGCCACCCACCTGGGTCTGGCCATCCAGCAGGGAGAGCACTCGCCGGTGGATGACGCTCGAGCTGCGCTGTACCTCTACCAAAAGTTCCACCGGGTCGGTCCAGGGGGGGAGGACGAGGGTCGGTCCAGGAGGGGACGAGGGTCGGTCCAGGGAGGGGGGCGAGGGTCGGTCCAGGGAAGGGGCGGGGTTTCGAGAGGAAACCAGCAGGAAGGGGCCGAGGGGGAGGGGCGCAGGGGGGGGGGGAGGCCTCGTAGCCTTGCAGCCGGCCCCTAAAGGCAACTAGGATTAGGGGATTAGGGTTTAGGGTTTTGAGGGTTATTTAGGGTTTTATTTAGGGTTTTGAGGGTTATTAGGGTTTTAGGACCATGACAGCCACGGGGCCGGGGACTGGGGACTGGGAACTGCGGCGAAAGCCGGCGCGTACGCCATGGCTTATGGTGGCCTGTCCCAACTCGGCCGTGGCTTTCGGTGGCCTGTCCTAACTCGAGTCCTAACCCCATCCTACTGCTGCGGCTGTTACTTCCGGTGCGCCGCCGTGCAGGAGTGGGAGGCGGCGGTGCGGTCTGGCCAGCTGACGCCCGTCATTGGGGGCATGGGGCGGAAGGCCGGCGGCGGCAAGGAGGGCAAGGACAGGGGCCGGAGCGTCCGCGGCGGCAGGAGGGGCGCTGCGGGCGGCAAGGTGAGCCGCCTGGCTGGCTGGCTGGCTGGCAGCTGAGCCTGTCGTGACGTGTTGAGGTTAGCGCCATGTGGTGCCTCCTTTCCTCGCTAGGGCGACCACGCCTCGATGACGCTGCAGCCCTCATGACATGCGCGGTCCTTCCATGCACGTGGGCTTGTCTCCTCCTGACCTGCCTTGCCGCCTGCCCTCGTAACCGACAACCGCCTGCCCTCGTAACCGACAACCGCCTGTCCCGTGCGGCCGTCCGAACAGGACCGTGCGGTCATGGGAGTCGCAGCGGGCGGCGTTCGGAAGCACGAGCGGCGGTCCACTGGCAAGCTCAAAGGCAAGGGCGGGGCGGCCCTGGCGCCGATGTGGAGCCTGGAAAGCGATCCCTACGCCGACCTGTGAATCCCTCGCGCCTCATGGTCGAGTACGTTGTGGCTTCCGATTACCAACGCCGCGCAACGTCTATTTACAAAAGCGCGGACTCCGAAGTTGCTATAGATGAAGACGGCTATTACGGAAGGGCTTTTACGGGATTTGCCCGGTTTCAGAACACGACCCTGGCGACTCTCGTGACCCCCTCGCCTCGCCCCTATCGTGTTGTCGCTTATGGGATAATGGCGTGCTGCGTTCGTCGGCTGGAGTGTCAACTGAAATTTCCCGTGTCACTGTTGGTCTCTCGCATGGCGCATGCTTGCTGTGCGGGGCGGGTGGATGGACTGCGGTGCAGGGGGTGTTTCCGGACGGTTTGGACCGCTCGGTGTATGCAGGAAATGAAGGATGTCTAGTTGTCTACAGGATGCGAAGATGAAACCTTGTGCTCCAAATGTGGACTTGAAAATCTCAGATCGGGTCGACGCTGGATTAAGACAGATGGGTCGATAACAACTGTGTCACGAATGTTCGGCGCTGGTCGGTTGGAGGAATGAGAAAAGGGGGGCCCAGTAGCGGTACCCGGCTGGTGTGTCGCAGGCCTACGGTGCTTCGCTGCTGCACACATCATTGAGGTGGTGGTGGTGTGCCTCCGGTAGTGATATCGGCTCGGCTGTTTGTTCGGCTGTGCGGTTTCGATAAATATGTACCCATGCACCCGGTTCCATCGAAATATGTTCCAAATATCCAAAAGCTACTTCCAGAGGCTCTCTTTCGAACTGGTGCGACGAGAACTGGTGCGACGAGAGGAGAGGCACGACACCGCACCCAGCACTGCGATCCAGATCCAGCGCCGCGACCCACATCACGGCGGGCAGCAAAAGATTTAGACCTTCCAGGCATGGCCTCCCCACAACGGTCCTAAACCAATCAACGAACACCTGTACGGGAGCCGCTGCTTCCACCAAGCTACATAGATCAAACAGAAGGAGGAAGGAGTTGGCCGCCGAGGCGGGTAATCGTACCACCAACGCAGCCACCCAACACATCAAGCACGCGCACCCAAACCACGTCCACGTGCCACACACCGTCAGCGTGGCATCATCACAGCACCGCCTAGATGCAATCCTACATGGTCCACAAATCACAACGCACTAGACCGCGCCGCCAACTCGTCGACTGGCCTGACAGAATGTCCTGCTGCTGCCTCATCCGCTACTTCTTCTTCATCTTCTTCTTCTTCTTCTTCTCCTTCTTCTTCTCCTTTCTCCCCTGCTCCTGCTGCTTCTCCACATGCAGCTTATGTTGTGCCTCAAGCCATGCGAACTCGTCAGGGTGATACCGTCGCCTCCGATCAGCTTCCTTCAGGGCCGTCGCCCAGTCCACCGGACAGCCATTCGCGACCAGCCACTGCAGCACTGGCAGACCGCTGCCCCGGGGACAGAAACCGTCGTCGTCCTCGATGTCATCCTCATACAACAGTTCACCATCATCATCGGAGTACTCCACAGGGGCGAACCTTGGCTCGACCACAGCCTCCGTGAAGACCTGGCCAGCGGGGCCCCAAGGGCATCCCAGCCGCTTCAAACAAGACAGCGTGGCCAAATCTCCGTTGTAGGCGGCCCGGAGGTACGGCACACCGTCGTCCTGGAGTTGGTGGCCACATGGGCAGGGCAGGGATGACGTCACACAGAGCCTTTGGAGCCACCAGGGCAGGGGGCACTAACATTGGAAAGCAAGGCATGAGCAGAAGCGTCCTGTGGACCTTCACATGGGCAACATTTCAACATGAACCACTGCAATTGTTGCACATGCGTTTAGGCCAGTGCACCGAGTCGGACCGAGTCGGACCACATTCATCAACTGTTGTAGCAGAGGTGCTGGCCGCAGTAAGGCCCTTCGTCAATCACAACACTACAAGCTTGCACAAGGCGTATATCCCTCAAACATAGATAGCAACGCGACCCAACGAAATCATGCCCCAGATGCATGTGTGCGGGGAAGGGAACATAGCTAATCGATTGAGGCCGACGCCAACCATTCGCGACTAAACGAACAGCTGTTTACACAAACCATGCAAGCAAGCAAACCGCGGTGTGTTCAACCCTGCACCTACCCCCAGAGGGCAACCTTGTGACGCAAGCCACTCCAGCTGCTCCTCGCTTCCAGCTTGTGCGGCGGACGAAAATACACTGGCGTTCCAGGGGCAGCCCCGCTCGTGCAGCCAGGCCGCTTTGTCCACAGCACCCGCCGACGCCGCTGCTGCGAACACACTGGCATCCCAGGGGCAGCCCCGCTCGTGCAGCCAGCTCATGACCTCCAAGCGACCTGTCGCTCCGGCAGCGCTGCGAAACAGATCCACCGTCAGCTCGGCGGGGCCCAGCGTCTCCAGCAGCCAGGCCACCACGTGCAGGTGGCCTCTTGACGCTGCCTCTCCCATTGTGTGGGTGTCAACCAGACAACCATGCGCGCGCAGCAACTGCAACGCAGCCAGGTGACCGCCCCTAGCAGCGCAGGAAGTCGCAATCCTAGCACAGGCCGAATCCAGCCGGACGGGCTTGTCCAGCACGTACTGCAGTACCACCATGTTGCCACAAGCAGCAGCAGCAATGGCAGCCCCCTGGCCAGGCGGATAGCCCCGAGCTTCCATCCACTGCAGCCGCTCAAGCTCATCCGCGCATGAGCTACACGCGTCCGTGGTGGGTTCGTAGCCCTGCTCCTCCAGCCACTCCACTTTGGCTTGCCAATCCACAGTGGGGCTGCCGGCCGCAGAATCCAGGACCCCAAGCTCGAGCAAGCCATAGACCCTTGTGCCGAAGGTGCGGAACAGCTGTTGCAACGTGGCCAGGTCACATCCATGGGCTGCACTGAGTAGAAGGGTCTCCAGGTCCGTCTCGTTAGGGTACCGCCGCAGCAGGCACTCCATCAGACCCACATGTCCGCCGTGCGCGGCACTAGCAGGTGCGCCTTCGTCCCAGATGCAGCCGTTATCCAGGAGCCACTCACACACCGCCTGATGACCGCCGCTGGCCGCAGCACACAACGAGCTGCCCTTCACTGGGCAGCCCCGGTCGCGCAGCCAGCGGCACATATCCAAGTGGCCAGCGGACGCAGCAGCACTGACGATGTCCTCCTTCAGGGGAAAGTAGCTCTCCAAGGCAACCAATACTGCCAGATTGGCGATACTGCCACTGCCCGCAGCCAGGCACAACAGCTCCCGCCGCTTGGCATGCGTCAGCTGCCGTAGGGTGCCCGATGATCCCCAACGCCACGCAAATGCATGGTGCGGCACCGGCTGGGAAAGCCGGACTGCCGTGTGCTGCATCTCGCCAAGGCGAGCAGCTGCCGCCTTGTTGACCAGGCGGAGGTTGCATGCCACGTCGTTGGGGGGCAGGAACGTGGCGATGCGCTGGACGAGGTCGGGCTGCCAGACGTGCGAAAGGTCGGTCAGGGTCGGAGAGGAGGACTGCACGGGACTCGGCTCATGCTGTCGTGGCTGCATTTCTAACTCCTCCCGCTGCTGCTTCTCCACATGCAGCTTAAGTTGCGCCTCAATCCAGGTGAACTCGTCAGGGTGATAACGTCGCCTCCGACCAGCTTCCTTCAGGGCCGCCGCCCAGTCCACCGGACAGCCGTTCTCGACCAGCCACTGCAGCACTGGCAGGCGGCAGCCCCGGGGGCAAACTCCATAGTTGTCCTCGTCGTTCCGCAATTCACCATCATCATCGGGGTACTCCCTGGGCTCGACCACAGCCTCCGTGAAGACCTGGCCAGCGGGGCCCCAAGGGCATCCCAGCCGCTTCAAACAAGACAGCGTGGCCAAGTCACCGTTGTAGGCGGCCCGGAGGTACGGCACACCGTCGTCCTGGAGTTTGTGTCCACATGGGCAGGGCAGGGACGACATCACGCAGGTTCATTAAAGCCACCAGGGCAGAGAATAGGGCACACATTTATGAGCAGAAATAGCACTGCGGATCGTTATGTGGGCGCCGTTCCGACATGAAGCACAACACCCATTTGCCAACTGTGATGGGGCCAGTGCAGCATGTTGGACCGACATGGGACCATCCTACCGTGCTAGACCATTTGTGTTCAGGTGCCGGCCGCCGTACATTTTCCTAAATCGACCAGTTTGGAGTCGTGCTTGCATACGACGTCAACCCGACCCATTCACACGACGACATGGCCCAACAGGACGTGCATCAGATAAGAGGCATGCGGACGAAAACAACCAACACGTGCTGTCGTCACCGACAGTTTGCGGCAACACCAGGAAAAGAACGCAAACCGCGGTGTTTTCAACCCTGCACCTACCCCCAGAGGGCAACCTTGTGACGCAAGCCACTCCAGCTGCTCCTCGCTTCCAGCGTTTGCGGCTGACAAAAATACACTGGCGTCCCAGGGGCAGCCCCGCTCGTGCAGCCAGGCCATTTTGTCCATAGCACCCGCTGACGCCGCTGCTGCGAACACACTGGCATCCCAGGGACAGCCCCGCTCGTGCAGCCAGGCCATTTTGTCCACAGCACCCGATGACGCCGCTGCTGCGAACACACTGGCATCCCAGGGACAGCCCCGCTCGTGCAGCCAGCTCATGATCTCCAAGCGTCCTGCCGCTCCAGCAGCCTTACGAAACAGACCCGCCGTCAGCTCGGCGGCGGGGCCCAGCGTCTCCATCAGCCAGGCCACCACGTGCAGATGGCCTCTTGATGCTGCCTCTCCGATTGTGTGGTTGTCAACGAGATACCCATGCGCATGCAGCAGCTGCAACGCAGCCAGGTGACCGCCCCTAGCGGCATCAGAAACCGCAATCATAGCAGATGCCGAATCCAGCAGGACGGGCTTGTCCAGCACGTACTGCAGTGTCACCATGTCGCCACGAGCAGCAGCACCAACAACAGTCCCCCGGCCAAGCGGATAGCCCCGAGCTTCCATCCACTGCAGCCGCTCCAGTTTATCCAACCGTGAGCTACACCAGTCCGTGGTGGGTTGGTAGCCCTGCTCCTCCAGCCACTCCACTTTGGCTTGCCAATCCGCAGTGGGGCTGCCGGCCGCGGAACCCATGACCCAAAGCTCGCGTATGTCGTTGACCCCGGCGGTGAAGGTGCGGAACAGCTGTTGCAACGTGGCCAGGTCACATCCATGGACCGCACTAAGCCGAAGGTCCCCCACATCCGTCTCGTTAGGATACCGCCGCAGCAGGTACTCCATCAGACCCACATGTCCGTCATGCGCGGCACTAGCAGGTGCACCCTTGTTCCAGATGCAGCCGTTATCGAGGAGCCACTCGCACACCGCCTGTTGACCGCCGCTGGCCGCAGCACACAACGAGCTGCCCTTCAATGGGCAGCCCCGGTCATGCAGCCAGCGGCACATGTCCAGGTGGCCAGCGGACGCAGCAGCACTGACGATGTCCTCCTTCAGGGGAAAGTAGCTCTCCAAGGCAACCAATACTGCCAGATTGGGGATACTGCCACTGCCCGCAGTCAGGCACAACAGCTCCCGCCGCTTGGTATGCGTCAGCTGCCGTACGGTGCCCGAGGATCCCCAACGCCACGCAAATGCATGGTGTGGCACCGGCTGGGAAAGCCGGACTGCGGTGTGCTGCATCTCGCCAAGGCGAGCAGCCGCCGCCTTGTTGACCAGGCGGAGGTTGCATGCCACGTCGTTGGGGGGCAGGAACGCGGCGATGCGCTGGACGAGGTCGGGCTGCCAGACGTGCGAAAGGTCGGTCAGGGTCGGAGAGGAGGACTGCACGGGACTCGGCTCATGCTGTCGTGGCTGTATTTCTAACTCCTCCCGCTGCTGCTTCTCCACATGCAGCTTATGTTGCGCCTCAATCCATGCGAACTCGTCAGGGTCATATCGTCGCCTCCGAACAGCTTCCTTCAGGGCCGCCGCCCAATCCACCGGACAGCCGTTCTCGACCAACCACTGCAGCACTGACAGGCCGCTGCCGCGGGGACAGAAACCGTCGTCGTCCTCGTTGTCACCCTCATACACCAATTCACCATCATCATCGGAGTACTCCACGCGGGTAAATCTTGGCTGGACCACAGCCTCCGTGAAGACCTGGCCAGCGGGGCCCCAAGGGCATCCCAGCCGCTTCAAACAAGACAGCGTGGTCAAGTCACCGTTGTAGGCGGCCCGGAGGTACGGCACACCGTCGTCCTGGAGTTGGTGGCCACATGGGCAGGGCAGGGATGACGTCACGCAGAGCCTTTGGAGCCACCAGGGCAGGGGGCACTAACATTGGAAAGCAAGGCATGAGCAGAAGCGTCCTGTGGACCTTCACATGGGCAACATTTCAACATGAACCACTGCAATTGTTGCACATGTGCTTCGGCCAGTGCACCAAGTCGGACCGAGTCGGACCATCACGTTCATCAATTGTTGTAGCGGAGGTGCTGGCCGCAGTAAGGCCCTTCGTCAATCATAACACTACAAGCTTGCACAAGGCGTATATCCCTCAAACATAGATAGCAACACGACCCGACGAAATCATGCCCCAGATGCATTTGTGCGGGGGAAGGAGCATAGCTAATTGATGGAGGCCGACGCCAACCATTCGCGACTCAACGAACAGCTGTCTTACACAAACCATGCAAGCAAGCAAACCGCAGTGTGTTCAACCCTGCACCTACCCCCAGGGGGCAACCTTGTGACGCAAGCCACTCCAGCTGCTCCTCGCTTCCAGCATGTGCGGCTGACGGAAATACACTGGCGTCCCAGGGACAGCGCCGCTCGTGCAGCCAGGCCATTTTGTCCATAGCACCCGCTGACGCCGCTGCTGCGAACACACTGGCATCCCACGGGCAGCCCCGCTCGTGCAGCCAGCTCATGATCTCCAAGCGTCCTGCCGCTCCGGCAGCTTTGCGAAACAGATCCACCGTCAGCTCGGCGGCGGGGCCCAGCGTCTCCAGCAGCCAGGCCACCACGTGCAGGTGGCCTCTTGACGCTGCCTCTCCCATTGTGTGGGTGTCAACCAGACAACCATGCGCGCGCAGCAACTGCAACGCAGCCAGGTGACCGCCCCTAGCAGCGCAGGAAGTCGCAATCCTAGCACAGGCCGAATCCAGCCGGACGGGCTTGTCCAGCACGTACTGCAGTACCACCATGTTGCCACAAGCAGCAGCAGCAATGGCAGCCCCCTGGCCAGGCGGATAGCCCCGAGCTTCCATCCACTGCAGCCGCTCAAGCTCATCCGCGCATGAGCTACACGCGTCCGTGGTGGGTTCGTAGCCCTGCTCCTCCAGCCACTCCACTTTGGCTTGCCAATCCACAGTGGGGCTGCCGGCCGCAGAATCCAGGACCCCAAGCTCGAGCAAGCCATAGACCCTTGTGCCGAAGGTGCGGAACAGCTGTTGCAACGTGGCCAGGTCACATCCATGGGCTGCACTGAGTAGAAGGGTCTCCAGGTCCGTCTCGTTAGGGTACCGCCGCAGCAGGCACTCCATCAGACCCACATGTCCGCCGTGCGCGGCACTAGCAGGTGCGCCTTCGTCCCAGATGCAGCCGTTATCCAGGAGCCACTCACACACCGCCTGATGACCGCCGCTGGCCGCAGCACACAACGAGCTGCCCTTCACTGGGCAGCCCCGGTCGCGCAGCCAGCGGCACATATCCAAGTGGCCAGCGGACGCAGCAGCACTGACGATGTCCTCCTTCAGGGGAAAGTAGCTCTCCAAGGCAACCAATACTGCCAGATTGGCGATACTGCCACTGCCCGCAGCCAGGCACAACAGCTCCCGCCGCTTGGCATGCGTCAGCTGCCGTAGGGTGCCCGATGATCCCCAACGCCACGCAAATGCATGGTGCGGCACCGGCTGGGAAAGCCGGACTGCGGTGTGCTGCATCTCGCCAAGGCGAGCAGCCGCCGCCTTGTTGACCAGGCGGAGGTTGCATGCCACGTCGTTGGGGGGCAGGAACGTGGCGATGCGCTGGACGAGGTCGGGCTGCCAGACGTGCGAAAGGTCGGTCAGGGTCGGAGAGGAATACTGCACGGGACTCGGCTCATGCTGTTGTGGCTGCATTTCTAACTCCTCCCGCTGCTGCTTCTCCACATGCAGTTTATGTTGTGCCTCAATCCAGGCGAACTCGTCAGGGTGATGCCGTCGCCTCCGACCAGCTTCCTTCAGGGCCGCCGCCCAGTCCACCGGACAGCCGTTCTCGACCAGCCACTGCAGCACTGGCAGGCCGCTGCCCCAGGGGCAAAGACTGTCGTTGTCCTCGATGTCATCCTCATACACCAATTCACCATCATCATCGGAGTACTCCACAGGGGCGAACCTTGGCTGGACCACAGCCTCCGTAAAGACCTGGCCAGCGGGGCCCCAAGGGCATCCCAGCCGCTTCAAACAAGACAGCGTGGCCAAGTCACCGTTGTAGGCCGCCCGGAGGTACGGCACACCGTCGTCCTGGAGTTGGTGGCCACATGGGCAGGGCAGGGATGACATCAGGCAGGGGCTTTGGATCCACCAGGGCAGGGGACATAAGGGGGCACAAACACTTGAAAGCAGGGGGCAAGTAGAAGCGTGCTGTGGACCCTTTTATGGGCGATAGTTGAACATATATCACTGCAACTGTTGCATATGTGCTCAAGCCAGTGCACCGAGTCGGACCGAATCGGATTAGTGGAGGTGCTAGCCGCAGTAAGGCCCTGCATCAACCACTACACTACCAGCTTGCACAAGGCGTATACCCGTCCAACCTGGATAGCAACGCGACCCGATAAAATCATGCCCCAGGTGCATGAAGGAACATAGCTAATGCAGGAAGGAACATAGCTAATCAAGTGTGGCCGCCACCAACAGTTCATGGCTCAACGAACAGCTGTCTACACAAACCATGCAAGCAAGCAAACCGCGGTTTTTTCAAAACTGCACCTACCCCCAGAGGGCAACCTTGTGACGCAAGCCACTCCAGCTGCTCCTCGCTTCCAGCACTTGCGGCGGACGAAAATACACTGGCGTCCCAGGGGCAGCCCCGCTCATGCAGCCAGGCCATTTTGTCCATAGCACCCGCTGACGCCGCTGCTGCGAACACACTGGCATCCCAGGGACAGCCCCGCTCGTGCAGCCAGGCCATTTTGTCCATAGCACCCGCTGACGCCGCGGCTGCGAACACACTGGTATCCCACGGGCAGCCCCGCTCGTGCAGCCAGCTCATGATCTCCAAGCGTCCTGTCGCTCCGGCAGCGCTGCGAAACAGATCCGCCGTCAGCTCGGCGGCGGGGCCCAGCGTCTCCAGCAGCCAGGCCACCACGTGCAGGTGGCCTCTTGACGCTGCCACTCCCATTGTGTGGGTGTCAACGCGACAGCCATGCGCGCGCAGCAGCTGCAACGCAGCCAGCTGACCGCCCCTAGCAGCACAGGAAGTTGCAATCCTAGCACAGGCCGAATCCAGCCGGACGGGCTTGTCCAGCACGTACTGCAGTGCCACCACGTTGCCACAAGCAGCAGCAGCAACGGCAGCCCCCTGGCCAGGCGGATAGCCCCGAGCTTCCATCCACTGCAGCCGCTCAAGCTCATCCGCGCATGAGCTACACGCGTCCGTGGTGGGTTCGTAGCCCTGCTCCTCCAGCCACTGCACTTTGGCTTGCCAATCCGCAGCGGGGCTGCCGGCCGCGGAACCCAGGACCCCAAGCTCGAGCAAGCCATAGACCCTTGTGCCGAAGGTGCGGAACAGCCGTTGCAACGTGGCCAGGTCACATCCATGGGCTGCACTGAGCAGAAGAGCCTCCAGATCTGTCTCGTTAGGGTACCGCCGCAGTAGGCACTCCATCAGACCCACATGTCCGCCGTGCGCGGCACTAGCAGGTGCGCCTTCGTCCCAGATGCAGCCGTTATCCAGGAGCCACTCGCACACCGCCTGATGACCGCCGCTGGCCGCAGCACACAACGAGCTGCCCTTCACTGGGCAGCCCCGGTCGCGCAGCCAGCGGCACATATCCAAGTGGCCAGCGGACGCAGCAGCACTGACGATGTCCTCCTTCAGGGGAAAGTAGCTCTCCAAGGCAACCAATACTGCCAGATTGGCGATACTGCCACTGCCCGCAGTCAGGCACAGGAGCTCCCGTCGCTTGGCATGCGTCAGCTGCCGTACGGTGCCCGAGGATCCCCAACGCCACGCAAATGCATGGTGCGGCACCGGCTGGGAAAGCCTGACTGCGGTGTGCTGCATCTCTCCAAGGCGAGCAGCTGCCGCCTTGTTGACCAGGCGGAGGTTGCATGTCGCCTCGTTGGGGGGCAGGAACGCGGCTATGCGTTGAACCACTTCAGGCGGCCATAAACGTGACGGGTGTGCAGGGACTGACGTGGCGGCGCCTTCATCTTTATGGGGCTGTCCTGGTCCCTTGGGCTTGCGTCGCCTTCCCATCACTGGAATCTTGCGGTCCTGGTCACGGCGAGGTGCAGATCCATTTTTAGCGTCTATCGGAGAGAAAG
This sequence comes from Yamagishiella unicocca, assembly GCA_003116995.1. Classification (NCBI taxonomy): domain Eukaryota; kingdom Viridiplantae; phylum Chlorophyta; class Chlorophyceae; order Chlamydomonadales; family Volvocaceae; genus Yamagishiella; species Yamagishiella unicocca. The sequence continues at coordinate 245,770 of BDSL01000088.1, forward strand.
CATGGATTGGAATATGTATGGTTAACGCTCTGCTTTGCCTACCTATGTCCATTTGAAAGGTATGTCACAGGAAGACGCAACGCACTAGCGGACGCATACACCGCTAACCGCCGTCTCAACAGCAACGGCTCCTCTACACAATCAATAGGAAAACTTGATGTGTGCGCCTTAGGTTCATGTGTACACGAATGCTGTTACCGTACCTCTTTGAGCAAGCTTGGATGTTCTCGATTCACTTCCACTCCATCGGCTGATCTACATAGCGTCGCATGCTTGCCCAAGCCAATCCCATGCACATGTATCCTAGAGTTGACAGCTTGCGCACCACGGCACGTTTCCACTTGCTTCTCGTCGCATTTGAAGGAATTGAGATATGCAGGTTTAACTTGTTATCTGGCCGTCAGATTGAACACCTTATCGTGACGGAAAAGCAACTTTGCACCTGCGTGCCTGGAAGTCCCATTTTGTAGCATTCTCTAGGTAAGAATCCAAACCACTATGGCCGTACGCCTTAGCGGCCCGTACAGTGAATCCTCTTATGCAGGCATTCTGAGATCCTTGCCGTCGGCTGCATGGCGGGTTAAATATTGGCGTTCACCGTTCCCTCGCTGCCCCGACGCAACCCTGCTGCTGGCATCAGCGTGGCATCCTGCTCACACAGCACACATTTCCGGATGCATAACCTTACCATAATCCCACCTGGGTTGAGAGCGCAGACCTTCACAGCGTCGGCATATACCTCAAGTTCATGGACGTTCAGGAGGGTTCCTGCTGCCTTGCCAATGACGCGGTCACCAATCTCGACCCATAAGGCGCACTCCGAATCTTGCACTTTAGTCTGTAGCGGCAACGCCACAGCCCAGGCGCAACGGCGCAACTTACTTGGTACAGATCAGAGAGTCCCCCTTATATATCTACAGGGGTCTGGACAACTTCTTCAAGGTTTTTGGCCCGGAAACCACTGCCAACGGTGGAGTTGTGTACCCCTCTCCCCTGCCTGTCACAATCAAAGCAAGCAAGCAGGAGGGTTGGCCCATGTGACGTGTTTTGTTGGAACCACTCCTTGCCCCTTGTTCATTGTCCGAACCTTGGGAGAGGCGCCAACGGGCCACGAGCTCGGCATGTGGCGGTCACCTTTCCCCGCGGGGTACATTTTGACCACGAGTTGTGTTGCTGCTGCGTCAAGAGCATCAGAGGACTGCACGGAATGCTTGGCAGTGATACCGTGGCGCTTGGCGTTCGGCGAGTAGTAATAGTCGTTTCACAGGGCTCCAGGTTTGGAAAGGCAGAGCCATTGGGCGCATGGTCTGGCACTGAAATATGCAACAAAAAAGGAAACCGACGGCTCCGACAAGGAGAGCTCTGCCTCTTGCATAAACGGATATGACTGCGTGCGTATGTGAGCGCGTGTGAGCGTGTTCGTTCTGCTCATCTTCGCCCCCGTTGGTTCTCGGGAGCACCCTCGGACGCCGCAACTTCAGCTTCATAGCGTAAGTAGCAGCTTCACCGCAGACGTCTGGAGCCCACGCAAGGGCGTGGGCAAAGGGGCCGGTGCGTGCACCGGCAAAAGGGCCAATAGTTCAAGAGGGCTCAAGTCCCTACAAGACCCCAGGGCAAAAATGGGCGCGTACGCCACCATGCAGGCGGCATCGTCTTGCCCCCAGCCTTATATTGGATGGCAAACAACGGAGCGGCTGCGGTTTTAGATGGGAAATGAAGAACATAATGGGCGACCGGGGGATGCTCGGATGGGGAATAGACGGGTTGCAAACCAGCCGCGCGAGCGTACCCGGCTGACATGCTGGCGTCGAAGCCGTGCAGACACTATCGGATGTCGTAAGGTTGCAACCCGCCTTGCTATGGCGGTTTCCTTACAGGGACACGCAGAGGACACGCAGGGGATACGCTAATCCTGCACACAACAATGCCCGGCATCAGGAATTCCAGTGTATGAAACGACGACCATAGCGGTGCACGGCAGACAGAACTAGGTGCCCACATGAGGTGTGACGCCGACGGCTGGGAAGCCGGTTTCCTTGGCCCAATGTTGTATAGTAATTTTTGTATCTAACGCACCTTTTTACCCCAAACTGGGTTACATTGGAAGCGGTTTCACCGTTCTCGGTTCGCCGGTTGCGTTCCCTCCTTTTTCGTGGATGCCGTACAACTGTGTGTTGAGTCCTAGGTTGCAGCGCGTCCACTGTTAACGGAAGCCCTAAATAAGGTTTCAGTAAAGTTACAGGTTGGATACAACAAGCTCGGCTCTTCAGCTCTGCTGCGTCAGTTGGGCTTCGGTCAAAATGCATCGCGTCACACTGCCAAACAACGCCGTTACCTGAGTCTTTCCAATATTATGGAGCTGCCTCCCGTTGGTAGTATAGGATGGACTTTTAGACCGCAGTCGTTCGCTGCGCGCTCGGGGTTCGCGAATGCGACAGAAGAAGAAGCTGTGCCTATTCCGCAGCAGCTGCTGCCAGTCGGTCCGGCGGAGCGATACCCTTCGCGAAACCAGGCTCAACAAGCGACGGTGCAACCGTACAACCATGGAAATGGTGCCTGGTACCGTAATGCTGAACCGTACCATCCGCCCACAGACGGTAGCCCAGTCCTCGAAGCTGCGCAGCCGCCGACAGGAGCAGATGGTGGTCACCTTGCTTGGCATGTGCTCCCGCCGGGAACGGACTTTGACCGTTTGCAGCGGAAGTATTCGGAGGTCCGCGAGGCGCTTGATGTCTGGCAACGAAGGGCTTCGGGCTCACAGCAGCAGGTGCGACAAGCGCCAGGTCGCACGCGCGCCCAAGCCTTGCAACTGGGGTGCCCTCTATCTACATGTGGGTGGAGCACACAAAACACCCGGCCGCAGGGCAGTGTAGATGGTGTTTAACGGGCAAGCAATGGCTAGACCCCTCCTTTCCTGTTTCTTTTGGAGGGCCTTGTTTCCGTTCCTCAGCCTGTTCCCGGTTACGTTCCTTGACCCTACGACGGGCTTCCTCACACACCAGTTGGTGCCGCGACATTGCAGGCTGACGCGGCAAGCTCCCATCTGGCGGCACTGCAGAGGGAGAACTGGCAGCTTGGGGCAGAGGTGATGACGTTGCGGCAAAACGTCGCGCTGCTGGGCGGCAACATGCAGGGTCGGCTGTCGATGGTGCAGGTGGGACGAACACCCGCCAGGTTGGGGTCGAGGTTGGGCCGAGGATTCAGAAGGTTTGCCAGCTGGCCACGTAAGGGGTTTGGGGAGGATAACAAGCTGCGTGCTGCAGTAGGACTACACTAATAATTTGCCAACCAAGCACTTCACTGCTTCTAAACTTGGAGGCATGAAGAAGGTACATGATGAGGCGCGTCCCCTATGTCAGCACCGCTCCACGTACTGTAACCGCAAGGCAAGCAGCGTCCTCATCGGCACCTACGCCATCCAATAACACCATTCCTCGAGCTCGTATTTCTCTCGATGTAACCCCATTCGCTTCACACTAACGTGGCTGGCGGGTGCGACGTCAACTTGAATAACAACAGGGATCATTGGTTGCGGAGATGCAGTCGGAGCTGGAAGGCCGACTGTCTCAGGTAGGGGCGCTCCAGGAGGAGGTGGCAGCGCTGGCGGCGCAGCTGCAGGCGGCGGAGCGCGAGGCAGCGGCATTTCAGGCCGCTGCGGCAGCGGAGCGGGAGCGGTTGGCGGCTGAGCTGGGGGCTGCGCGGCTGATGGCGACGGCGCGGGGGCGTGGGGCTGAAGGACTCCAGGCGCAGCTGACACAGGTGGGCGGGGCGTTGGCGTTTGTGGATCGGGACAGCAAGATACAGGGGCCATATAAGAAGTCGGTAACTGAAAATTGCACTCAGACAGCATACAGCTGGATTACGACCGTTAATCAGCTGCGGCATGAATGCGCCCCGGTGAACCTATTTACGCCTCATACAGTGTATCGTACATGGATGGCCGTCGTGGATTGTTCTGCGGAAAGGCTTGCGTTGGTTGTTAGCCGCCGTACGGGGCCCGAGGTGCTGGTCCTGTCCAAACAATCAGGCCGTGCGGACACTCCCTGCGCCATCGCAGCCCGTGTTTGTGTGCCGCGCTGTCCAGACTTCGATCCGGTTTTTTGTTTTTAGCAACAGTTTGTGGTTATATCACAACTGCAATTCTGCAGGTGAATGAAGCTGCAGCCGGGGAGGCAGCAGCGCTTCGGGCCGACGTGACAGCGGCGGCAGCGCGGGTGCAGCAGACGGAGGCTGCTCTCGGCGAGGCCACGGCTTTGGTCGGGCAGCAGCGGGCGGAGGTGGAGGAGCTGCGGAAGCAGTTGGCGGAGGAACGGGAGGCAAAGGAGCAGCTGGCGGCCGTGAGTTTTGTCACGGGGGCAACGGGCGGCTAGAATGGCGGGGTAACGGTGGGGCGTAGGGCAGGACTAAGTTGGGGGATCAACGGTGGTCGAAGCCAGCATGGCAAGATGGATGGAGCATTGCTTACGGCGCAGAGCTCATACTGCTCCGTGACAGTGAGGACCCGTTGGCCAGGGAGTTCCATCAGCATCACAGGAGTTGCATTCTTGATGTGGATGCACAAACGAATAGCTTACTGGCATCTGAACATTGCTTGCCGCCACCCTGCCTCCGCTACGCTACCGTCCCATGGGTCACCAGGAATTGGAGGTGGCGCGCTGCGACGCGCGCGACCTGCGCGCCGCCAACGAGTGCCTCGAGGCGGCGTTGGACGAGCACCTTGAGGTACGCTGCCGTAGACACCTCACCTCTCCAGATTTCCAGACAGATTGCGGCCAGGTGTCATGGGCCACGCACCGCAGCGACGTTGCTCCTTGCAAACCCTGTCTTTGATTGCCCACCCTATGCACTGCCCATCATCCATCGGCCCATTGCCCTGTGCGGCACTCACCTGCAGGGGCAAGGATCGTCGGCATCTGTTGGCCATGGCAGTACCGGCGGTCCGCTGCTGCGCATGCATGCCGAGCTCCGGCGGCTACAGGTGGGTGCGGGCGCCGGCGAGGCTGCGCGGGTGCATGTCGGGCAGGGTCATCTTGGCAGGGGACAGGCGGCAACAAATAAGGTCGCCGCTGCCAGGACCCGGTTGTCTTTTTATGCATTAGGACAATGCGGCGACGGGGTCGTGGGGCATTGCTGCATTTCCCACAGCAGCAGCGGCGGCGGCGTTGCCGGCCTCCCCACATCCACCTGAGCCGCGAAGCGCGGCCCGACGACCCGCGGCCGCATCTCTCACTTTCCCTGCAATTGTGACACCGCGCGCGCCCCAATTGCCCTCCTGCTTCTTGCCACTGTAGAATGAGTCCACGACAGAGCGGCAGACCCTGCAGGTGGGTGGGACATGTGGCCAGTTAGTATACGGTCAGGGGGCGTCAGTAACGGAGCCAGCTGCGGTATCGGTCCACCCATGGTCCACCTCACCTGCGCGCCATCAAGTTTACTCAACGCGGGCCGAAACTGTTGCCGCTGAGGCCACTGCCGATTCATTCTGATAGCCACTGCCGCAAGACGCCGGGTCGTCATCGCCGCCCCGTATGCATCCGCACCCGCAAGCGGCGATGCAAATAAGAAACGAGCATTCCATCCGTCACTGCCCCTAGTACAACACCATCGCCGCCGCTGCCATACTTCCTGTAACGCTTGCACGCCCGGCCACCGCCGCAGGAGGCGCTGGCACGCGCCCAGACGGAGGCGCGCACCGTGGCACACCAGGTGTCATACCTACGGCAGCTGCAGGTGGGCCGGGATGGATGGTGCCAACGCTAGAGCACGGCCAGGGCCGGGGCCATGGCGGTGTGTGTACGAGACATCAGGGAGCCGGGGTCTCATCCGCAGCATTCCAGCGCCGCAGCGGCGCCTGGCAGAGCATTCCAGTCCGCCTACGCCACCCATACACTCCGGTACCCCTTGGCTCGACCGCGGCCCCATGTCCCGGCACTTCCCGTTTCCGTGCGCGTGGCAGGAGACTGCTGCGGTGCCGGCATCCTGGCAGCCGCCACGGCAGCAGGTGCTGGCGGCGCCGGGCGGTCTCCAGCCGGTACAGGAGCATGTTCAGCCGCCAACCCACCCGCACTCGCTGCGGGAGGATATGGTGCGCAGCAGCAGTGCTAGTAGCAGCTGTTGCGGCGCCAGCCTGCTTTCCACCGCGTGTGGCGATGACAGCCACCAGCAGCAGCAGGGCCGCTGGCCGGCCAGGGTCGCAGAGCTGATGCGCGTCGTGCAGTCGCTGGAGGAGCAGCTGGTCTCGGAGCAGGACCGGGCGGAAGGGCTGCAGAGGCTGGTTTCGGCGCTGCAGGAGCAGCTGCAGGCGGCACACACGGCCGGCGAGGCGCAGGCTAGTGCGGGAGACCGTAGCCAGGGGCACAGCCAAGGTGGCGTGGGGGCCTTTGGAAACTGTGGTGGCTGGGAAATGCATCAACGGCAGGATCTCGACTTCCAACAACAGCGACACGAGCAGCAACACTACCAGGTGGACACAGCTGCGGAAGCAACGGGGCCGGGCGGGGTTTGGACTGCGGGCTCGTGGGGAGGAATGACCGTGTACTTCCGTGGTCGGGACGTCAATGCCCGGGATGCAAATGCCTGGCGGCTCAGCGTACCCCGCTTGACGACCCAGTCGTGTGGGCCCCCCTCCGCAGGCAGGTGCCTCGATGGTCGTCGTTGGGAGTTACCAGCAGGACCTGGGGGCGTCGGCGACGACGTCGGAGCCGGACTCTGCCTCTGCCGCGGCGGCGGCGCGGTCGCTGGCGCACGCGCTCTTCAGCGACGATGACGACGACGGCACCGACGGAGCTGGCGCCGGCGGCTGCGGCATGACCAGCTGGTTCGATGCTCCTAGCTCAGTGCACCCTGGCGGAGGTGGGCGCGGCCCGCAGGAGCCGCAGCTTAGCACTGCCGATGCGGAGGCGCAGACGGACGAGGCGATGGAGACGGCTCACGAATACGCGGCCGCAACCGCCGCAACCGCTGCCTCAACCAACATGTTGCTGGCCGCCGCACGCGAGGAGATGGAGCGGCTCAAGGAGCTCAATGCCAAGCTAGCCGCTGCCAAGGGTGCGTGAAGAGCGCGGCGGAGATTTACGATGTCGGAGCTGATTAGGGGGCTACTTATCCATAATCGCGAACGCTTATCCGCCGCACTATACATGTTTTGGGCTAGGCACCATAATAATCTAATCGACGACATCATGCTAGGGTGCGCCAGGGAGGTTGTCGGACAAGTCTTCCACGCTGAATCATTGTCATTCGTGCCCCTCCCTAGATCCTCGCCGCTACGTGGCCATGGAAGACGTGCGCACGGCGCTGGCGGAGGTGCGAGAGACGGCCAGGAGGCAGGTAAATGGTCGTGAGTGCGCGAAGCGCGCGGTAGGGGAACGGAAGCAAGAGTACTCGGTGACATGAGAATCGGGGCTGGCTGGGGGTGCCGGGACCGACACTTGCTTCGAATGCGGTTCTTCATCGACCCCTCGCCTTCCTCCTTTAGCTTCCCATGACATCGAACGATCGCCCACATTTTCCCATTTGGTTCCCCACGGTTTTGAAGGCGGATGAGGCACTCGCGACCGCCGCGGCCGCCGCCACCACGCGCTACGAGGCCCTGGCGACGGCCCATGGGTCGCTTGCGGCTGAGGTTGAGCAGCTGCGCGGCCAGTTGGCGGTCGCCAAGGACGAAGCACAGGTACATTATGATTGAAAACATGGGCATTCAGTTTGGGAGGTGTGGGACGTCACCCACCTGGGGACTCGGTTTGGGTGCCGTGCATTGTGTCACCCACCTGGGGGCTCGGTTTGGGTGCCGTGCATTGTGTCCTGCGATGATTTAGGACAAGACCCAACTTACCCCCAACTGCCGCCTAGGTGGTCCTGGACGCTCACATTGCGGGGCTGCAGCGGCAGCTAGAGGCGGCCGAAGAGCAGCTGAAGGCGGCCAGGGCGCGAGCGGAGGGGCTGAGTGAGCAGCTGGAGCAGGTGGGAGCGAGGGTGGCTGCGTGGGTTGGATTGGGCTGTGTTACTGTGGTGGGGCTGCGTTACGCCATGCTGTCCTGCTGACTGGGTCCTGCTGACTGGGTCGTGCTGACTGGGTCGTGCTGGGGACGCACTTGGCATCTGCGGTCGGTCATCGTCCCCTACCCGGCCTCACTCCCGCAGCCGGCCTCACTCCCGCAAAGGGGACCGCGTCGATGCTGACGACGTGCGCCTGCCACGTGCAGGTCCGTCGCGAAGCTGAAGCCGACGCCGCGGCGGCGCTGGTGGAGGCTCATGCGGCAAGTGCAGCGGCTACGCAGCGCCAGCTGGCGGCCCTGCGCGCTGCCTTGACAGCCGAGCACGCGGCAGCGCTCGAAGCGCAACTGGAGGCGGTCCGGCAGTCAACCGCGGCTGTGGCAAAGGCGCAGCATGCGGCCCAGTTGGAAAAGCTGCAGCAGCGGCACGCTGAGGAGGTGGCGGGGCTGTGCGCGCAACTGGAGGCGACCCACGGGTCAGCTGCGGCCGAAGCAGAAGCCCTGCACGCGTCTCAGATGGAGGAGCTGCAGCGACGGCATGAGCAGGAGCTAGCGGCACTTCGTACTGAGCTGGGGGCGACCCACGGGTCAGCCGAAGCGGAGGTAGAGGCGCGGCATGCAGCGCAAGTTGGGGAGCTGCGACAGCGCCACAACCAGGACCTGCAGGCGCTGCGGGCGCAGCTGGCAGCTGCCCGCGAATCTGCCGCGGTGGACCTGCAGGAGCAAACGTTGCGCCATGCTAAAGAAATGGCGGCGCTGCGCGCCCAGCAAGAGGGGGAGGCTGTGGCCGGGCAGTCGGCACGGCTGGCACAGCTTGTCGAGGAGTACGCGGCGCAGCTGGCGGAGCTGCGCGACCAGCACGTGGCTGAGGTGGAGGGTCTGTGCGAAGCGCACGCAGCGGAGGTGGAGGGTCTGTGCAAGCAGCACGGGAGCGAGGTGGAGGGCCTGCGGCGGCAGCTGCGGGACGCCGCCGCGCAGCACCTGCAGCAGCTTAAGGCTGAGAGTGTGCGGCAGGAGCATCAGGTGCAGGCAAAGGTGGCGGAGGCTGTCGACCGGGAACGTGGCGCCGCGATGGATGCGCAGGACCGACTGGTGGAGGCGCTGCGGAAGCGGCACGAGGACGAGCGGCAGGTAGGGTTCGAGGAAGACCCGTGGATGCCAGGAAAAACCGTTTAGAACAGACGTAGGTAGGGCGGCAGGTAGGGCGGACGGGCCATTGGTGGTGAGCTTGAAGATGGCACAGGCCCATGGAATGGGGCGGGCGATCCTACGACGGAGCGCCTTAGCCGCAGCTGACAGCCGCGCATGGTCCTGGGACTATATGCCGCGAATCGTCTGCCGCGTTTCCCAGATTCGCTGTGCAAGCCGACTGCTACCCGGGGTCCGCGCGAGTGTACTCCCACCCTTCCTCCACCTCCCTCTGCAGGCCCTGGAGTCGGAGCTCGATCAGCTGCGGGCCGCTGTGCGGGCGCTGGAGGCGCAGCTGCTCACAACGTGCGCGGTGGAAGAGGAGGCAGAAGCGGCGGAGGGGGCGGCAAAGGAACGCGCCGGTCGCTTGGACGGAAGTCGTCGGGGGCACCGGTCACAGTCGCAGGCGGTAGAAGACGCGGAGCAGCAGCAGCAGAAGGTAAGGGTGCGATTAAACTAGGGCGTCGGCGGCGGGTGGGCCTGGCTGGCGGAGGCAGGTGGGTTGCCGAATGCGGACTCCGTGGTCCTTGCGTCCTGGTGGGCGTCATCCGTTTGTGCCTTGAGCTTCTTGCTCCCAACCCATTTAACGGCAGCGCAGCTTCTTACAACGGCGCCCCCCCCGACCCATGTCGAGTTGCCGGTTCTTTTCTGTAACCTCCTCCTCCTCCTCCCCCAGGTGGCCACCCTAGAGGCGCTGCTGCGGCGGCAGCAAGCCGATCTGGAGGAGCAGGCGGAGCAGCTGGGGGCGCTGCAGGACCGTCACGCGCGCGAGCTGAGCAAGTTGGAGGCGACCCATGGGTCAGCCGCGGTACAGGCGGAGCAGCGGCACGCAGCTCAGCTGGAAAAACTTCAGCGGCGTCATGGCCAGGAGCTGGAGGCCCTGAGAGCGCAGCTGGAGGCGACCCATGGGTCAGCCACGGCCCAGGCGGAGGAGCGGCACGCAGCCCAGGTCGAGGAGCTGCAGTGGCGCCATGACCAGGAGCTGACGAAGCTGCGGGCCCACCTGGAGATGACCCATGGGTCAGCCGCGGTCAAGGCCGAGGAGCGACATGCAGCCCAGGTGGAGGAGCTACAGCGACGCCACAGCCAGGGTATGGCGGCGCTTCGCCGGCAGCATGCAGCGGCGCTGGAGGCGACGGCCGTGGCTCAGGCGGACCAAGCGGAGGCGATGGCAGAGCAGTACGACGCGTCGTACCATGAGCGGCTGTCAGCTGCGGCTAAGGCGCTCCGCGATGCGCATCACGGCGAGCTTCGCCGCGTTGCGGCGACCATGGGCGCCGAGGCGGCCGCGGCGGCGGCGACGCTCCGAGACCAGCTGGAGGCGGCGGCCGCGGCCAAGGTAGTTGAGGAGGTAACTGCGGCGGTGGGGGTGCTACAGCGGCAACAGGACGCGCGCTGGGCGGCGGAAGGGGAAGCAGGGCCGTTGGGTGACCGCACCAACGGCCAACGGGCCCCGCCGCAGGCGCCATCGTGCGTGTTTGGGGCCGCCGGACCGGGCGCTGCGGAGACGGCCACGAAGGCGGTGACTGCGGGTCTGCTGCAGCAGCGGCACCGACGCAGCGCCAGCTCCCAGCTCGAACGCGGGATGCTTGCCCCCACGGCAGGCAGCGCCTCGCTGTATCGAAACGGCGATCACCATGACGACGATAGCGATGACGCCGTACGGCTCGCTTCCGCGAGGGACGCGCTGCGTCGCTCGGCAGCTTCGGCTGGGGAGCTGCATGTGCTGGAGGCGGCGGCCAGGACGGCAGGGGCTGGACCGGCGGCTCTCGCTGCAAGAAGCGAGCTCGCTGGCAGGGCCGCCATGCGGCCCGACCTTATCGCTGGTGCTGGTGCAGGCGTTGGCGGTGGCGGCGGCTGTTGGGACCCCCACCGTGCGGTCGGCGAGCCATCCAGACGTCACGCAGCCGCGCGCAGCAGTAGCAGCAGCGGAGGTGGGGCTGGAGGAGCTCCGGGTGTCGGCAGTAGCATTAGGAGCGGTGACGCCGAGAGCTGGATGCCGCGGCCGCCGCCGCCCGAGGTGTGCACCTCCCCGCAGCTCAGGCGCGGCGGCGAAGGGCCCCATCCCCCCACGTGGGGCCACACCAGCACGGCCCCGGCACTCAATCGCCTGCCTCCCACGGGAGCCGCTCACCCTCCTCTTGCGCCTGAGGCACATGCGCCAGGCCCGCTCCAGCCCCACCAGCTCCACCGCACCACTGCCGTCAGCGCCAGCAGCGGTGGCGGCGGCGGTGTGCTTGACTCTCTGCTGGGTCAGGCGCTCGCCTCTTCTCGCACGCACCGGGACCGCAGCCTGGCGCAGGAGGTGGTCGCGGCGCAGCACGCCAACGTGGCGGCGCACCACGAAGCCAGGCTGCACAGCCTGCGCAGCGGTAGGATGGCGGCGGCATCCGCGTCCACATCGTCGGCGGCGGGTTTGACGCTGCCGGCGCCTGCGCCTTCTGACGCGCAGGAGCAGCGGGGGAGTGGAACATCGCGGGGCGACGCCACCACCGCGGGCGCGGGGCCAGGCCCTGGCGGCGCGCCATTGCCGGTGCGCCACAGCCTGGACGCCCGGCTTCAGACCGCGGCATCAGTGCCTTTGTCGCTGCCCTCCGGCCGTCAGTGGCCTAGCTCGTCTGCGGGCGGTAACGGCAGGGGGGGGACGGGTGACCCAGCAGGGCCTGGTGCCGGCTCGCTGCCGGTGCCGTCAGCGTCGCTTAGCCTCTCTGACCTCAGCGCGGCTGGCGCCGCGGCTGCCGGCCGGCCGTCGGAAGCCCGCCGTTCGTACGGGAGTGAACTGGCGCCGGCATCAGCGGCCCAATCTGTGGGCTGCGGCAGGCGCGGCAGCGAGCCGGGCGACCGGTCCTCATCGGGTGCCGCCGCTGGGTTACCGTCCTACTGTGGGGGTGATGGCGCCGCGCTGCCGGCAGCGGTAGGAAGGGCAGGGGCCAGGGGGCCCGCCGGTCCAGCCGCCCCTCCAGCTCAAGCTGGAGTGGCCTGGGCGGCGGGAAGCGCGGCTCAAGAGCGTGGCCCCGGCGCAGCTATGAGCCTCGCTCAGCTAAGCCACCGCGCCGGGAGGTGGCATGCTCCTGGCGCCAACAGCGAAGCCTCCTAGTTCCTAGCACCGTACGTGTCGTACGGCGATTTGAGGATGCAACAGGACGCAAAAGGAGGACGGCCCCGGCTTGTAGTTGTCCGCATGTATGGTATGTTAACGGTGCGTTGAGTGGGCGTTGCTGGGGGAGTGGCTGCTCGGAGCAAGGCTCATTCGAAGGAGGGGCGGCCGCGTTGAATCCTAACACATACCGGGGTTGACTGGGCGTTGTTACCGCAGCGGCCGGGGGTTACGGCGGAGGGTGTCCTTGCACCATCACCTGCCCATCACCTGTACGGTTGCGTCGTGGTGTCGTAGGCATGCTGCCCATGGAAGTTTTGCAGCGCGTAGCGGACAGCTCCGCTCCACGGGCATGTGGTTTGACAGCACCGCCGAATTTGACTCCTTGGACTTCCGCGATTGCGTCCGTTGGGGCACAGCCGGTCGGTCGCACGTCTCCTGAAACGACTGTGCGACGTGTAAGTTGCCGAGGGGCAGGGAAGACCTGCGCGCTGTCGGCAGTCTTGCAAGTGCTGCACTGGTGTCGTGCGTATCGCGACGTTGGTGACTCCGAGACGTTGATGGCTTCATGTCAACCTGCATCGAGCAGGCGTTCGGAGGCACCTCTGGTACGTGGTTACTGAACACGCTCGGGCGACGAGACTGTCATCCGGACATGGATACCTAGCGGGCTTTAGGGGTCCCGTGTCTGGCATACACCATCATGTTGTGTTCGGCATACACCACCATGTCGGATGCAAGGTCGGCTGGCGGAAGCTGGGCTTGGGTGTAATGTGATGGATGCCATAGCCCATCGGATGTCGAATACGTAAGAATGTGTGTCGTTTTGACCGCAGTCGTCACGTGAAAACAGCTTGGAAAACACGACGAAATGACATGGGCAGGATTTGAACCTGCGCCCTTGCGGACAGGAGCCTTAATCCTGCGCCTTAGACCACTCGGCCACCATGCCTTAGTAACCACCTGTACGGCGGATCTTGATGACAAATGTGGTAGCCTTAGGGTTCATTGGGGTCATGAAGGCTGCCTGGGGTTCTTTGGGCCTGGGATGTGGGATGTGGTGGCGTTGGCGGCGCTCAACGCGATGGAGTGGGCGCGCCGGTACATACACTCTCATCGGCTCTCCGGCACCACCCTCCCTGCTGCTCTGCGTTCTGGCCTCCTTGCTAAGTTCTGGGCCTTGCTGCGGGACTTTGCGGGCTTGGGTTTGCCCCGCAAGGACTGGGGTGACGTGGGGGTGGACCACCCATTTTTGTTCGTAACCGGGGGTCGGCTCATGTGCGCCGTGCCGCCCTAGCTAGCCTGCCTTGGATGCTGTTTGTTCTTTCGTTCTTTCTTTCCTGGTGCCACCTTTGCTGGTTCGAGATACGAGTGGTGCGGGTGATGGGCAGGTGAGCCAATGGGGGCTTTTGTGGTGGTTTTGACGCGTAAGGGTGGCCTGCATGGGGCCGTGTCCTGCCGTCGCTTGTGCTGACTTTGCATGATGCTGTTTGCCTGCTGTTGCCCGTACCCGACCTTGGTTCCGTGTCTCTTCCGCAGTGCTTTCCCGCCGGGATAAGGGCGGGTGCCGCCTGTCGTGCGGCCACTGTAACGCGGTCTCTCTCTCTCTCTCTCTCTGGGCCTGGGCCTGTAACGCGGTCTCTCTCTCTCTCTCTCTGGTTCCTTGTTGTTCCTGTCGCGCGTGCCCCCCTTGCTGGTAGCTGCTTGGGCCTTCTGTTCGAACAAAAGCCGAAAGGGCCGTGACCCGTACGAAGTGATCGATGGGAGGGGCTCAACCCCCCATGGGCAACACAGCCGAGCCGCTTCCTTGAGGGCCTGGGCCTGCCAGAGCAGTGTAGGTGAGGGGGGCTCTTTGCGGCTGAGGCGCGATCCACGCAGCGCCGTCGTCTAGCTCGTCCCATGAAGCCGTGCAAGAATGCTTAGCTTACAAACAGTGTTGGGCTGACTAAGTTCTGTTTCGCAGCGAGACACCGCCCAAAGACCCGCCCACAAGCGAAAAAACAGGCTTGGGGGGCCATCGAGTGACGACCGGCTCCTGACCGGACCAACGTCATAACATGTCTCATGCTCAGAGACGCGCCAACGCATTTCCTGAGCAGACGTGCATTCACCGCCCCTGTTGCCGATACATCTGTATCATATCGCATACGTAGCTGTAGGCAATAAGCGCTGCGAGCTTAATATTCCCGCGCCGCGCCGCTCTCGACGCCTAGATGCAAACGATACCGATACATGTGAGGCCTCCCTCGGTGTCGCGCCGCCGAACAATCGGGGTACGACGGGCGCCTTAGGTGGGTCGTACGGCGCGGATCCAAAAATCGGGTTGCTTTGACAATAGGCTAGTGGCATGCGGTATTATTGCCACGTCGCGCCCAGCTGCGATACTACTGCTACGCTGCCGGATTGCCAGAGCAGGCAGCCCCCCTTGCAGGCCCCGCGCACCTCACAGAAGGCGCCGTGCCTCCAGGGAGGGGCGAGCCAGCTGGCGGGGTGGGGCCCCCTGTGTGCACGCTGCTGCGGAGCGCATGGAGACAGCGTGTGGGGCTTCCCCGCGCTCACGGATACCGACGTTCGAATACAAGTCGAACACAGATCCACAATGAAACCCTAAACCACGACCACACACAATACAATGGCAATGAGCTCACCCACCCAACTCGTACACATGCTTGCAGCGGCGGCAGGGCGTGCGAGTGTGTCGTCCGGGGGCCGTCGTTCACCAAAACGTCCGGGGCCATCGTCCACCCCGCGTACACCACCCACCGAACGGACGTTGACCCTGACCCGCCCGTCCGCGGGTTGCATTCAAGAGCCCCACCGCGCCCTGCACACCGCAGTGCACCACAGCACACCGCACCCATGAACGCAAAGACGAAAGCAACGCACATCCACATCCACACGCACACACACCACACACACACGCAGGTTAAGCCCTTGGAGCGCACCAGAGCACTGGCGTCCAATCTGCGTGGCTGGACAGCTCGCGTGCAAGCAGCTTAACGCCGCCGCCACCGGGCCCGCCGTACGGCAGTCCACGGGGGGCAATCCCCAGCCCCTCCCTGGAGACAGCTCCACCCTGCTCGTTGCAGCCCTCTCCGCCTCGTGGGGCCTCTTAGCAGCCGCTTTCCGCCCTGCTGACGCACCCCCCCAGCTACGACTCATCTTCGCCCCATCTTCAAACCCCACCCACTCTCCTGCGAGCCATAAGCCTGGCCTTGTTGGGGATGAGGGTGCTCGTCGGGGCGCTTCGCAGAGGCTGCTCCGCTGGCGGTCTCTCACACCGACAGTGCCGCACTAGGGTAGTAGTTCTCCGTTACGATCCGCAGCGCGTGGGTTCCTAAAGGCAAACAGAGCAGAGGAAATGCAGCCTGCAGCTCGCTGTGCACCCTAGGGGGGGAAACCAAATCTTCCACATCGCCCTCACGACTAAGTATAACGACGACGCTGCCGCCGATGACAACGTTGCCCAGTATGGCGCCGGCGCAGCGCCGTTCGGCAGAGCAAGCGCCCACTCCCAAACCGCAGCTCCTACCCGCCCACGCACCCACAAGCCCACGCTAAGAACATGCGCTGCGCTGTTGCTTCGATGCTCCCACACTACCAACCAGCCCCACGTGTCAGGCTCTTCCCCGTAGCCCACCAACACACGCAACCCCATCGCACCCCATGCCCAGTAACGACCCACACGTTGACAGCGGCCAGCGACGCCGGGCGCAAAAGGCACTCAGCCGCTGACGCCCGCGTGGTTGGCAACTGGAGACCTGCTTCGCTCCGCAGCCGCGCCTGGGTGCGCGAGGGCCGTCGTCGACCGTTCGCAATATGGGAACCAATGAAGACGACGACCAAAAACGGCGATGACAACAAAAACCACAAGAATGCAGGAGAACGAAGCGGTGGGGGCGAGGCAGCCTGACCAACGCGAAGCAAAACACGCGCTCCGCGGATGAGGCCGCCGCAGGATATAAGAGCAAAATACGCGCTGTCACTCCGTGATAATTCGTCGCGCCTCGCGTGCGGAGCCGAAAGGCGCTCAGCTGGATCCAGTACGGCAAGCGCAGCGATTGCGCCTGGCCTAATCGGGCCTCTCACCTGCGGATGCACCTCAGGCACCCGCAACGGCGAACCTCGACCAGCCCTCGATAGGCCCCTGACGCAGCCGCCGCCTCTGCCAGCGCGCGCATCCCTTCACTATCGCGCCTTCGCACCAGCTCTCAACCCACGCCTTCCATCAGTCTCAGCACGGCTCTCTCGCGCAATTCATTTTCATACTCCGTCATTATTAACGACCTGTTACGACGCACCCGTTCAGTGCATCGCCACGCGATCAAAAACCCACAACCTGCCAACCGTCAACCGCCAACGGCGGCATCTCACACTGGATGGCCGGGGGCGCCCACCGTCAGTTGCTGCGGTCGCCAGGCTGCTGCACCTGCTACTGCCCTGCCTGCTGCTGCCACGCCGCCGCAAACTGGTGTGCCGCAGCGCTCTGGCAAAGCAAGGGCGGGACGGCGGGGGGGGCGGAGGTATGGCCGGCGCGGCCGCACATAGCGTTCGTGCCGGTGATGCGCGACGAGGGAGATGTTACTGTGAGCAAGCAGCGAACGGCTGCCCGACGGATCCGCCGCGTGAGGAGAAGCGCACGCTTTGTGGATCGGCCGGGATCAAAGGGTCAGCGGCGTAAGCAAGGGGCTGCCGCGGCCCGCCGGCCCCGCCTTCGCTTCGCACCTGTCGCTCCCCCCGCCCCGCGGTGGCGCACAAGCTGCTCGCCCGCTGCAATCGTCCTCTCCCGTCACCCAGCACGGCAGGACTCGCATGGCAACCGCACACACACGCACACACACACACGCCGCACCCGCAAGACCCAGACCCTGACAACCCCAACGGAGGCGGAGTCCTGTCGCCTGGCGCCTGTCGGTACGGCGCGCTCACCGGTGCCCCCCGTTACCTCCCAGCCCCTGCCCCTGGCCCCTGAAAGCCGACGATGCAGCGCACTGCGACCTCGTCGCCTCAAAGTAAGCCAAGCAGTAGGCCCTGACCTCCCTCACCTGCGCAAGGTGCTGCGGCAGTACCATGCCCCCTGGTCCCGGAGCCAAGGACCCCGGCGCTCCTGCGAAATGCGGGGACAGCCCGCCGCTGAAGAACGGAGCCATTTGCGACGCAGCGACCGAGAGCGTTACCCCAGGCCCGCCGCCGGCTGGCAAAACGCCCGCCGCCGCCGCAGCGGCCACGGTCGCTGCGGTCAGTGCCGCTGCGGCCGTCGGCGGCGCCCCCACGTTCCCGAACGGACCACCTAGCCCCGTGGCGAAGGCGGGGAGGCCGTAGCCGGGCCCGGCCGCGCATGGCGAAGCGCCGCCGCCGCCCTGCGTACCCATGAGCAGCTGTGCCAGTTGGGCGGGCAGTGGCGGCCCGACGCCCAGGGCGCCAGGTGGTGGCGGCGCGGGCCCTGGTCCGCAGTGCGCGAGCATCAACGAGCCGCCGGAGGCGGCGGCAGCCGCCGCCACCGCCGCCGCCGCCGCGGCCACGGCGTGGTGGTGGTGCTGGGCGACTTGGACTCCAGGGAGGCCACCGCCCGCCGCTGCTGCCATCATGGCCGCAAGCGGAAAGCCGGGCGGAGGTAAGAGGGGCCCGTGGCCACCCTGGCCCACCGCCGCCGCTGCCGCCGCCGCTGCGGCCGCCGCATTCAGGACTGCTGCTGCGGGGTGTGCTTGCTGCTGTTGCTGCTGCTGCGCGGCTGCTGCTGCTGCTACTAGCTGCTGCTGCTGTGCGGCTGCTGCCAGCTGCTGCAGACCCCGGATGGCACCTGGCGGCAGGCCACCAACGTCGACGTCAGCTTTAGTCGCGTGATGTAGCACGGCTTGCCTGCCTCCGCCTCCGATGATGCCACCGCCGCCAGCTGGGCCGCCTGCAGGTGTCATGTCTGCAGGCAGCGGCGAATGCTGCTGCTGGAAACGGCCTCCACCTCCGCCGGCGCCGTTCGCGATATTCGTCCCACCAGGGGACTGGACTCCGCCGCCGCCGCTAGCCTCGCCGCCAGCTGCGGCTTCCTGCCCCACAAGGGGCATAGGTCTCCCAACGGGACTGTCACTACAGGTGCGAGTGGGTTCTGGTTTGGGCTGTCGAGGCACCGAAGTGCCACCAGACACGAAGTACTGCCGTTGCTGTTGTTGTTGTTGCTGTTGTTGTTGCTGTTGTTGTAATTGTTGCTGCTGCTGTTGTTGTTGTTGTTGCTGCTGCTGCTGCTGCTGTTGTTGTTGTTGTTGCTGCTGCTGCTGTTGCTGTTGTTGCTGCTGCTGTTGAGCGATGAAGTGCGCGATGTAGACGTGCTGAGCGCATCTCTTGAACGGTAAGCCACGCGAGGCGCCCGCAGCAGGGACACCGCCTCCGGCTCCGCTCCCTGCCCCAGCGGCTGCTGCCAACCCTGGAGCCCCAGGCTGCGGTCCGGAAGCCGCGCCGCCGCCGGAAGGAGCGCCCGAGAGGCCCGGAGCCGCACCACTCGCAGCCACCGCCGCCGCCGCCGCAGCGGCCTGCAGCGCCAGCGGGTGCCCATTGAGCATCGCTGCCGCCGCGCCGTTCGCGTGCAGCGCCCGCAGATACTCCAGGCTGGCTGGCGGCAATCCAGCAGCGGCCGCCGCCGCCTTCAAGGCCGTCTGCTGTTGCTGTTGCTGCTGATGCAGATGCTGCAGGTGCTGGAGGTGCTGCAGCTGCACATGGGCGTGCGATGGCAGCGGCTGCTGGGCGGCCACCACCGCCGCCGCCGCGCTGACAGCAGCCTTGCTGGCGTCGGAAAGGCCCTTCGCCATCAGCTCCGCCGCCGCCATCTGCGGCGTCCACTGCGCGCCGTTGCCGCCGCTGCCGCCGCCGCCGGGCAGCATCCCGTTCAGCGAGGACCAAGGGGCCAGCTGCCCGCCCGCACTAGCGATCAGCTCCGCCAATGGGCGCGAAGGAGCCGACACCACGCTGGGCAGCGATTGCGGCAGCTTGCTTGCCGCCGCCGCTGCTGCTGTCGAAGGAGACATAGCGGCGGAGCCGGAACCGGCCATGGGCAAGGGAGCATGCGAAGCTGCTGGTAGCTGGCCAGAGCCACCGCTGCCGATAACGGTGTCCGACCGAACGTTGCTCCCCCGTGCCCGCCCACCCCCGTCGGAAATTAGGTTGGCTGAAACGCCGCCGTCGCCGTCACCGGGCTCAGCCTTGACTGTCACGGCGCCGGCGCCTCCGCCGCTGTGCGCCTTCCCGCCGAGGTCCATCTCTTGGCCGCTGACGGCACCACCGCCGCTGGCTTTGGCCCCGTCCTGCTGCATGTCGACACCGCCCTGCAGCCGGCCTGACACCTCGCTGGGGCCCGGAGTCGGGTTGCCCTCCTCCTCCTCGTCGCCATGCGGGCCGCTTTCGGATTCCGACGCCTCCCGCGACGTTTCCGCGATCGGCTCAGCTTTGATGGCAGCCACACCTGCCCCGACCGCCGAGGGACCTACAACCTGGTTGCTATGTGCAACCACAGCTGCGGCGGTGGCAGGGCCGTCTTGCTGCGAGGTGGAGGCTGGAGCGGCCCCGCCGCTGCCTGTCGACCTGTCCCCTGGCGGCTGACCAGGCGCCTGCCGCTCCGCCGCCGCGTGGGCAGCGGCCCTGCTTGCGGCGCGGGCAGCGGCCAGAGAGGCGTGGCCGTAAAGGTTGGGAGCGCCACGCGAGCCATTGGGCAGCCGGTTGATGCCGGCACCCACGCCAGCAGAAGTTGCGAGGATCGGCGGCTTGCTGTCGTGCCATTCGTCCACACCGCGAGTTGAGCGACCCCCCCGCGTCGCCGGCACGCGGCCATCGTTATGGTAGTGCCGCCCGTTTACCAGCGGCGGGGCCCCGCAGCGGCCATTTGCGCCCATGGCGGGGGCCATACCCCGGCCGCGCCGTGACAGGGAGGCCGTCGCTGGGTGCCGAGGCCCGTCGTCGTGCGGCGACCGCCCTGATGGAGAGCTTTGCGGATCGTCGTACGTGTGCGCGGCGGCGGGGTCGTCGCCGTCCACGAAGTCATCATCCGCCACTAAAAGGTCGGGACTACGGCGCCGCTTGGCAGGGCCAAAGCCGGCATGCCAGAGAGGGCCACCGCTTGTGGGAATGCGCCCGTTGGAGCCGTGGTGATGGGTCGCGCCGTTGCGCTTGGCGGGGGGCAAAGCCATGGCGACCGAGTTGCCGGCACGCGCTCCGGAACTGGTGGCCCCTGCTGCTGCATTGGCTATATTCAAGAGAGCAGCCGCCACCAGGGCCTCCTCATCCTCGTCGTCGGGCTGAAGGTCAGGTCAGAGCATTCAGGGAGAAGGTGTTGGTGGGTGCTGCAGGGCTTCGGTTGGTGGACAAGAACCTCGCCACGCAAACCTACGTCAGTCTGTTTGTGTCTGTCCTAATGCTTCTGCAAAGAACGCTAACAGTGATAGGAGGCCAAACGACACGGCACGGACTGTACTTCGCGACAATACATACTCCAACAGACATCACTTCGACAAACCGATTATCAAACCTCTAGCGAGAACCTATGTAGAAAATATGGCCAAATCGCAGCTACACTGCTGACATAAGAGAACGCGGTATCATCGCGACTTATGCAAGGAAAGGAAACGTAGGCAAGTGATGCGCTTACCTCTGCAACGGGTGACGAGTTGCGCGTTGAGGTCTGCGAGGAAGGTGGCAGGAAAAGTTCAGAGGGTTTGTCCACGGTATCGCGTACATTCCTTCGGCCACGTTCGCTGCTCACCTTCGACGAAGGAAGGAACCAAAGGTCCAACGGGCTTATATCTCTAGGCCTTGTTGAGCCTGAACAATTGGTACATGATTCAGCACAGCGCGTTGCTCGGTTGGCAGCCACACCAACGCCGAAATGCGTGGAAAACGCGCGAGGCGTGGTCACAACCGGACCTGGAGGTTGCTTACATGTTCGCGGCCGTCTGGGGACCTCAAAGCCCAGCAGGTCATCGTGAGCGCTCACGTAAAATGCCTGCGGTGCGTCGTAAACATGCACATTGGCGCGAGCTGCCTGAGGTCCGTGGGGCGGGGCCCTACCACGCTGCAGTCGCACCTTTCCTGGCTGTACTGGGCGTCCAGAAGATGCATACTGCTGTTTGCTGCGCTGCAGCTCAACTTGCATCGCTGTACCCGCTCCCGCCGCTAGGAACGCCTGGGCCGGCCCACACGGGGCACCGACGCGCCTGGTGCAGGCAGCCGTTCCCGCAAGTTACAGGTGCCCAAGGTCTGTGTGAGTCGTATACCACTGGCCCTGAAGCTCACACGACAGCGTCAAATGAAAGTGAGAAAGATCGAGGACATCAGGGGGGGAAATGAGCGTCCACACGTTCCAGTAGACACCTTCCAAGCTGCGCTCACCT
The DNA here is from genome assembly GCA_003116995.1 of Yamagishiella unicocca. Lineage (NCBI taxonomy): Eukaryota > Viridiplantae > Chlorophyta > Chlorophyceae > Chlamydomonadales > Volvocaceae > Yamagishiella > Yamagishiella unicocca. The sequence continues at coordinate 267,420 of BDSL01000088.1, forward strand.
ACGCAAACACAACCCAGGTCCGCATCCTTGTTTCAACAGTTGAGCGTCCGTCTCCGGCGCCAGGCTGGCTCAGTCACTGAAGCGCTAGTCGCCAGACGCTCTCGCAGGTCCTCGCGCGGCCCGAAGTACTTGCGCAGCGCCCTAAAGTCAACGCTGACTATGCCTTGGCAAAAGTTTACCACAACGAGGGCGCCTTGGAGACCTTCAGGATACGCTGCAGTCGGCGCAAATCGTCAGGCAAGTCGCCGAACGTAGTAAGCTGAAGCTGGCTTAACGAAACGCGTCAACGCTGCTTTCGTAAGTTTGCAAGTTACGCGCGTGCTGTGACAGGAAAGTGCTGGCTGCGGACGAGCAAACGACCCAGATATTCCGTACACAAGGTCCCAACGAACATGAGGAAATCAGGACCGAGAACCTCAACAATCAGCCCGAAAGAATTGTTTACAGTATAACGAATTGGATACAATGCGTTACAGGCCGTATAATGATGGTTCGCGTCGTCGGAGTCTCCGTCTAGGCCTTATGCGTCGCCTCCAAAATGCCAAAAAGCCACGCACCGTACATAAGTCGACAGGGTCTTATCGGCCTTTGATTACGATGTTCATATACAGCTTTTCTCATCGTTTTATTTGACGTTGCGGCTACAATACAAAAGGGCCACTCGAGGTGGTTCTGTGTCCACCACAAGGTGTCGGTCACACCAGGTCTTGTGTGTCCGCCGTGTCCTTCGTAGAAAGTAGAATGAAAATACCTATGACATATGGACTAGCGGCTCTCCAGAAATACCTATGACATATGGCCTTGTCGGCCGGCAGATACCGGAATACCAAAAGCATAGGATGCCCTAACAGAGGATGCCAAAATGTAAGCTTTGCTTGAAAATTGGTGTAATATTCGCTTTGCGCACTGATAACCAGTATTCGCTCGATGACGCACCGCCCACGCCGCGGTAGCCACAAACGTGGTGGACAATCACGTGCACCCACATACCCTACGGCAATGCCACCCCGGGCAAAGTCCCAGCAGAGTTCACTCTCTCACGCACCTCCAGCCACAATCCGGGCTCAAACACACATAGAGCTGGTTACCATCTCGGCTAGCTGTGCTTCGTGGCTCAGAAACCCCAAGTGCTTAGACGGCCATTGGATGCAAGCCTTTGGTTTGTCTTGCCCCCGCCACTCTGAGTCATCCCCTGGCTCCATTGGATGTCCACCCCAGATGGCATGTGCGAAAGTCAGGCAGCCGGTTGGAAGAGGATTCCAGGCAACTGGGGGGGGCTTTTTACAGCACATTCTCCCAATGATATGCAGCAACCTGAGTACATGGCAGCAACCTGAGGAAATTCTGCCGAATTTCATCGGCAAAAATAGAAGAAACAATGCACAGCAAAAGTGCGCCAGCGGCCGGGCACAAGCAAGATCAGCCAGAGGATAATTTAAACTCTTGAGGCGGTGGCCGTCAATTACGTCCCGTTGCTAAGTTGAAAGGCAGTTGGTGCTGGCGACAACTGCTAGTCGGCATGCCTACGTCCACTGTCTCCACTTAGGGCCCCCAGGGGTCCACACGCGCCCAGAGTCGCATGGCAGCCGAAACAGGCCTAAGGAAGCACGAATCACATGGTCAGCACACGTTTAGAACACATTCCCTCCCGATGCGTTGAGCCCCGTTGTACTGGCATCACCAGCGCGAAGTGTCGCGCGCACTCGGCTCTAAAGGCGAGGGCCTCATGCACGCAGAAGGTAGCGAGCACCAGGGTACAATAAATGCGCTGCTGCGACCCAGCGCGCTGACTTGGCGACGAACGCACTGGCCAGCTTTCCGTATGGGCGGGTGTTTAGAAACGAGCAGAAAGTGCAGCAAAAGGACATTGACCCCCCTGGTGGCTTGCGATAGCAAGCTCAGTAAACCATCCCCACGCGCAAGGGCGGGTATTTGGCATTGAAAGTCAGCTGCGGCAGTGTGCAGCATACTAAATGTTGGGTCATAGGAGGTATGTTACCCTGTGCTTCGTCTCATTTTTGACGCCCACAACCTGTACCCCCTGACATCGGTAAAACCCATCATTTCGCATTCTTGTCAGCTGCAACCAAGTTAAGATACCTCTCCAAAACTCGTAAGATTCCCAGCGCACAGCATTTATCTGAGCCCCCGACAGGGTCCGCGTCAGGCTCTGCTCACAACGTCACAACACCTCAGCGAACCGCAACGACAACTGCCACACGGCAACACGTGCGGCCCACTGACACTCACTGCTGGAGGGCCCCAGCAGCCGCACTTCCCGAAACTGTCCGCACCCCCTCAGCGCCGGCGGCACCGGCGCCAGCGCCACCCCCCCCGCTGGTCGAGCCCACTGACGTGCTGCCGGCAGTACCTCGACCTTGCGGGCCTGCCGACACCCCCCTCGATGACGCCGCGCTGTTGCCACGTGACGGAGGCGCACCGGATCCACTTACAGGCCCAGATCCAGATCCAGTGAAGGACGATCGAGTGCCGGGGGCTCCCGACGCCAGCTTCCAACCGGGGAATCCGCCTGCGGACGGTGCGCGGTGACCGAAGCGCCCCGGCAGTGCCGTGCTGAGGGGCTCCATGTCCTTCACCTGCGGACCCGCGGGTCGGTTGCGCCGCGTGTGGCGGTCGTGCGGCGCAGCCCGGGAATGTAAGGCCCGCGAGTAGAAGCATTCCGTGACCACCTTGACCTGTCCCTGCGCATCGTCCACAATGCTGTTCAGGGTGGGCGGCTTCACACCCGAGGCAGAGTCCGCTGCAGGCTCGGGCGGCTCCTGCGGTGCAGAGCTGTCCGTGTCCTGCAGCTCCGGCCGCTCAACCGGCTCCGGTTTGAGAGCGGCCGGGGCCGCCTCATACGTCGCGGGCGGCCCGGCGGAAGGCTGCGGCGGCGGAAGCGGAGGGCGCGGCGGCGGTGTCGAGCTGCGTCTCCCAGAAGCGGAGGCCCGGGGAATTGCCGGGTTGGTGGTGATGATGGCGCTGATGGTAGGGTTGCTTCTGTAGGGCGTGGCGGAGGCGGCAGATGAACGAGATCGGCGGCGAGAGACGACTGGGTCGCCGCCGGTTACGCCAGTGGCTGTAGAAGACCTCGTGGGCGCTAGCTTCTGCAGCAGAAGCAGGGGGTTAGGGGGCCGGGGAGGGAAGGGCCGAAGTTTGAAACAGAAGTGCTCGACCCGTCAACCCCCCCCTCCAACTTCACAGCATCGTGGGTCGTCCTCTCCGATGCGCTCTCATCGGTCGACCCGGCCCTTTTTTCCCCCACTCGTGGCCTTGGGGCCGTCTCGCGCCCATCTCCTTGCGGACGCAGGGGTGCGCAGCCCCTTCCTTGACCTGAGCGGGCGCGGACAGCCAACCGGTCTCCCCTCCGAAACCCGAGCAGAGGACACGCTCTGCCCATCGCCAGACAATGGCTTCTCACCCCGGCGGCACTAGTAAGTGCGCCAACCGTAACATCGAGGCATTGAGCCCTGGATGTCGTCACGTCCATCTGCTCTTTGGTGCTATCCCTGCCTTGACATCAACCACACCGCGTCCCATAGCCCCCATATCCCAAACGCTTCCGACTCCAGAGCAACGTACTCGCGCCCACTCCACCCAACTCCTCACCTGCTTCTGCGATAGGATGCCCAGCTCCCCATTGGCGATGCCAATGTACTGCACTGTGTACGTATGGGAGCTTGTGCCGGGAGCACCTGCGCTGGCTCGCCGCCGCGCCGATCCTGGAGCTGGCCGTATGAAGACGGCGCGCTCGCCCGAAGTCGTCGCGCTGGCTGCTCCTGCCGTAGCAGTCGAGGTGCCGGGTAAACCCCGGGTCGGGTGGGCAGGCCGTGAGGTTTCCCAGCTGCTAATACTGGTGACACTGCTGCAGCCGCTCGCGGCCATCACGGCACTAGAAGGACGGACGGAAGCTTGCGAGTGCGCTGTGCCGCTGGGCTCCTGAGCGTCATATGGAGACCCGTCAGCGGATAGCCTCAGCGCTGGTAGGGCCGAGCAGCGGCCGGAGTTGGGTTGAGAACTTGAAGGGCGAGCAGAGGCTCTCCTACTGGGGCTGCCCGGGCGCCCAACCACAAGCTCAGACGACCGCCATATCGGCATATTAGCGCTGCAGTGCGCAGGGGCGAGCCAAGCCCCCGACGCGTGCGCGAAACCAAACGAAATATGTGTACTAGTACGTTTACAACCAGGTGATCGGCGCTGTCGTCTAGCCTGTAGGAAAGAATGCGCTACTTACTGGAAAAAGTTGTGAATGGAGTCACGCCTTTGTAAGTTTGACCAAAGCAGGTATTCTACTACTCGATAGTCGCGACAGGTGACCCACGGTCGCAAGAGAAGTCGGAAGGCTAGCTTAGAATTGCCGTATATGGCGTGCGGCCCAGACGCGTCATGCTTATGCTTTTATCCTACGCTAGTACCAGCTTCGGTAATTAACGGTATGCATCTTGGGCTGCACAGACAAATGGACGAAACTGGAGAATACGAGCAAGGCTGGCCGTAATGCGTGCCCTCGCGTTCTGCCTTGGCATCGGCACAATATGATCAGACCGTAGCATAGTGTTCCTAGCCTTTTGGCGTTCTCCATCCAAGAAGGCAGCAGCGACTTGCTCCTTGCCTCCTGATGCATTTCAGTCCTTCGCGCTGGTCCTTACGCCCATGATCCGGCATAACTGAATCCCATCATGGGCCAGTTTGCAATGGTACTTTCACGGTGTTCTCCTTGATGCCAGTTGCATCGATGCGTGCACGCGTCAGTACAGAAACCAAATCTTAACTTGCGCTCCGTACCTCTTGGTCCGACCGATTGCTCCACAAGGGGTTATGGGGAGCTACACGTCTTCAAGAACTCCACGAACTCTATCACATTTACCTGCTCATTGCCCCCCAACACTGTCCTTAGCTTCCCCAAGGCTTTAGCGATTACACAGCCAGACATTTCGCAATGTACGCGACATAACAAACCTGGACAAAACTCCTAACCCGTACGCCATAGCATCTCCGCCGCTCGCAGACTCAGCACGTATGGTTGTCGATCCTTTTCGCTGGTTTATAACCGTTTGATGCAGGCCAACACGCGTCCCTTGACGAGCCTTCCCCCGCAACATGCGGGATGCTTAGCTGCGCGCCCATGGCAAATACACGCCTCTCGTCCCGGGCCTCTGGGCTCACTCATCGTGACCGTCGTTAGCAGTGACTCGAAAGACACGCATCCTAGATAGAGCCCGAAGCACTTATCCAGCACACACCGTATCCATGTAAGTGATTATTAAGGAATTGTTGAATGCAAGCCGCAGTGCAACCGATCGTGCGTTGTCAGCATCGCGTCAGGCTATCAGACACAGGTATGCTAGGGCGTCTCCTTACCCCGTTCCCATGTTCCAAGTGCAATGATCTCCACTTTAGCGACGTCCCTTACCGTTGACGGTCAGGTAGCAGGCCATACTTCGTCCAGCAAACCGGTGCAGCAGCAGCCGCTGCGTCTTGCATCAAGAAGATCTCTGCCATGGTTGCCGCTGCGGCCGAAGCTGCCGATACCATCGGCTGTCGCAAAGGCGCTACCGGCGTCTGCGGCCTTCCCGCGCAGAAAATTGGCTTCCTTCCATCGTCGCCGCCGCAATTGTTGCCCTCGGAAGCCTTGTTGCCACCAGCACTGACGTCAACACCATCTTTGCCATCGTCCCCGATGACCCCACCTCCAGCATCAGTACCGCAGCTGCCACCGCTGCCGCACGTATCCACGGCGGCCTCCACCGTTTCATCACGCTTCGTCCATGCTTCCTCCACCCGAGCTCCTTCCACGTCACGGCCCGCCGGTGAGTCCAAATGCGCCAGCAGCTCAGCGCCGAGGCGTAGCGCGCGTCCAACTGTCGCCACTGCGGATCTCGGCGACGCTCCTTGCGATGGGTCACCGGCACTGCTGGGAATTGGGGCATTTGCGTTGTAGGTGTCTCAAGTCCCATACTAAAACCGGCGGAAACAATAAGGAGGGGGCGAAAACAAATGGTCTGCAAACAACTTGTCCTTGCTGATTGTGAGCAGTATACGCGTACATAAGTATGTGAAAGAACTGGGGAGGGGGCACGCTGGGCGGGACGACGTGCGCAACTCGGAATGACGGCAGGCACACCGACGAGTTATTACTGCAAGGGTAGGCGCCTTGGAATGAACGGGCGCTCCTTGTTGTGTGGTGGGTTTTGGCAAATGGATAATCCAGTCGCAGGGTCCTGACGGTAGGCAATCTCGAATAATTGTGGTAACGTCAGGTGATACTAGTGTGATGTTTGGTCGGGGTGTTCAAGCAAACAATGGCACAGGAAGACTTATGTTAAGAAGTGGATGGCCCCTTGGTATTTATGAGGTGTACGAAAGAGGTTTCTCACGGCTTTGGCGTGGATCCCAGTGCAGGGCGGTTTTAGGAGAGTTTTGGAGCTGGGGCCCTTTCGGATGCCTTCCGTGTTGCTAGGAAGCAGCCATCAGCTGCAGTTCGATGGACTACGTTAACGCTTTTAGGTACTCCACCGTTGTGTCCCTGGCAACTCATTGCAAAAATACTGTATCAATTACTACTAACAAAACCTGAACAGCAAACCCATCTCACCGATGCGATTGGCAAAACCCTAGCTGCTCCTGTCCTTGCAGGTTCATCGCTGGAGGCGTTCCATGGGGCTCTGCGCCGCAGCAGGCTGTCTGCAGGTCCGTGCGGCCGTCCCACGATGTCACTAGGCAGCAGCTGCCGCTCGCAGCAGAAACCGCAACGAACGACCAGCGAACTGGAGCCGGCGACTGCGGTGCACTGACGGTTTTTGGGGCAGAGGTGGCGGGGTCACCGGACGGCGACAGCGGCGGCAGTGGCGATGGAGCGGCCGCATGGCAGCGGCCGTACTGACTAGTCTCAACGCGTGCACTACCGTCAGGAGTGCTGCTGGTGCCTTCATCGCGCAGTGGAAGCTTGGGTGTATACACGTAGCCGGCCCACAAGTCAGAGGCCAGGGCGTCGCCGGTGCTGAAAGCCTCGCTGCCCAGAGAATTCGGTGGCACAGCGTTGTTGTTAGCGCCACGTCCCGCCGATCCATCTCCTCCGCAGTTGCTGTAGGCAAGGCAGTACTTGTACGCCTGCCAGCCGCTTCCGGTGTCTCTTGCTGCAGCGGTAGTTGCCGTGAGGACCTTGGCTGGGTCGCAGTTTTGCATGATGACGTAGCAGTGAAGTCCCTCCAGCGTCTCCGCCAACTCCCTCGCCACCGCCCCTATGGACTCCCCGTCACGTGGCTCACAGCCATACTTTCTGCTGGCGCTGGCGCTGGTGTAGCAACCATTAGCTCCATGCCCGACAGAGTTCTGGCCGCCGGCAGGCGTAGTCACAGCCACCTGCTGTAAGTTTTCCACCCCGACGTGCGCCGCCGGCGTGCTGCTGCCCACAGCTTTGTCCCCCAAGTGTGCTCCGATCACTCGAAGCGCGTCAAGGCTGCGCGCGCCGTGAGCTACATGAAGCGCTCCGATGACGGCCCCAGCCCCGCAAGTCAAGCCACTGCCGTCAGTGGCGCTGCAGCGGTTGGCAGTTGTGCCCACGCTGCTGGCGCCACCAGGGAAAGGGGATCCGTTCTCAGCGCCCAGAAGGAGCTCCAGGGCTGAAGTGAGAAGGGCGGGCCAGGGGCGGACGGAGCAGTGGATCCTCACTACCAAGAGGGTTCCTGGTACACTGAGTTCCAGGCGCGGCGGCCGGGCTAGCCGTTTATAATTGTGGGACGACGGTAGGGATTGGGTCACCCTTCGTTGCACGGCATTTGTGCTGTTGGAAGTACTCTCTTATTGCATGTTTGCGTTGTAAGAAATTGCGTACTACGTTTGCGCTGATAGCATATGTTCTATCGTCGCCGCCCAAGGTCCGCTTGACCATTTTCTACTTTCACACGTCGCGCGCATGTGATACAGCGTACAGATGCCGTACCCGCGCTGAGTTCAACTCCACCCACCAGCGCAAAAACCAGCCCAGCCCAGTCCGTAAGCCCACCCACCCGATAGCGCCGTCGAGGAACCCAGCCGAGTCGCCAGCCGGTGCGCCAGAGGAGGAGGGGGATACCCGCCTGCGCCGCCGCCGCAAGCACCGGCTCCGCTGCCTCCTCCGCCCCGACTGCTTCTGGTCCTGCCGGCTGCTGCCAGCAATGCAGGATCCATGCCCTGCACCGGGCGTGCTATCCCGGCGCCTCGCGCCGCCGCTGCTCCAGCCGCCGCCACCGCCACTCCGGCAGCTGCCTTTGCAGGCATCCACGTCTTGCTCCCCGAGAGCAGCAGGTGCAACAGCGGGACCAGCTGGGGGTCAGGTGGCGCCACGCACGGGGAGAGGGCACGATGGCCCACGCTACGAGATGCGACGCCGGAGGAGTGCGAGTCGTCGGAGGCGGAGTGGACGGTGACCCCGTCAGGGTTGGAGCCGGTGGCAGGAGCAATGGTGGTCGCCTTCGTTTTCATCGTCGGCGTCGACGGCTGAGGGCAGGCGGCGTCGACTACTACATCGGCGGCTGAGCTACCGCCTGACGAATATTCAAACGAGGGGATACGACGATCGGGATATTAGATGGCGAGGGAGAAGGCCTTCAGAGATGGAGGCCCAGATGGATCATGAAGGCCCAGATGGATCGTGAAGGCCTTAGGGATGCGCTCCGGGAAGGCGACCGGCATTCAAGGTGTTGGACAAACTTCACCTGGGAAAAGGCTCACGCCTGGGTCCAGGCCGTGGCGCAGCAGCGCGTGTAGCAGCCCAGCGCCGCCGCCGGTGGTGGCGGCTGGCCCTGGCTTCGCGGTGTTGGCACCGGGCGGCTGGACGAGGACGTGCTGTAGCAGCGACGCAAGGATCCTGGTCGGTTGCGACGCGGGGCAGCGAGGACACCCGTGTGTGTGCGAGGGGGCACTGGATAAAGTGCGCGTCTGGGGTCTAAGACGCAAGGCTGTAGCCTTGGGTTGTTCGTAATAGCTCGTGGTGGGGCGGTTTGAGGAAAGTGCAGGGCGTGATGACAGGGATGCGTAGACTGGAGTGGGTGGACAGGGTCGGTGCTCGCCATGAATCCTACTGCCGTGCCACATCAATACCCTACTCTACGCCCCAGGCCTCTTACAGACCCACGAACCTGCCGCCGATGTATCCTCCATGCTCCCGCTCTGGACCACCTCTCCGCTTCGCCTGCTCGACCTGCCTCGCCGCATCCTCCTCCTTGCCGGCGTCCTTACTTGCCGCCACCTTGGCCACCTCCCCTGACGACACGGCTGACTGCACTTCGACAGGCACCGGTAGCCTTGTGTCATCACATTCTTCCGTCTCCTCCTTTTCGGGGTCTTCGCCAGCATCTGCTTCTGTACACACGGCCTCCGCCGCCACCAGCCGGAGCAGCGCAGGCGCCAGCAGCTCCGAAGCCACGCCGCTGCGCTTCGCCAGAGCAGCCAGCGTCAACAACGACGATGCGCGAAGGAGACGAGGGTCCAGAGCGCCATGCGACACCAGCAGCTCCACGAGCTGAGCTTCGCGCGACAGCCCGCCGCCTCCGCCATCGGAACTGACCCGCGGGTCGTCACCAACTGGGCTGCCACCACCAACGCCATCTGGGTCGGGCGCCATGTGGGTCGCTGCAGAAAATATTGCACTGGACGAGGACGACGGCGCTGGTGCTGGTGCACGTGCTCTGTCGTACGTGACTCTGTTGCCGCCAGCAGCAGCTGGGGGCGCATCTGTCGCGGCAGCAGCAGCCGCAGCAGCGGCCCTGGACTCCTCATGCAAAAGGAAAACCACAAGTGGCTGAATGACGAGCCACCAGGCGTCAGGGGGGGGTTCGGACTTCCCGCCGGCACGACCTGGTGTAGGTGAGGCCGAGGACGCTACGTCGCCGCTTCCAACTATTACAGCGACTCCCGGGCCATCGGCGTTGCGGAGCGCCCGTGGCCACGAGGCGACTGCGTAGGCGGCAGCATCGATTCCCGTGCCCACCACAGGCCTGCCGCCGTCGCCAATGCTCGAGTACCGGCCCAAGCCCCGCTCACGCCCTTCCTGACGTCCCTCCTCCCCAGGCTGTTGGCCTCGGTCCACGCGTCCTTGCTGCTGCTCATGCAGCGGCGGAGGCTTTGGGCGGAGCCTGGAGAGCAGCAACTGGACGACCGCCAGTCTCTCACCTGAACCTGCTGAGGGGCTTGCCACTGCAAAGGCCAGGGGCCCCAGGCCGTAGGGCGAGCTCCAACCGGGATCGGCGCCGGCACGTAGCAGCGTGTCCACGTGGGCCGGGTCCGCAAAGTAGCACGCGGCGCAGAGCAGCGGCCAACAACACTGCACCGCTGCGAATGCAGCCGATTCCGCGCCCGCGGTGGAGGTGGTGGTGGCGTGCTGCTGCGGCGGCGGTGCAAGCGCTGCCGCAGTTGTCAGCCGCCGCGACCCGGGCAGAAGACGCGCGGTGCTGCTTGTGTGGTGCTGCTGCGAAGGCGGGGCCTGCGGTCGCGGCTGCTGGCGCGCGGCATAGTGGCCCTGCAGCATGGTCATTCGCGCTGCGGCGCGCGTGAGCTCCTCGCACGCGATGGTCTGGTTGGGATCTAGCCCGCTGCGCAGCAGCAGCCGGCGAAGGGCCGCTGCGCCTCCAGAGCTCCGGCGCATCAGCGCCAAGACCTCGTTGCTGCTCAACCGCGAAGTTGGTGTTGTTGCACGGTTCGCGTTCCGCAAAGGGGTGCTGGAAGGGCCGGAGTCGAAGCTGCATGTGGGCGGTGGGCAAGATGTGGGCGCATCCGAGACGTTTGAAAGATGATTTGGAGGGCGCTGGTTTTCCTTGTATCGATGCTGTTGGAGACTCGTTTGGCGTGGATGCAATACGCGGTCAAAGCTGCCGGCGGAAGTCAGCGGCTTTTGGGGTGATGCCCTTGCAGAGAACAAAGCACCATCCGCTGCTGCTCCAGGGCTAGTTCCAAAAAGCTTCGTATGATGACGGGCCGGCAAAGGTGACGGCGTAATGCAGGGCGACGATGAGGGAGACAGTAGGCCTGTCGCGCAGCTGGCAGGAGAAGCGGGCAATTGCTGTGCTGCGTCGAACCGCGCCTTCTGGGGGCCTTCATCTACGTGAGTCTGTGTTGCCTGGAGGCGCGCCTTCGGGCGCTTTCCACGGGACATGATCCTATCTCTCTATGGACTTCTCAGGGATTCGGGACTGGACGCCGGCTTCCTTGTCAAATTCTGCACGCTAAACAAAATAATGTGGATCACGAGGTGGCTGTCCTGTATATGGAAAGCCCAACAGGGAAAGTACTGGAGGGCTAGAGGATTCGTGACATGCCTTTCGTACGGTAATGGCATCCCATTTATGGTCGTGCACATGCCTCCGTGCTCCGTTCGCTTTACAAAATAGGCGTCGTCTCGACGAAGGCTGACACTATACTAATTACGACTCGCCTGGACACGCTTGTCCAGGACCTACATGGTGTTTGTCATGGTTGACTCGTTCGCATGGCGTCGCTTTCCCAGCCAGAGCATCAGGTCACCTGGCTCGCGGCGCACGCGATGAATTTTTGGGAAAGGAGTTTTTGCGCCCTCCATACCATGAAGCTGTATACGATCTTCGCGCACGTCCTATCCTTGCACCCGAACACGTGCTGTACTTTGGGTGTCGCTCATATGCGCGATAGCAAAAGTGGGTCGGTGTAAAATGGGTTTTGCATAAACCCTTGTGGCAATGGACCAGTAACGGCAACGCCTCACCATGAGTTACACATCTGCGTGTAGGTGTTGTCCTACGCAGGTTGATCTATGCCTGTGCTATGCCCAAACGCGAGTTTGAGCAACCCTCACTGCGGTGACTAGATGATATCTGATGTGAAGCGCCATCTCCTGTGTGCTAGCGCGTGCGAAGCAATACGATATAGCAGTTGGTGACCCAGGGGTCAGCTTCATCAAATTGTCCACTGCATGACGTTGTATGCAACGGTAGCGGTACGTTTAGACGGTATTCTGGGTCAGCGTTTGCGGCGCAACATGATGTGTTCCAAGGGCGCACGAACACTTGTCGTCCCAACAGTACGACTACATAAGGGCTTCCGTTGCCAACCGTACGACAAGCAACGTTACAACGCCGACGGTCACGATGCTGCGGATGTAGCACGAGTAGATTATCTGAAGAGCCCACATTGTTTTGTGCCAGAGAAATTGTCATTGTGGTGGACAACTGTGGCATGGCGTGACTGCTACCAGCTGTGGGAAGCTGTCGATAATATAAAAAAGATGGTAACATTTTTTGCATATTTATGTATCATAGCTGTAATAGAACATGCTAATAATGTATCATAACTTGCTCCATTAACACAGAGTGACATCCACGAGCGTTACTTAAACACACGGAGCTTGGCGGCCAGTTAACTGCTCGCAATATATAGCTTGACATCGGCATATCGTTTTCAATAACCGCACAGTTTCTCCATTGAGCGGTCGCGCGGGAAAGCCGGCTTGTGATCGGGCGCAAATGAGCTGGTGGAGCAACGTAAAGTCGGGCGTGCTGAACCTGTTCATATTCGGCTATGATATCATATTCCAGGTGATCTTGAGGGCTTGGGATTGGGCACAGATAGAGCGCAAGCAGGTTGCCATTTTACCGAGCCAGGCACGGCTTGCCTTGAACGGCTTCTCCCATAACACTGTGCTACAGCGGTACAGATCCTTCCTCGGACGAGAGTCTAACACTTTACCGCCCCCAATGTGCACCACGGGCATCTGGCTTACCCAATCCACACCTCCTTCCCTTCCCAGACGTGGGGCATGCGTCATCTCCCCCGCCACATCGACGACGTTGGGGGCCCCGTGAAGGGCCTTACAGCCATCGTCACTGGACCCACCAGGTGCGGGCGGGGAGCTTCGGGGCAATCCCAGCTTCGGAACTAGCAAAGGGTTGGAGGGTGAAGTATGTGCCCCGCTGGCTTCAGGAGACAGCCTGAAGATACGGTAGGAGAAGCAAGGGGTGCCGGGGACAAGGATTTTAGGAAGGGGACTTTGCGATAAAAAGCGCCCCCGAACGCGAGCGCCGAAGCGGGTGTGGCAGCGGTGTGGCAGCAGACCGCGCCAATATGAGGAATGGGACAGGTGCAAGGTTGGCGCAGGGCAGGATGGAGCGGGGCGCGGGGACCGCCCAGACATAAAGCCCAATCCAGGAAAACCACCATAACCACCATAACCACCGCCGCGACGATGTCATCGGCACCACCACCACATCTGCCGCCTGATCCGCGCCGTCTCTCCGCTGCGCACCTCTCGCAACCCTACCTTACCTGGCGCCCGCAGCGGCATCGGCGAGGAGACAGCGGCGGCGCTGTTGCGGCGGGGCGCCAAGGGTGAGCGGAGCCGGGGTGCGCTCATCATCTGGGGATGAAGCGGGCCGGGGCGGAGTGGAGACGATGGCGGGGTGGGGCTGAGCGGTGTGGTCGGATGGCGTATACCGGTATTTGCCAAGCGCCTCCCCTCCGCCGTTCCCTAGCCTCGGAGTCCCGCCACGCACTAGCTGTTGCCTTCTCCCCTCCCTGTCCCATGCATCCGTGCCCACGTCTGAATGCATCCGTGGAACACAACCACTCGTCAAACCAGACCCTCACCACGCCTTCCGCCCTCCACCCACCCCCGGCCCCCTCTTTCTCGTATGTCGTATGCAACGGGTTTCCTCACTGCCTCCCACCCACCCCCTGGCCCCGCCACCAGTCGTGCTCGCGTGTCGCAGCAAGCAGCGGGGGGAGGACCTGCAGAAGGCGCTGGTGGCGGCGGAAGCTAAGGCAGGCAGGCCTGTGCCCGACATCGAGGTGGGCCGGGTTAGCCAGCGATCTGGGTTCGGAGCGGAGGAGACCCGCCCGGGGGGCACGTGTTGATACGGTAACACCGGGCAATGCCGTGTGCTAACCGACAGTAACGAACTGAGAAAGGAGATGTAACAGCCGTGTGTTAAGTTACCGCCTGATATTGTTTTACCCTCTTGTGTGCGTGGGTAGGGAGATGCTGGGGTCACAGTCGGTGAGCAAAACAGTAGCTCGCCTACTCCTGATCCTCGACCCGAAAGCAGCCAGTAATCCGAACTGGCCCCAACCCGAACCGAACCCCCTCTCCCAGGTGCGCATCCTGGACCTGGCCTCCCTGGAGTCTGTACGGCGCTTTGCGGCGGATTGGGAGACTGAGAAGCGGCCGCTTCACATCCTGGTCAACAACGCGGGTGTCTTCACGATCGGAGGTGGGGGGCGGGAGGCTGTGGTACTTCCGTGACTCAGATCGGGAGATTCGGGAGGTTCGGCAGGGGCATTCGGAAGCTGATGGCAAGCCAGAGGGATTTCGCACAATGTTTACATGGGTGTGCCAACCTTGCGTTTCAAGCATCCCGAGCATCCGCACCATGTGCGGCACTTTTCCCCAACTCCCCTTTCAACCCCTGCCTCGTGTCTCCTGTCTCCTGCCACAGCCCCTCGCTCCGAGACCAAGGACGGTTTCGAGCTGCACATGGGCTCCAACCACCTGGGCCACTTCCTGCTCACCCTATCGCTGCTGCCGTCGCTGCGCCGAGGCGCCGCGGCGCTGCCCCCCACCTCCTCCGCCTCCGAAACCAAGGGCGCCGTCGAGCCTGCCGGCCGCTGCCGTATCGTGACTGTGGCCAGCTCCTTCCACATCCTGGCGCGCGACGGCATCTCACTAGCGGACCCGCACCTGGCACGCCAGGGCGCCTTCAATGCCGACATGGCCTACGCCCAGAGCAAGCTCGCCAACGTGGGTGTGGTTCCGGAGCGGGTTCCGCTGGGTGCGGTTTCGGAGCGGAATACAACTGGGTGTGGTTCCGGTGCGGGTCGGTGACGCGCGTTGGCGAGGGGTTCAAGGATTGGGTCTTGGGCGGCTGGCAAAGGGGGATGAGGGTGGGATGTGCGGCCGGAGGGCGACAGCACGGTTGCATGCGGTTGGTAGCAGCAATGCGCACAAAACACGCTCACCTCACCCCCACTTTTATACCCCCCTTATCCTCGTCTCGGCACCTAGTGCTTCACATCGGCACCGCAAAACATGCAAGACAAACGAACGGATACCAACTTTTCTGTTCGCTTTGGCGACTTTAGCGCTTGCGAGAAGCGACGCTTCCGTGTCGCATGACAACAACAACCGCTTCGTGCCAACGGTGAACTACCAGAACCCACAACCACGAGCGCCGTACACTCCCTCCCGCAGGTGCTGTTCACTCGGGAGCTCCGCCGCCGCCTAGCCGCCAGCGAGCCCTCCCTGGCGCTGGGAGTGTTGGCCGTGCACCCCGGGCTGGTGTGCACGGGGGTGGCCCGCGGCCTGCCCGCTTGGATGCAGGCGGCTTACTACGCCATCATGGGGAGCGTGCTGCTCAACTGCATGCAGGGTGCGTGCAGGCGCGGGCGGCAGCTGGGAGTCAGGAGATGGGGGCGGAACACCGGGGATGGGAAGGATGGAGTGTGGGGCGGAACCGCCATCCGGGACCGCCAACACAACCCCCTACATCTCCTGGACTCCAGACAACCCCACTAAGCCTCCACTCCAGACAACCCCACTAAGCCCCCAACCCGAGCTGCCGTAACCCATTCCGGTCGCTGGCTCCCCAACCCGAACCTTTCTCTCCCTTGCTCCCCCGTCCCTTCCCCGCCCTCCGCATACCCCATGTCCCCAGGTGCCCGGGCGAGCATCTACTGCGCCACCGCCCCCACCGCACCCGCCGAGGCCGCGGCCACCAGCGGCTACTTCAACTCCAACTGCCTCCCCATCCGCCCCGCCGGTCCCGCCCTGGACGACGCTGCGGCGCTATGGCTGTGGAGGTGGTCGGCACAGCAGGTAGGGGGCCCGAGGGGCGCAGTGCGCCGCAGGGCGCAGGGGAAGCCAACGGACCGGGGGCGCCGCACGTGCTGGAGGGGTGTTGTGCGAGGCGTGCGGCGCTTCCGCGGCCTGAAACAGCTACCTGTAACGCTGTGCGGGCGGTTCCGGCGGGGAGGATCGGCGTCAATCCCTTCCCCTGCAACATGTATACCGTACGTTGCCGTGCCATGGCTCCGAAATCGTTTCCCGTCCTGAGCGCCCTGCCCTGGCGCCCCACCGGGCTGGCTGCCTTGCTGCAGGTGGGGCTGGACCCGGCGCTTGACCTGCGGGAGCCCTGATGGGATGCCGTGGCCGGGGGGTCCGTCACGAGCGCTGGGGGAAGTAGGGTTTCAGGAAGCAGGATCAGCGGCCACAAGTGCATCCTGGAATGCCGACATGGCGTTCTGGGAGCTTGGATGTTTGATGCCAAGGAAGGGTAGGGGCAGTGGGGAGGTGGTCTGGCTGTGCCAGGAGAGCGCTAGATGGGGAGGCAAGACGCTCGTAGGGGTCATTGACGGGTTCGGAGCCGTGCATTGAGCGAGGGGCTACCACAGGGGCACCAGGGTGAGGGTAGAGCAGGCCGTTGTGCGCGCGCTGTGAAACGTGTGGTGAATGTTACCGGCGTGTGTTTCTTGAAGTGCGGGTTGCGGATAAGGGGCGAGCAAGCAGCGATATGGTGCTGGGGTCGGGAACCGCCGTTGCGTTGGGCACATGGCTAATAGCTGGTTTTCGGAGCTGTGGAAGGGGATGGTACGAGTGCTTTCGGTGCTTGGGGGTTGCGAGGAAAACCCGTGTACGAGGGGGAAAACGTGCTTGGTGCTGGGAGAGGGGAGGGTCGTGCTCACTGGATGACGTGGGACAAGGGGCGCAGACGGTCGGGGGGCGGTCTGGAGTTGATCCACGAAGCTTTTGAGCAAAGAAATGCGTCGTGGACTAGAGCGCAAACGCACGGGTTCAAGTACACGGCACCTAAGCTGAGGCTGCTAGGATGATAGTCATGGAATACCGCCACAGAGCACGCAGCGCCACCGCTCGCGCGCCCTCCTTTACATATCGAGGCGTCAGGACTGGACTTCACTTCATTCAAGCCGTACCCAGCCTTCTTTACTCCGTAAGCCTTCTTTACTCCGTACGGCAGGCACGAAAATGATTTGCGGCTCCTTGTTTCCGGCGCAACAAAACTGCTGGGCCCTTTATCCAGACAGCGTCGCCACTAGGCCAGGCTGTGCAACAATGCCAAGCCGCCTTCCCCCCCGGCTGCGCCCCCTGATCAACTGGGCGAGAAAACACTTGCGCGGCCGAGACGCTGTACGAGCAAACCACCATAACCGTCATAGCGCAGTACATCGGTAGTTGGCGGCTTATCACGCCGCAAACCGATGAGCCACCAGTGCTGCAGCTGAACTATGTAGCATCGTAATCAGCAGCGGCCAGCGCTGCTGAGGCAGCAGCAACAACAAAAATTCCCTCGGCGCCCTCCTGTGGTGTTCGCACGCAAAGACATCAGCAATGTTCGGGGGCCGCGATCCCTTTCAAGTGATGATTATGCATTCCTTCCACGAAGCCACCATTGCGTGCTCGTGCGCTCCTCCGCCTCCTGCTGCTGCTCCTCTTCACGGTACGGTCGCGCCGATCATCATATGGCCGCGGCGCGACGTGTGACTTGCCCCGTCCCTGCGTCATCGTTCCACACCGCCCGCTGCCAACTTGTCCTACACCAGTTTCAGGCGGCCCCGCGGAACCAGTTCCAGACGGCCGCGTGGAACCAGTTCCAGACTAGATCCAAGCCTCAAGCAGGCTCTTCAGCTCTTCATGAGGTGCTCGCGACCAAGCAGAGGCCACTGCAGTCGCTCACTGCGCTTTCAAACATGGCATCATGGGTAATGCCATGCCGGTATCAGAATCAGGGCCCGCCAGGGCTGAAACCTCTCGCATTCGCAGGATGCGGATCATGTCGAGAGCCATGGGAGCCGTCCTGCGAACCTCCCCTCGCTGCAGCCACACTCGTGACACGGGTGTTGTGCCTGAGGGCGCCTTGCCGTACAGCTGCACAGGCACCAGGCCGCAAGCGCAAGACTGCCGTGCGTGGGTCCCACACCGTACCGCAATCTCGGTATGCAACTTTACATATACACACACCGAAAAAGCCTTAGAAACCACCAAAACCCGTGGCTTAGCCCCCGCGACACACGACACGCAGCTAGTTACACCCGCACATACACGTAGCGCATGCACGGCAACCTACCCCTCCTCTTGGGTCTCCTCAACATTCCCACACCCACCCCTAGAGCCACTCCTACAGCCGCCCCTTGCACTCGCAACTGACGTTACAACACACCCACCCCCTCGAACCCCACCTCGAAACGCCTATCCTAAACGGTTTTCCTTCGTACACAGGTTTTCCTTGCAGCCCCCTCGCACCCCATAGCCGGACGCGGCAGGGTTACGATGCGACACCGGCACCTCAATGAGGCGCACGACCGACCAGCCTAAGTCGCTGACGAGCGATACTACGAGGGTAATAATGCGTATAAAGCAGATCTGGGTGGCGGTGGGTTTCGTACGGCTCGATGCCGGGTCTGCTGCCTTAAACCCCTAAAACCCACGTGCTCTGTCCCTGCAGGAGCAGCAGCCACGCGGCTGCTATTGCCGTTACTGCGGCGCGTTGGCCATGGTCGGTGTGGCCGCCGATGAACCCGAGATCGACCCCGACCGAGCGCGCATCTCGGTCAGCAGGCTCAGGCTGGCGTAGTCGGGGCCGCCTGCCGGGGGAAGGCCACCAGCGCCGTACTGCCCTGCAGCATGTTGTTGTTGCTGCTGCTGATATGGTGGTTGTTGTTGTTGTTGTTGTTGTTGTTGTTGTTGTTGTTGTTGTTGTTGTTGTTGTTGTTGTTGCTGCAATAGCTGCGCCTGCATCTGCATCGCCTGCTGCATCTGCATTGCCTGGTGTTGCTGCTGCATAGCCGCCTGCTGCTGCATCGGCTGTAGCATTTGCTGCTGCGGGAGCTGCGCCAGCTGCTGCTGCTGCAGCAGCTGCTGCGCGGCCGCCTGCTGCTGCTGCAGCAGCTGCTGGCCGACACCCACGTTGGCGTCGATGGGCATGAGGCTGGGATGGATTGCCAGCAGCCCGCCAGTTCCACCACCGCCCTGGCCCTGGTTGCCCGCTGCAGCGGAGGGCAATAGGAAAGGGTGGATACAGGACGTGGCTTACGATAGCGCACACGCAATGGACGTCCCGCGGAGCAGCCAGCAACCCCATCCCAAAGCCCTGCCTAACGCCTCGCCCCCCACCCCCCTGGAAGAAAGTTTGCTTCCCCACTTCCTTTTCACGGCTTTGGTCTCCACCTCTCACGACCCCCATCTACCCCAACCGCAACCGCCACAACCGCCGTCGCATCCGTCCTCGTACTCACGTACGGCATAGCCTCCCAACTGCATAGTCAGCTGCTGCGTGGCTGGCGAGTCCGGCTCCCCCAGCTCCGTCGCGAGCGCGCTCGCAATGCCCAGCGCGTCCGGCACGGCGGGGTAGCACCGCACCAACAGCGCCGCCATCTGGGTCGGCCGGAACACACCACGAAACACGGCGATCGCGAACTCCAGCACCACGTGCTGCTCGGAGCGCAGGTTGTCTCGGAGCTTGGAGACGGCCTCGTGGGCCTGATGGCGGGGAGTACGGGTGGGAAGAGGGAGGGAAGGTACGTAGGTGGGTAGGGAGGCAGGGGCTGCGGTGGGTTATGGGGTCCGGTGGGTTATGGGGAGTGGGTTAGGGTGGGTTACGATGGTTTAGGCGTCGGGCATTTCCGGCAATGCCAAGCGGACTAGGATGCGGTTGGGTAGTCTGAGGTAGCGGTTGGGTAGTCTGAGGTAGCGGTTGGGTAGTCTGAGGTAGCGGTTGGGTAGTCTGAGGTAGCGGTTGGGTAGTCTGAGGTAGCGGTTGGGTAGTCTGAGGTAGTGGTTGGGTAGTCTGAGGTAGCAGTTATGTTGTATAGGGCAGCGGTTGTGTTGTACGGGGTAGCGGTTGTGTTGTACGGGGTAGCGGTTGTGTTGTACGGGGTAGCGGTTGTCTTATAACGGGGGGGTAGCGGCTGTGTTATAAGGGGGTAGCGGGGCAACCCGAGGCTCTGGCGGCGCTTTGTGCGGGGACCAGCCCCCGCTGTGGCTGCCGCCTGGCGCACCTTGATGTACGAGATGGAGCTCTTGGTGTGGAAGGTGTCGTGCGGCAGGTTGGTCTGGATGGAGATGTTGAGGTGCTTCCGCTCCTCCATGATGGGCTCGATCTTGGTCAGGAACATGCGCTTGAGCTCCACGATCTCACGCATCTGGTCCGAGCTCAGCTCGATTTGTTTCTACAACCGGAAGGCAAGGGTCAGGGGCGTTCGGGTCGAGGGATGGGGTTGGGAGCCGGCCGCTAGAGTGCGCCGGGGAGTGGGGTCGCTATACCCGCCTCACGGCCATACCTGCCTCACCGCCAAAGCTACTCCACCAACAACTTAAAAACCCGCTTTTGCCTCGTGCTACTCCCTGACGCTAGTCCTCCTCCTCTTTGGTATGCGCCTCCGAAACCACACCATGTACCTCCCCGCCCTCCCCCGCGGTTTACTCTCTCTCTTCCGTACACGGGTTTTCCTTGCAGCCCTCCCCCGCCGCCATTCCTCCCACCATGACGCTCTTCCACAGCTCTATGACCTCCCGCTCCGTGTTGCCCAGGTACTGGCGGCTGAACACGATGAACTTGCGTGCCTCCAGGGGGCGAGCCACGCCCAGCCGCATCAGCATGACGCTCTGTTGCGGGGCAGCAGGGCAGACAAAGGGGTTTGAACGTGGGTGGCAAAGCGGACGCGTGGGGCGGTGGCGTAAAAATCCCCAGGAAGGGTACGAGGGAGAAAACCCGTGGTTGCGGAGGCCACCCTGGAAGGGTGGGGTGGGGTGCGCGCGGAGGCCTCCCTGGAGCCGGCATCCATTTCCGCAGCAAGCAGGTGGGGCTGTCCAGAGCTCGTTCCTCTTTCCAGCTCCTATTCTTCCAAGCCGTCCTTATTTTTCCGGTTCCTCCTCTTCCCAGCTTGTCCCCTTCAGCAACACGTGTGATGCAACCCTTCCCGTCAGAACATGGCCTGACTGACCAAGACCCCCTTTCCAGCCCGACAACCCAACCCCCCGCCGGTCCTTCCCCGTCCTTCCCCCCCAGACATGCAAAATGTCCTGTACTTTGCTTCGTGTATGACAAATACACGCGCTCCCATGATGCCCCAGCCCCCCACTCACCAGCTCCCGCACCAGCCGCTCCACATCCGCCTGCGCCTGGGCCGACGGGCCCCCCGCTTGGGCCGCCACACCCGCCGCCTCGCCGCCGCTGCTCTCCTTGCTGTCGCCTCCGCCCGCCACCGCTGCCTCGCCCTCGCCACTGGCTGCTGCGCCGCCGCTGGCCGCTCCCGCCGGCTCCGCCGCCGCCCCCGCCCCTCGGGTTGCATCCACCAGCCGCACAGAGAGCTCCTTGATGTAGGTCTGATACACTCGGTAGATGTCCTCGCTGGACAGGTCCTTGATGGCCTCGGGAGTGAGCGGCACCAGCGCCTGGCCCGAGCTCAGGGAACCCAACTCCGCCTCAGTCACCTGGACGGGGGTTTGATAAGAGAATCCGCGAATCCACGGGGGGTGGGGTGTTACCGAAAAGAACCGGTAACTCGACATGGGAAGTGCGGGGCGGGGTAAGATGGGGGGGAAGAGGTCATGTACTTGACCGCCTAGCCACAAATCGCAAGGGGAAGCACCACCAGTGTGCGTGGGTTAGTTTGCCGCTATGTTGCCGCCGCGCTCAGCCCCGCCCACCTCCTTGTTCTCCTGCATGACCTGGATCTGCTCGTTGCGCATGTCCAGGACCTGCGGAACAGGGCCGGCGGCAGGGGCACGGGCCGGGACGGTTAAGTAGTGGCCGCGGGTGGGAGCGGCTCGAGCGGCGCCAGCAGAGGCGGTTACGCAGCCCACCTGCCCCTCCACACCTCCATCGCTCTGCATCCCCCCCCGGGGCACGCCTTTGGTTCGTCACACCACCCCGGCTCCTGATCCCCGCACCCCCCTCCCGCCCCTGCTCTTCGGCGCGCCGCTCCTGGTCCATCACCTTCACCGCCCTCGGTTTGTCGGCCGTGGATTCGCGGATTCTCTTATCAAACCCCCTCCCGCCGCCCGCCCCCCTCCTTGCGCCCGCCTGCGCACCTTCTCCAGTATTGACGTGCGGCTGTGGAGCGCCGCGTTCTCAGTCTGCAGGTTGGACACCTTGCCCGCCAGCTCCTCGATCTGTTTGTGGAGCTCCGTCAGCTTGGTCTGCGTGAGCAGGCGGGTAGGAGGGGGAGTCCGAGAAGGCCCGTTACACGAAACACAGGCGGGGGAAGGGGGGGACACGAAACACAGGCGGGGGAAGCGGGGGTAAAGGATAATCCGCGAAGGAGGGAAGAGGCAGCGACGAAGCTGGTGGACATGACGCAGGACAGGGGCGGGAGGTTTGCTTTGCTGGTGTTCGAAAGACACGGCCAAGCGAAAGGACAAAGGACGGCAGGCGGGGGCCAGAAGCGGGGGCCAGGACTCGGGGGGCCCGCCTGCCTCCCCGCCCGCCTGCTTCCCCACCAGCCTGCCACAGCCTCGCCACGTCCCCTCCGCGGCGCCAGGTCCCCATCTGCCCACCTAGCCACCAGTCGACACACATAACCGCAAGTATCCCCCAACTTCCCAGATTCCAGACGCCATCACTACCGGCCAGTAAACTTCCCGCTCCTGCGTCCACATTCGGCGCCACCCGGGCTGTTAATTTTCCGTATAGTTGTCGCGGCCGAGCGGCTTGTCTACGCACACGTGGCATGCCTGATAGGGCCGGTCACCCCACTTCCTAGTCCCAGCGCCATCCATCACCAACGCCTCCCCACCGCCATCCTTCACCCCACGGCTTGCAGCGACACTCTACCCGCGGCGTTCCTACATGCAACCGCCATTTGGGTCGCGGCTACTTCCTCATGAAGCCCACTGTCCTCCGCCCCTTTTCCTCGGCCGATCCCCGCCGCCACCGCCGCCCCTGCTGCCGCCGCCCCTGCTGCCGCCGCCCCTGCTGCCGCCGCCCCTGCTGCCCCCGCCCCTGCTGCCCCCGCCCCTGCCGCCACAAGGCGCACCTTCTGCCGCTCCCGGAACCGCCGCTGCGCCTTGCGGTTCTTCTCCTGCAGAGCCGCGTGCCGTCGCTCCGCGTCGTCCTCCCCGCCGCCTCCCTCGCGCTTCTTCTTGCTCATCTTCTGCAGCCCACCCTCGCCGTCAGAGCTGGCGCTGTCGGAGTTGGAGTCCAGCTCACCCCCCTCCGAGCTCCCCAGGTCGGGCTCGCTGCGGCGCGAGGCTCGCGGCTGGGCGGCGCGACCGCGGCGACCCCCGGTCTTGTTGGCGGCGGTGGCAGCGGCCGCAGCCTGCGCTGCGCCACCCCCCATGCCCCCCATGCCGCTCATACCGCCCATCACACCGCCCATCACACCGCCCATCGCGGCCCCCATGGCTGCGGCCATGGAGCCGCCCATGGTGCCGTACCCCTGTACGGCTGCGGTTGCGGAGCGGTCCATTCCTGGCAGCCCGCCCATCCCGAGGCCAGCGGCGGTGGTTACGGAGCTGCGAGGAATCATGCCGGCACCAGCACTGCCGGCCGCCATACCGCCCCCATTGTGGAGACCGAGCAGGGAGTCTAGGTTGCCGAAACCGCCCAGGCCCATGTTGCCGAGACCGCCCAGGCCCATGCTGCCGAAGTTGCCGCCCAGCATGCCGCCGCCTGTCTGCATACCGCCAAGGCCCATCGTGCCTTGCTGGTGCTGTTGTTGCATGCCTGGTAAGCCGCCGGAAAGCAGCGAGCCTGCGCCGGGGTTGACCATGCCGCCGCCTGCCATGCCGTTCCCTGCCATGCCACCGCCTGCCATGCCACCGCCTGCCATGCCGCCGCCTGCCATGCCGCTGCCTGGCATGCCGCTGCCAGCAAGTAACCCGCCACCAAGCATACCAGCTTGCATGCGCGCGTTGGCCATCAGAAGGCTGGCGGGGTCGTGACGGTTTTGCTGCAGTCGCTGATCGGAGCCGTGCAAAGCGTTACCACTTGTTCCGAGGTAGCTTTCCAGCAAGCCGTCGAAATCGGTCAGGTCGTCCATTGACCTTAAGCAGGGCAGGGAGCAGTGTGCGTCAATAAGGACCCTTCAGAATGCTATGCATGTTCAGCAGTCGTTGATGACGTGGGCATAATGTCGCACGGCGGGCCATGAACTCTGACGCCACGTGGGAGGGACGGAGCGACCAAGACCTGGTAGGCGTTCTCTACCTCTGACCTTGCCATACATGCTTGCATTTAGACCGGAACCATATGGCCGTGTACGGGGCCCCATCATCCTCTTCTCAGGCCTCTTGCACACACGTAATCCTTGAGCTAACTGGTTCCGCAACCCCGCGAGGCAACCAGCACGGACCTTAACGTTCAGCCCGTCTCAACTTATATCCCTGTAACATACCTAGCCGATTGGTATTGATCCATTCCTCTTCACGCTTGCCGCCACGTAAAGGCCCTCGCAGCTTCCAACTCCAGTCGATTCACTCAAGTAATCCAAGCATCATGCCTGTCATATGATAAAATCTAATGCATCGGGAGTTGGGCGAGCAGCTGTCGGCACACGGACTGGATACGCCCAGTACCTCCTTCAGGAAAGGCTACGATAGTAAAGCGGCAGTAAGCTAACCGCTTGCACTGAACGAAGGGCAATTTCGTACGGCGGTATTAAATAATAGACGCAAGTTTGCGTACAGGCAGTATTAATGTGGCGTAATGGCCCTGTACCACGGCCTAAAGCGAGGTAACTCAGTAAGGGTAGTGCAGTGAGCAGTCACACCGGCCGAAATATTCGATTAGAGCATGAACTACGCGCTTGTGACATGGCCGTACTAATAACGCCCAGGTGGCCGTACAAAAGAAGCTGACGTGAATGATCACGTCGTGTGACATTGCACACTCCATGCCGATGTACAATGATAAAGTAATATGCTAAGTGTCAATCCCGGGCGAACCGTAGGACAAGAAGAGGGGCCCGTGTCCACGGCCTCACCATGTGCGAGCCGGGGCTGAACCCAGCAGACGCCCTGAAGGGCACCGAAAAGTTCTGAGAGGCACAGAGACGCCACCCTGCCCAAACAGCAGCCACGACGGGAAAGTCACAGCTGACCGACTCCACGGCCGCCAGGCACCAAAAGACGAAACACACGGAAGTGTGGGGAAGCGTGGCAAAAAGCCCGTGCAGAGCAGCCCAAGGGCCCGACCCAGACGGCGGGAGCAAAAGAAGGGTCGGCAAGTGGCAAGATAACGAACCCAGAACGGCCACAACTCACACGGACGTACCAACCGCCGTGCCTACCGGCGAAACGATTATGGTCCTTGACACCAAAATGCTGAGTCGCGGCGTGACCAGGCGTGACCGCATGTGAGTCAGTGTGAGTGTGCACTGAAGGTTCCAATGGTCCCTTCACCTTTTTGGGAATCTCATCTCTGTCTTCTCCTTCCGCTCTACACTCAAAATTCCATGAGTATCCTCCAGTAACACGGCATCGGCTGGAAATCAACATCGCAGCTGCCGCTATGACTGCTTGAAGGGAGGCACGTGCGTGGCAAACGAAGACACGTTCCAGGAACAATAGTTATAAGCAGGATGCAGTGACATCGCCAGGAGCACTGGCGAGCGAGACAGGCAAGCCAGCCCCAGGCAAGCCTCAACCCATCTGGCATTAGGCAGGACACAATGGGACACGTACAATGGAGGATGCCATACATGGAGCTCAAGTTGCCTACAGACAAGGCTAACAGCGGGCATGCACGGAGGCTCACTATGAGAGGTGGGCCCACAGGAGGGGAGGTTTTAAAGGTGGGCTATGAGGGGAGAAACCGTAACCTGATCGGGTAGCTTCAATTGTTGGCCATATCCCGGTTGATGTCAGCGTGGTATCATTGTATGCTGGGTTCAGGTGCGTGCGCCACACAAGAAATCTGGGCGTAAATGTAATGCCAGGGGGCAACTAGATAGGCACGCACATGTGTTCAATCCTTTATTTGGGTGAGATATGTAGGGGGTCCAGTGTGACGCATTACTTGCTTTCGGACATGGACGGTATGGCGTGTAGCCTAATGCCGACCTGTCCCACATTATTGTGCGAGGGCCGCCTCAAACCCGGAACACAGGGGCCAGCGGGAGCTGATCCCACAATTGTTGCCCCAGTTGGGATCCTCGCCGCCTTCTGCTGCCACTGCTCCAAGACCTCCTCGCCGTTGCCACCACGCCCGTCAGGTGGCGGCACCGCGGCACCAGCCTTTGGGCCACAGCAGCTCCACGCGAATCTGTGCCGTACGCTCTACGTACGACAAATGAAGTACGACAAATGATCAGGGCCTTGTATTTATGGACTTGGCCTGTGAGTCACCCCAGTGGGGATCCTGGCTGCCTTCTGCTGCCACTGCTCCAAGACCTCCTCGCCATCGCCGCCACGCCCGCCAGGTGGCGGCGCCGAACTTGCCGTACAAATTTATCATACTATAAATTTTGCCCAAAATAAGTTTCTGACACCAAGTAGCAGCCCGGTTAGCTCAGTCGGTAGAGCGCAAGGCTCTTAACCTTGTGGTCGTGGGTTCGAGCCCCACATTGGGCGTCCAGTCACATGAACTGGAACAGCAGCTACATTAACATTTTGCAATATTCATGGTGGTGTAGGCGAAGCCACCACTAAGGGCCGAAAGCCAGTCACGCGAGACATGGTGGTGCAGGCGGAGCCCCCACCAAGGGCCGAAAGCCAGTCACACAAGACACGGCAAATCACCAGCACCCACCACCTAAAAATGGGTCCTCCGAGGCTTGGGTCCTCCGAGGCTCCTCCGAGGCAATGGCGGTCCACAGACCAGGAAAGGAGAAGGCGGTATAATGAAGATTTTTAGGTGGTGGGTGCTGGTGATTTGCCATGTCTTGTGTGACTGGCTTTCGGCCCTTGGTGGGGGCTCCGCCTGCACCACCATGTCTCGCGTGACTGGCTTTCGGCCCTTAGTGGTGGCTTCGCCTACACCACCATGAATATTGCAAAATGTTAATGTAGCTGCTGTTCCCGTACTTGTGATTGGACGCCCAATGTGGGGCTCGAACCCACGACCACAAGGTTAAGAGCCTTGCGCTCTACCAACTGAGCTAACCGGGCTGCTACTTGGTGTCAGAAATTCATTTTGGGCAAAATTTATAGTATGATAAATTTGTACGGCAAGTTCGGCGCCGCCACCTGGCGGGCGTGGCGGCGATGGCGAGGAGGTCTTGGAGCAGTGGCAGCAGAAGGCAGCCAGGATCCCCACTGGGGTGACTCACAGGCCAAGTCCATAAATACAAGGCCCTGATCATTTGTCGTACTTCATTTGTCGTACGTAGAGCGTACGGCACAGATTCGCGTGGAGCTGCTGTGGCCCAAAGGCTGGTGCCGCGGTGCCGCCACCTGACGGGCGTGGTGGCAACGGCGAGGAGGTCTTGGAGCAGTGGCAGCAGAAGGCGGCGAGGATCCCAACTGGGGCAACAATTGTGGGATCAGCTCCCGCTGGCCCCTGTGTTCCGGGTTTGAGGCGGCCCTCGCACAATAATGTGGGACAGGTCGGCATTAGGCTACACGCCATACCGTCCATGTCCGAAAGCAAGTAATGCGTCACACTGGACCCCCTACATATCTCACCCAAATAAAGGATTGAAGACATGTGCGTGCCTATCTAGTTGCCCCCTGGCATTACATTTACGCCCAGATTTCTTGTGTGGCGCACGCACCTGCCTGAACCCAGCATACAATGATACCACGCTGACATCAACCGGGATATGGCCAACAATTGAAGCTACCCGATCAGGTTACGGTTTCTCCCCTCATAGCCCACCTTTAAAACCTCCCCTCCTGTGATTAACTTATCATGCACCAACAATGACACCGAATACAGGTGCCCAGCAACCATGTCTCATGCCTCGGTGCTCCTCTTAATGCGTTACCATCCTCCGTGCCATGCACACATCGCCCCTACTTGCGGTCCACATACCCCGTACTATACCACTCCCGCGCCACCAGCAAACGTGTTCATGATACAGCTAACAGGCAGCACCTCATTGCAAATGCCCACCAGGCAATTGCATGAAGGCAACCTGCCGTATCCAACGACTGGCCTTGGAACCCATGACCTTCGGGCGCCACATACCCCCCTGGAGGATATCTGGCCTCCATCACGGGGCTCATGAGACCAGCCCTGCGCACCGGGAGCCCCTGTTCGGGCGAACCCGTCCCAAGCAGCCTACTCGGTGTCATGCTCTGCACGCATGCATGCGGGACACAGGATGACGTCTCCTTGCCATATCCGAGCCGCAAGGCATCAAGGCAACGTCACGAACGCGTGTGATCATCAGCAGCTGCTGCGGCTCCCGACATGGCCACGACAGTACCTGCCAGGTAATAGAAATCAAGCCAAAGTGCACGATTACACATACACAACCATATATGGACAGGATTGGCGGCTGGCCGCCTCACGGACAGACCCTGACAGACATGCCCTTCCGGCATAACGCACTACAGCAATTTTATCAGCGGAGCCAGCACATGGGGAAGGGGAATAGAACGCAGGAGCGCGGATAAAGAACGATGATGTATGGCCCGTCGCTAAATGGCCATATCAAGAGCGAACCCCACACGATTCGCAGCACAACATTATCCGCCATCAGCAGGCGTTGCGAAAGATAACCACGCACTTGATTGCATCAATTCCTTAATGAGATGCATACTTCTCGCGAGCACGTGACATTGGTTGGCAGATGCACTCCGGGCAGTACGCCGCCCGCGCGCCCCTGCGCTGCGCATCCACGTGCATTTCGGCGCCCACGCAGCAATCAGCGATCGCCCCCTGTCAAGCGTTATTGCCTCAACCATCTTCCGGCTGGTACAATAGCGAGGCGCGCGCCACCTAACACTCCGCGCCCCCTCGAACCCACCCACAACCCTAACAAAGAGAGACCCTGCCCCGGTGTTCCGCCTGCTGGCTGCCCTGCACCTGCCATACCCCAGCCAGGACCCTGCCCTGCTGTTTTAGGGGATACCCGGCGCGCCGCGTGCATCCCAGGACAGCTCAAAAAACTAGTCTCTGTAAGGGACCCGCATTTGTAAGAGACATATATATGCCCCAGACCTCGCCGGGGACTGTAGCACCACCATACCCACCGACAGTGCTTCGCAAATGGCTGTACAGTGTCCGCCGCACGATGTGCCATGAACAGCGAGCAGCCAGGCAAACAGGGCTAGGCCGCAGCTAGCCCCAGGAAAACATGCGCGGTAGTGATGAAGCTCCAGACGATGATAAGCCAGCAAATCCAAGCCGGGCGCACAGGCCACTGGGACACGCTCTGTGAGCCCGCCACTGCCCTCGGGGCTTACGAGGCTACGACCATGACCGGGATGCGGCGGATGGGCTCTTACTTGAACCGGTACAACGCGGTCACCGCCCCCTGGCTGATGCTGGAGCCGCCGCACCGCTGGCCCTGCTCGTTGAAGCACGTCAAGTCGCAGCCACTCAGCGCCAACTCCCGCAGGCTCGTCGTCAGCGTGGCGGCGCCGTAGCACTGCCTAGCGCGCTGCAGGCCGAAATAGAGCGGCTTGGACGATGACGTCTTTGCGGCCTCAGCGCACCTGTCGGGAGTGGCACGCAGGGGCCAGCGAGGTGAACCGCTAGGGTAGGAAGGCTCATGTCGGCGGGGTTCACGGGCGAGGCGAGGCTTCGTGCGCGGTCGCGCCCGCCCCTCTCTGCTCATGCGCAAAAGCGCAAAATGATTTGGTTCGCGTCAGGCCTCCCTGGAGGCTCTGTCCCGGTCAGCAAACGCTCGAGCAGCTATCGCTCCTCTGCCTCGCTGCATCGGACCACCGCCGTCCGGTTTGCCTTTTCTCTAAATTCAGAGTTTCGAGGCTTAGCGGTAATTTAGAAATGGCAGCAGGTCCGCTTCAGCAGCCACAGACCCACAGTACACCGTACGCCGTACCGCCCCGTGGCGTGGCACCGTCCGTTTTGACACGAGCTTCGCTGCTTGCTTTCTTACGTTTTGCAGCGGATGGGAGTGCCGCAGCGGATGGGGAGCGCCGCAGCGGATGGGGAGCGCCGCAGCGGATGGGGAGTGCCGCACGCAAGCCGAGGCGCTGCGCACTGGCCGCTATGTACGCACTTAGGGGGGTTTTGGGTTTAGGGTTTTAGGGTTTTAGGGTTTTTAGGGTTTGGCCCCTTCCGCCTCTCCTTCTTACGTACTGGCTGTGCCATTCGCTTCCTTCCACTTCTCTTTTCCTCCGTCTCTCCGCGAAGACACGTCTGTGCCTAGCTCACAGGATGGATTTCTGCGTGTGAGTGCCCGCCTGTTGCTTGCCTGGGCTCTCACGTCTGCTACCACTGGCATTGACGGCGCTTCTATCCGGTCATGCTTTTGTAACTTCGCTGGGTTGTGCTGGGATTTCGCGTTCTTGTTAAGCGGTTGGATAGATGACGCTCTACGTGGAGTTATAGCCTGTCAACTAGAGGGAACCACGTAGGGCTTAACAGGGCCGTGTTTCGGCCATCGACGCCCGTGACCCACCTGCTGGCGGTGACCTTGGTGTCGTTCAACATCAGCGGTATGGACAGCACTCGAGCGATGGGGTTGTCCGAAAAGCAGCCAACGAACGAGACGCCAGAGGGAAGGTTGGCTGCAAAGGAGGGAAGGTGGGTGCATGGGGTGGTCGTTGAGTACCGACAAATCACCCAGTAACAGCAGGCCGGTAATACGCTGGTGCACGGTGAGGGGGCTAGCGCGGTGCTGGGAACCAGAAGGGGTTGGGTGGTGGAGGGCGCAGGTTGGGCGGGTGGGTGGGAGAGGGCGCAGGGGCGGGTGAGATTACCGGTAGCAGGCGGCTGCATGCTGGGCACCATGAATGCGGTACGACACCACCAACGAACGTACCGCCTGGCGGCGGGGGGCGAAACGGCGGCGTCTTGGCGGCTGGCTGTGGCGGCAACACCCGCGGTGGCGGCGGCGAGGGCGACCTCGATAGCAGCGGCGGCAGCCCGGGCTTGGTGGCTTGGAGCGCGACGATTGTGTCAAACAGCTCGTACAGCTGCTCAGAACCCGGGGACGAGCGGGGAACGCATGCGCGGGCCTGAGTGATGCACGTGACGACCATTGCCAGCGCCGTAATGTTCAACGACTTTGGGTCGTTGAGGTAGTTAATGTACAGCTGCGCGGCGAGCAGCGCGTTGTTTGC
Organism: Yamagishiella unicocca; assembly: GCA_003116995.1. Taxonomy (NCBI): domain Eukaryota; kingdom Viridiplantae; phylum Chlorophyta; class Chlorophyceae; order Chlamydomonadales; family Volvocaceae; genus Yamagishiella; species Yamagishiella unicocca. The sequence goes on from BDSL01000088.1 coordinate 298,573, forward strand.
CTCGTACGGCGTCTTGTATGTCAGCGAGCCCCCGGGGTTGGAGATGAAGCCGGAGATGAGCAGCTGCATGCGCTGAATCACCAGGTTGACCTATGGAGTACACAGGGGAAAGATGTTTAGGGCTTAAGAGGTTTACGGGTCTTACGGGTTTTACGGGTTTTACGGGTTCTATGGTTTTTACAGGTTGGCAGGAGCATGGCTGAAGGGCAGGAGTTGCGGCGGTTGGATTTCTGGTACGGAGCAAACCGTGAACTGGGGGGTTTGCGCGGAGGCTGGGGTTTCGGTGTCACCACGCAGGGAGCACTGCTTGCCTTGACTCGGTACTCGAGAGGAAACATCGCGACACTTTGTTCAAAAAGGTATTCAACCGGGTATGTAAGCGAGCTCCAGCCCCCAGGGTTACCCCATCCCATCGCCTCGCCCCCTCGGCCCCCTCACATGACCCTGATGCCTTCGGGTGCGGTCCCATCAAAACCCAGCACCACCCAATCGGCCACAGCAGCCTCCAGCATGTACGCTCCCAACGTCACAGGCCCGGTCTAGGACGAGCGTACGACAAGCGCACCGGTATGGTTTTCACGTCGATGATAGCGCTCGGGGCCGGTGCCGCCAGGAGCGCTCGCCCCAGGTTGCCCTGTCCGTGCCTCCACTTCGCCTCCTCGTCCGCTCTCATATGCTGCTTCGAGCTCATGAGGTGGCGCGTTGCCAAACTAGGCGCGTCAGGGGTGTAGAATTCGGTTGGGTTGACCGTTGGACCAACGACCAACAGACCCTTGCCGAGATGCGTGAAGTTCTGCAGGAACTCCTGCGTGTACTCCTGGTAGTACAGCACGTTGTACGTGCCGATGACGTACACGTCGCAGTTTTCGTGGCCGTCACGGAGGAAGGCTGACAGGGACAGTACCAGCGTGCTCACCCCGGCCTCCTTGGCGGTCTTGAAAGTGCTGTTCATGACCTTCACCACGTACCTAAGGTACACGGCGTGGGTGCGATCAGGTGGTTGGATGGGAGGCGGTTGGATGGGAGGCGGTTGGATGAGGGGCGGTTGGACGGGAGGCGGTTGGATGAGAGGCGGTTGGATGAGGTGTGGTCGGATGGGAGGCGGTTGGATGGGAGGCGGCTGGATGGGAGGCGGTTGGATGAGAGGCGGTTGGATGGGAGGCGGCTGGATGGGAGGTCGTTGGATGGGAGGCGGTTGGATGGGAGGCTGACCCGGCGGAGGTGGCTTCACGGTGGCAGTGCGGCTCAGTCACAAGTGAAGGGGAAGGAGCTCGCTACACCTACCCGCTCGCTGGGATGTCTCAGCGGCTCCACGCGGCCCGGCTTTTCTACCACCAACTACAGCCCTTGCCTCCGAATCTCCCACACCAAGCCTCCAATGTTGTTATAACTCCGGGTGTCCTTCCTCGCTACCCTAACGCTAAGATGCTGACCCTGTCACAAGACCCGCCCAACTGAGCGCCTGGACTTGCCGTACACCTGGTCGGGTAAGCCTCGTCCGCTCACGCTTCGGCCTTCGCTAGTCGGCCCGTGCGCACTGCCCAACAGCACACATGCAGTACGTACGACATTACTCACTGGACCATGCGCAGGTACTTCGCGTCCGCCACGCGGATGACCGCCTTGTGGCCAGTCTGCGGTTCCATGCACGACACATGGAAGCGAGGAAGGCGGGTGGGGGATGGTCTCATGGTTCCATGTACGACACATGGAAGCGAGGCGCGCAAGAAGCTGAATCACATCTAGGTATTTTAGGCGGAAGCGAGGAAGGCGGGTGGGGGATGGTCTCATGTAGGTAACTTATAAGTAGTATCGGCACCCACCGGGGCGAACAAATCCAGCAGTGGATTGAATCCTCCACCCTGCCTGCCACCCGCCCTGCCACCCCGCCCTGAAAGCTGGCTGGTGTGCGGCTTGCGCCGGTGTGTGCCGTACCTTGAGGCCGTACCGTGCCGCCCACGTGGCCGCGTTGACGATCACTTGATCCAATGCTGGGTCTGAGGGCTCCTCGCCGTACGAGGTCATGGGGACGCAGCACTGCGTAATCATCCCCTCCGCTCCGAAAACCGCCACCCTGCCCTTGCCGTACTGCGCCGCGCCAATCACGGCTGTGCCGTCGGGCCCCAGCGCGATGGGTATACTCGGGCCCAACAAGACCAACGTCGGGGAGGCGACGCGGTTGGGGCTCTCGAACGTTGTAAGGTTGGCAATGAATTGCGGGTAGTCCTGCTCGGCCGCAGCATTAAACGTTGCATTGATGGATTCTATAGTGGGCGGCGGCGGCGGTGGTGGTTGCAGTGGCGGCGGTGGCCGACCCGGCGGCGGTGGTGGTTGTGCCGGCGGCTGCGGCCGACCCTGCGGCCCCGGTGGTTGCGGTGGCGGCGGTGGCCGAATCTGCGGCGGAGGTAGCCGTGGTGGCGGGAACGGAAGGAAGGGCGGCGGCGACGGCGCACGTGGTGGTCGTGTAGGGATCAACGGCGACCGAGGACCTGGTGGTGCTGGGGGGACGGGTGGTGGTGTGGGGACGGGTGGGGGCAGTCCAGGGGGGGTTCGCGGCGGCGGCCTCTTGCGACCCGGTGGCGGCCGTGGAGGGCCGGGTGTGGGTGGCGGCGAGGGCGCAGACGGCGGCGACGGCGGCCGCAGCGGGGGCATCGGCGCTGTAGAGGTTTGGGCGAGGGTTGAGAAGGCGCGGGAGCAAGAGGGGCACCAATCGTGGTCAATCAGCCGTCGGCGTGTGGCGCCGTAGGCGTGAATCCGTACCCTACCCCCTTCTTGACCCCACCGTTAAGGAGCCCGGTGACCCAGCGACCCTGTGACCCAGCGACCCAGCGACGCAGTGACCCAGCGACCCAGCGACCCTGCGACCCAGCGAGCAGGCGGTCTCAAAGCCGCGCTCCAAGTGCACCCCTTCCACCCCCCTACAACGCAAGCGACACCGCAGCACCACAGCACCGCAGCGAGCCCATACCCCACCCATTTGCCCCGGACTCCGAACCATCGAATCCCAGCCCAAAGCCACACCCAAATCGACATCGACGCCCAGTGAACTTACGACTGGGAGCAGCGAAAGCCAAGGCCACCGACCCCAGGCTTGCGCCCTTGAGGCCCCGAAGGGCGCCCAGGTAGCGTCCGGAGGGGACCACAACTTCGCCGCCAACCGCAAGCAGGCTGCGCCTGCGCCTCATGATGCATCCGGACGTCGCGGCGGAGGAGCTGTCGGTGAACTCCAGCGACATGCCGGAGACGCGCTCTGCTGAATTGCAGCAAACGGTCACGACCGCGAGTTGCCGGCCTCGAAACCGTAACGTTTCCTCCCTGAAGCCGGCGCCGCCCGCTACGTAGAAGCCGCCGGCGATGGTTATGTTGTATCGCGCCCGCTGAGAAAGGGTGCTGCCGTACTCCAGGATAAGTCCCACCACCGACGTGTCATTGCCGCTGCCCAGCGTATCGTCGTACAGGAACGTCATGGCGAGGATGATGTCGTACACGTCGAACACGCCTTCATCCAAAGTGTCGAACGGCTCGTCAGCGGGACCCGTGCCCGTGCAAAATGACTGCGTGTACGACAATACCCTGCCGTCCACGTCCAGGTTCGAGGGCCAGGGCGGCGGCGGCGAAGGCGGCGCGGGGGGAGGCCGGGGCGGCACGCGCTTCCTCCGAGGGGCAGGGGGCGGGCGCGGCGAGTTTGGCGGAGGACTCCCGGGCGGTGGTTGGGGGGGTAGGGACAAGGTGGGAACGACACTGGTGGGGGGTGAAGGGTAGGAGGGCACATCCACTAGCTCCTGGAGGAACCGGGCGGACACCAGGGCCTCCACAGCCTCCGAGGGCAGGCCGTCCTCCTGAACCTCCACCCGCCAGGCAATGTCGGTGGCATCATCGACATGAGAAAAGCTGTGCCATCCATCGTTGCCGCTGACCTTGCTGCCGCCGTAATCGTCGTCGCTAAAAGCTGCTGCTGATGAGCCGGCGCTGCCCGGCGTCACCTCGATCCCTGGAGTCACTTGGTCGCGCGAGCGCCGGGCCGCCGCCGCTGCCGCCATCGCGTCATCAAGATGATGACCATCATGATCGTTGCGATGGTAATGCTCATCATCATCAATGTCGTCATCATCAATGTCGTCATCAATGTCGTCACCGGCAGCGACAGCAGCGGCGTCGAATTCTCCTTGCTCGTCCAGGTTCGTACCCGAGTCGCCGTCCAAATACCGAACGGTTGACGCCACACCAGCCTGCCTGTCCACGACCGCTTCCGCGCCTACAGGCAGCGCACCCTCGTTCCCCAGCTCTGCGCCTGTAGAGCCATGTTCTGCTGCCAGCCCATGACTATCCTTCAGGCCACTCCCCTCCCCAACCCGCTCGGTGGAGTCGCTGCCGCTTCCGGTGATGACATAGCTCCCGTCGCCGGCCCCTGTGACACGAGGGGTTCGGAGAGAGTTCTGGTGGCTATTTGGGGTTGATCGGGGCGGGGGAGGAGCGGATGGCGCGATACCGTCCCACCTCAGCCGCCCACCGTCCCTACAAACACCCTACGCACATGTGGTGGACCTCGACCGCCTCCCAACATAATTTCTGTAAGCGACACCGCAGTGACGCCAGCCCAGGCCGGCATTCCAGGCCATATCGTTGGCGCGTGAATCCAGGCGCAGTGGGAACACAAGGCGTTGCCTTTCAGGGAATAGCCGCCTTGCTGTCACGGATACATCCTTAGGGTTTCTGTGGCTTTCCCGGGCCGCGCTGCGCCCAAAGGTGAGTTATCCACACAAACCGCCCACACACGTAAGGCAGACGGTGCCAAACGTGAAGTGATGCTAGTTACTGGCATGATGACATTGCGCTAGTATACAAACAGCCTCCGCTTTCACCTATTGATATTGAGCTTTGTGGCGCGCTGACGGCTAGAAAGTGGCCATTGGTGGGCGGGGGCACCTTTTGTCCTAAACGCATCCACATGAAATCCAATCGAACTCCATATTGGCTAACATCCCGCAAGGTAAGTATGCGTACTGGGCGTGACTGGGCGTGACTGACCCTTATTGCTGCCGCGGTGGCCGACTCACAGCTTGTTCCCTGACCATTCTGTCGCATAGGTATGCAATATCAATTTCAATCCTAATAACATTCTTGTGCGTCACCGTAACTCCAAAGATGAATCGGCGAATGAACTGCGCCCTAGGTTTAGGGAAATATCACAACCCATATTTCATGCCTAGATGTCAGAATCATGAATAGAATAGCACTTGCCCTTAGGAGCGCCTTAACTCACCCGCAAATTGCACAGCTGTTACGCAGCTCCAAGGGTAGAGTGAGGCAAGCAGACACAGCGCCGTGACCATGGACATGTTACAGCATGAACGGTGCCTTGGTCTTTGCCTAGCTGCGTCGTGCAATCCCCTTACGCAGGGTGTTGCCCTAGCCTGGCCTGACAGCGGCCAACGGAGTCCCATAGTAGCAACTATGCAGGTAATATAGCTAAATATATGTTGGAACATATTTATAAAGCAGGCAACGCCAAAGTTGGAGACAGCCATCCATCGACCATCCTGCTAGTCCCAAGCCACTACCGGACTTCAACGCTCACACTGCCGACAGAGGCCCGATAGCATACACAACCGATTATGTGGGAGTGTAAGTGAGTGAGTGAGTGTTACACGCTTAGGCTTGTACGGTCCAGACGAGCCAAGTGGCTTACACATGTAAATGTATTCCTGCCAGATCTTTCGGTTCAAAATCTATAACACAGATGGTAGATGAAAGCAAGTGGAACACGTGGTAAAACCGAGGAATATGATAATAACAATAAGCAAAATGCTACGCAAGGCTGCCTCATTTGTTCGACCTATGAGATGTTTTGCATGTACGACACAATACAAAGCTGGCTTCCCGCTTCCGCATAAGCAAGTCCTTTTCAGCCTATTCAGGGGCCATTCAGCCTTGTACACCATACAGAACCAGCAAGTTCCCCGTAGGGCACCATAGCATACGAAGTTACGAACGGCAGGTGGCGTGTCTGGAGCTCTGTGGAGCTCTGGCGCCTTTCAGGTTGGCCCTAAGAACAAAATACGACGCAGAGTCGCGCTGCATACGTTTGGGATAACTGTCACGTGCGTTTGCAGTGGGTCCCTGTAACCTGCCAAACCTACGATTCGCTATAAAACAGTCTCAAAGCGGTCGTACGACGAGTTACAGCCGTGCCCGTGCCGTTTTTTTTTAACGGCCCGTGCCGGACCTCACCATACGACAGCCAGGGCCGAACCCAGCACACGCCCCGAAGAGCACAGGAAAGCCTCGAAAGACGCAACACGCATTGAACCATGAGATGTACAAACGCCATCATAGGGGGCATAAGCGCAATAACAGGCCGTTTCCTGTCTTGAACTCTAGTGGATATTCATAGGCATGTAACGGGCTTTGTATGTTACACGAAAACATGGCACATCTACGTAACCAAGGCAATGACACGCCATGGCCAAGAGCAGTCGACCAGCGCAAGAAGCAGTGGGAACGCATGCGTCCCTTTCGTCTGGAAGCCACTGTGACGATTACTACTACTCGATCGCACGACGTTCTGCTTCGTGCACGTAACGGAAAACAGACCGTCGGGTGATGCGCCGGACACTGAAAGGGACGTAAGAGACAGGAACCCAGCCGAGAGAAGCAAAAACAGCAGCAGCCAGCAGAAACAGCCGCAGCTCATTGCAATGTCAGGAAGTGTCGCTTACGGTAACGGATGTCGGCGGCCTGAACGCCCATGCTTCCCGGGGGTCCAGTGGACCCATTGTCGACGTGATGGGATCCATCGTATTGCATTTATCTTGCTTGGCGTCTTAAATCCATACCCCAGTACTGGTGAACGCCGATTGGCTGCGGCGGGCGGAACGATGGCTCAAGCCGTGGCACTGCTACAGACGCGTGCTTGTGGTGTTCGCCCGTGTTCGCCGGACCCGAGGATAACCGCTGCTGCCGCGGTGGCGGGCGCATGCTGCGGACGATCAGGTTTGATTATGTAAGTAACACACACTTTTGCTATTGTGGCATCGCCTAATATCGGCATCAACCGGCATCTTCCTGCATTTGAGACACCTCGTTGCAGCCCTTCGCGCTTACCAGGTAAAACGATGATAATAGGCAACGCGTTTGTTGCTTTGGAAAGGTTATTGTGTATCAGGCCTTTGGTGGTGGTTGATTGATGGATCTGATTTACTGATTGATTACAAGCTCAGGCACAGACGAGCCAGGAGACTCATGGACCGCTAACCAATGCATTGTATAAAGAAGTGTATATTTAAAAGTTTGCCCCGATATCGTAGCAGCGATATCTTGGTACCCGTCATCGCCGCGCGGCAGTTCCGGGTACGGTGCAACACGCTCGCTATTCCCTGTTGGTCATCAATATGCATGACCTGCAGCATCGTGGCATTGGGCGTTATACCCATTCCCCACAGTCCAGCGCGAAGGTTACTGTAAGCTGGGCATTCCAAAAACACGTGGCTTCCGGCCTTACTACCCAGTCACAGCTTCAAAGCACCAACTGTGTTCACGAGCTCGCCCGTGGGGACAGCTGACCTATGTACCCCAACTTCGCCGAAATACACAGCCTGAATTACTTAGCAGGTATGGCAAACTTTGCGGCGCCACGCAGGCTCCTGTCGCGCGTCGTGTGGGATAGCATTGCGCAGGGAGGGTTAATGTCCGGCTCGGTAGAGAGGGAGAGAGGAGAGTACACAAATTGAGGATCAGGCTCTACCGACAATGTAACGGTAATGTGCCCAATTCCTTTCATGTGGGTGCAGTCCGGTTACATACGTATGCTATGTGCTGCTCGTGCGCATCCGAACTAACCAGCCAGGCCGATGATAAGTAAGACTAGGATATACGTGATCCGGCACAGAGTCGAAGCGAAGGCGTCAGGTTTAGGGTGGTGTTGAGAAACACCGGATAGAGGTAGCAGGCCGCTCCAAAGGCGGAGCGTAATGCGATATCATTTAACCTCCGAAGCCGTACAGAGTCCGGCCCTGGCGCTTCAATGCGTACACAACATCCATGGCTGTGACCGTCTTGCGGCGCGCGTGCTCGGTGTAAGTCACCGAGTCACGGATAACGTTCTCAAGGAAGGTCTTCAGCACGGTGCGGGTCTCTTCATAGATGAGACCGCTGATTCGTTTCACACCTCCACGGCGAGCCAGACGGCGAATAGCGGGCTTGGTGATGCCCTGAATGTTGTCGCGAAGTACCTTGCGATGGCGCTTGGCACCGCCCTTGCCCAAACCCTTGCCGCCCTTACCGCGTCCGGACATGTTTCAAATAGTTTGTAATGAAGTGAAAGCAAAATAAACTGGCATATAGTTCACGGCCGACGGGTTATATAGCTCAAATTGCCTGTACGATCACACGGCGCGTGTAGTCCGAGCACAGGATGCCCCGGTGACCCTACTTATCAAAACATTATTATATTGGCATCGAGTGCATCGGTCGGACAAAGAAAGTTACCAACCGACCGTTGGTAATCAGTGTTTTCCAAGGAGAAACATATGCGCTTTCGTAACGTAAGATTTCCTGCCAGTGACATGAGAGGGAAACGGTGCCCCCTCTGGATACGATTGCGATCATTTGGAAGGTGCATAAAACAACAGACTGCAAGCCCAAAGAGGTGGTGTTAAAAAACACCAGATAGCTTGAGAAATCATAGCGCTTGAACACTACGCGTATTATGCGGACGTGAACTTGGTGACAGCCTTCGTGCCCTCTGACACTGCGTGCTTGGCCAGCTCACCCGGCAGCACCAGGCGCACAGCGGTCTGAATCTCACGAGACGTAACGGTAGGTTTCTTGTTGTAACGGCTCAACTTGGAGGCTTCGGTCGCAACTTTTTCAAAAATGTCGTTAATGAAGCTGTTCATGATCGACATAGCCTTGGAGCTGATGCCGGTGTCTGGGTGTACCTGCTTCAGCACCTTATAGATGTAGAGTTTGTATGTCTCGCCCTTCGCGACCTTCTTAGCCTTCTTGGCCTTGGGCTTGCCAGCGTCGTCGGCAGCGGGCTCCTTGGCAACTTTCTTTGCTGGAGACTTCTTGACCTTCTTTGGTGCCTTCTCAGCCTTGGGCTTAGCCTCAGCCTTCACCTCAGCGGCAGCGGGCTGCGAGGTAACCTTCTCGACCTTCGTCTTAGGAGCCATGGTAGCGCTGTCGAGGTCAAGGAGTAAGTTGCAAATGTCTGATACGAAACGTCCATCCTGTACGAAATTTGCCTTTTTTTGGAACCTTGCAGAAATCCACCCGCCGACACCGCTCGCGCTCGGCCCAACGGTACCGTACCGTTCCACTGACCTCGCGTCTGCCTCGCGCCCTATATAGCGACGCCCCCAAAAAATTGAGTCTATACCTACTTGCTTTTTTTACATTCCTGCGTCTCACTTTCTGGAATCTCGATATCAACATGGCTGGCCGCGGCAAGGGCAAGACTGCCGGCAAGAAGGCTGTAAGCCGCAGTTCCAAGGCTGGTCTGCAGTTTCCCGTTGGTCGCATTGCCCGTTACCTCAAGAAGGGCAAGTATGCCGAGCGCGTTGGCGCTGGTGCGCCCGTCTACTTGGCGGCCGTCCTGGAATACTTGACCGCTGAGGTTCTGGAGCTCGCCGGCAATGCAGCTCGTGACAACAAGAAGAACCGCATTGTACCTCGCCACATTCAGCTCGCCATCCGCAACGATGAGGAGCTGGGCAAGCTTCTAGGCGAGGTGACTATCGCTTCCGGTGGCGTGCTGCCAAACATTCACGCTGTCCTGCTGCCCAAGAAGTCCAAGGGCGCTAAGGGCTCGGCTGAGGAGGAGGCGTAAGAAGCTGCCAAATCTTTCTGGCAGGTCGGGAGCAAAACACACGGTGTTTTTCAACACCACCTAGTTGGATCTATGTTATCTTAACTTTTTTAGTTGCTGTAAAATCATGGTGTAATGTACCGTGCGTGGTTTTCCTGGTGTCCGGAGGTGAGCTTCCGAGCTAGAGCCATTGAGAGGTATTCTGGTTTTCCTGAGGTCCGGAAGGAAGCTTCCGAGCTAGAGCCATTGGAGCCATAGAGCCACTGGAGCCATAGAGGTATTCTCGACACAGCTAACATCGTTATATTACAATACATACTGCCAAGCCGTATATAATAAGATTACAAACCGCCGCACGTGTCTGCACTTGTGGACTACTGGCTTGTCACTGCAGCGCCACGTTTGCGAGGCCATTAGCAGCAGCGGACGGCGAGCACGCCTGCCCGCATCCAATCCCGCCGCACGGATCCAGTGCGGGTACGCTTTTGGTGTTCTTCGGTGGTAAGCTTTGATCCATACTCCAGCATCACCTTCTGTCCCAAAGCCACAGCGCAGGCAAAAGCCATGGGCTAAGTAGGATGCCGCGGTCCCAGTCTCCTCATCAGGACACCGGGGACGACCGGCCAACAGCCGATGAACCGCTCGACAATATCCCCCCGCGGCTTTGCGCCCCACCGCCTCATAGGTCGACGCAGCTCGCATCACCCACCTCTCTGGGTGGTCCGGATTCAAAACATGGGTCCTGGGCCTGCCCGCAAACGCGGCACAGCTGCCGGTCGTCAACCAGCGGTGTCCCGTACCTTACCTCGCTCATCGCTGAGTTCCCATTAGGCCCGCGCACTCGCTCCTCCCACCAACAAAACACTCCCTAATCCACCGCTAGAAGTAATTAGCAAACCAACACTGCTACTGCAGCTATCAGAACCAAGGAACTACCGCGTCGTTCCACTCACAGCCCTCGGCCTCCTCAAACCCTTCCCTCCCTACGGTTGTTTTCCGCGCACCCCCCTCCTCCCGCTGGCTCTCCCCCCCAACGCCTTTTGAGTTAGCCGGCAGCACCCCACGTCGCCCGCTGGCTTGCTCACTCGTAATCGAAGTCCCGGAACCTCCAGTCGCCGGGGTGGTTGGACGCCGCCGACGCGCCCTCCAGCTCGCGAAGCACGCTGCCCCAGCCGGGAGGCGCGGGCAGGGCACGTGACAACAGCTTGCGCTGCAGGGTCGGCCAGGGCAGCTGCAGTGCCGTGGCAAGGCACTGCATGTTGCACCGGCCAAGGGATAGGCACCATGGTAGGCGGTCAGTGGGGTGGCGGGGACAACACCCTACCGAAACACACCAAGGGTTACGGTAGAGAGCGGGAGGTGATGGCTGCCGGACAGTGCGCATCGGCATGGCTCATGGCTACGGCGACCCTCCCTTCAGTGTCAAGTCCTTCGGAAGCCGCACGTGCACGCGCCTCCATTCAGACGGCGGCGGAAAAGGGCCCGTTCGTCCGGGTGCAGCCCGCAGTCATCCTGACGCACCTTCTTTGAGACGCCCGCGAGCTCGCGCTTCACCGCGACCAGCACCTCGTCAGCGGGCAGCCCCTGCCGGGGGGCGGACAGGGCAGGGGAGGACAGGACACGGGAGGGGAGAGCAGGACAGGCGAGGGGAGGGCAGGAGAGGGGAAAGGTGCGCAATGGTGAGTAATGGTGAGTGGGATTGACGATGATAACCTGCGCGCTGACGGATCAGTCATTGCGAGTTCGCAAACACAGCCGCGCCAAACGTCAAGTTTGTACCGGCCGCACCTCCCCCGCCCCGCTGCCCCCCAAATCACACACCTCGAACATGCGCGGGAAGGTCCGCTCCAGGAACACCAGCGCTTCTGCGTCCCGTAGCGTCTGCACCATCAGCAGCAGCTCCAGCAGCCTTCGGGAGCGGAAGGGGCCAGGTGATGGAAAGGAGTCGGGGCGGGCAGGGACCGGCGGTGGGGGCGGCAGAGAGCGGGCGCGATGCGGGAAAAAAGGAGAGCGAAGAGAGGCTCCTGCGACGGCGGCAGGGCGGAAGGTCTCACCAGTCGCCGCCGCCTGGCTGGAGCCCCAACCCATCCGTTGGCGGCGACTCCCATCAACACGTCGTGACCCCCCGGACACCAGTTCCGCACCACACCTGTAGTTGGTCATGCCCATGGGCCCAGTGACGTCGTACATGCGAACGTCCCGCGGGTCGGGCAGGTCGCGGCCGAGCATGAAGTCCTCCACCATCTTCTGCGAGGCGTCGCCGTAGCCTGAAGAGGCAACGGCACATGGCGCCCGCGGGGATGGGGTTGACGCACGCGATCCGACGCAGGGCGGCGGGCTGAACGCGAAGCGGCAGCAGCGGCAGCAGCAGCAGCAGCAGCAGCAGCAGCGCAGGAGGAAGGAGCAAGCAGCGGCCCACAAGCAGCCAACAAGCATCGGCCAACACATCCTCCGCCCCTGCCCCGCACGACCCTCGCCCCCACCCGGTCCCCACAACCCACGCCCCCCACCCATAACCCACGCACCGGCCTCCTTCATGACGGCCTTGAGGCGGTTGGCCATCCACGTGCGCTTGTCCGCCTCCCACTGCCGCTGCCCCCCCGTGTTGGGCGAGTAGTCGTCCCGCTTGATCTCCGCTAGCCGCCAGCTCTCAATGTTCTTGCCTGCAGCAGCGGGGGAGAGGGGTAGAGCAGAAGAGAGGTAGGGCAGAAGAGGGGTAGAGCAGAAGAGGGGTCGAGCAGAACAGAAGAGGGGGAGAACAGAAAAGGGGTAGAGCAGAAGAGGGGTAGAGCAGCCCGCAAGGCGGTCAGGGTGGGGTGCGGGCCGGGGACGGACACGTTCGAGCGACGGCGTGGGTTGGATACGCCCGAGGTAACCGGTAGGTGCGGAAGGCAAGACGGCGCGGCCTCCAAAGCCCCCGCTGCGCGCTTCTCTCTCCCTTTCGGGCCCTTCCCACAAGGGATCTCCGCCGGTCACCCCTGGTCCTAGGGGCCAACAACGCTCCCTCATTCACACACGCTGCAACATCCCCACCACACGGCCCCAAGGCGCCGCAGCCGCAGCACCCGCCCAGCCCAGCCCCAGCACCCACCCCGCGCGAGAATGAACAGCTCATCCGGAGCCCCCGGGTCCAGCTTCTCTACCCAGCCGCTCAGCCAGGAGCCGAACAGTAGCCGGTAGGGGTGGCGCCGCCCGTCGTACTCCACCTGGAGGCAGAGGTGCGGGAGCGGGGGGCGGCGGAGGGGCACCGTTCGGGTTCGTGTGTAAGGAGAGGGACTTTACAGGAGGAACCGTGCAGACCTCACGGTGGGTATGTGGCCTCGTTGCGGCCCCACAACGTGTGCCCCGCGCGTCACCGAGGCCTCGTTCATAGCCCGTACCCCGCAAGCCCCGCCATGCCGACGCGCTCCGCCCACCGTGGAGGGGTCCTTGGAGTTGACTTCTTCAATGAGGGCCAGGCACTTTTTGAGCTTGTCCCGGGGCCCGGGGGGCGGGCGCTACAGGGAGGGAGCGGGGAGGCGTGCAAAAGGGGTCCCGTAGCTTGACAGGCCAGGCCAGGCTCCAGGGAGGAGTGCCAGCTGGCGCCGTGTGGTAGGACATGCACGCGTAGGAGTAAGGAGTAAGGCAACCCTGGGGGCCACGGAACGGGCACTTCCCTGGTGCTATGCTGCAGCAGCAGCCCGCGCCAGCCGTCGTTTGCTATTCTTCACTTACCAGCGTCCTAGTCGCTCCCCCTGGTGTGGGGGGTCGCCTCACCCCATGCCTGCTGCCCCTGTATGCCCCCGCTGTCCACGGCCTAAACCCTAAACCCTAAGAACCCTGACGCACGCGACACAACCTCCCTTGAGGCCGTACCGTTGCGAGCATCTTCTCGACCTGCTCCGCAATCTCCGGTGAGTCCAGGGTAGCACGGCATGGGCCCAGGCGCTGCCGGCGGTGCAGCAGCGGCCCCATCGGGTGAGCCAGCTGGCGCCCAGCAGCCCCCGCACCCACAGTCGCTGCCGCAGCTCCCGCCGACGCTGGTGCCAAGGCCGCGGGAGCAACCTGTAGGACGAGAAGGGGCCGCGATGCAGGACCGGCAGGTACAGTCGGCGCGTGATCAGGAGAGGTGTGAGCTCAGGGTGCGGGCGGGTCAGGCAAGAGAACGTCCTCAGTCTCTCCGGCCGACCTGTGGAGCTGGCCAGCAGGCCACGACCCTGCCCCCGACGACGGCTCCCAGCCCCACGTCCTACGCTCAGGCAGTTCCCGAGCCGCACGGCTCGCCGGCCAATCCACATATGTGACCCGACAAGGCGCTGGGCGACGTACAACGGTCAAAGCTGTTGGACCTTTTCACGGCGCTTTCAGCTCACGGGGCGTCGTTGGATCGCACATAAGCGGACTCGAGTCCGCCCTTTCGGCAGCGCTTCAGGTAAGCCCACCTGCTGCGATGCGAGTCCTCGGCAACGGTGCACAGCTCCCTGCCCGATAAGCGTCCTACGACCGCAGCACACAGAACATTTGATCATGGAACATGCGGTGAAACGCGTGTGCAAAGCACTCTTTGCGGGATGCATATGCAAGCGCATCGTGTGGGTGAACATCGCGAGGCATACTTATGACGCGCTTACAGCCAGCAAGTGGGATAAACATACATGACACGATGGCATGCGTCGATCAGCGAGGCTACCCACTTCGCGCGCTGAGCGGTATGTCACTCGCGCGCATTCCCGAGACACACGTACCGCGCTCCAGAGCAGGCGCTGGAGTGTTGACGCATCCCTACCAAGCTATCCTTCCCTGCCAGCATTTTTGAACTACTCCGAGTGTCGACTTGAAGAACTTCAACAAGAAGGGTTTACAATGATCTCACGACGTGCTCAGACCAGGACGGCTACGCTTGCTGCCTTGCTTGGACCGCAACTATGCAACCATATTGCGCAATACTATGGGAAAATAATGATCCTGATGAAGGCCTAACGTCATCCACCAAGTTCTTTCGTACGGCGTGTCGATATGCCCCGTGGTTCAGGTGCGGTTCACTGCAGGAATGTTCTAGCTCAGTCTCACCAACTTCTCCTCGTTTGCTGCTTTCGTGAACCATCGCCACTCCAGCCCTCCTGACGACTACAAGTTGCTGGTTTCTGTCCGTGGATTTATGTGGAACCAGCGGAACACACTTGCGTGCCCCTGCTCGCCCCGGTTTGTTGTTACAAGACGACTCCGCAATAGGTCGCTATCCCAGCCATAACGGAGATGACGGGAGCCGGGGCTCGACGAGTAGCAAGGTCTTTTCCCAGAGCAACGGTGCAAAGCAAGGGAAGGAAAGATGGTCGGGGTAACGTCTGGTCACGTGACCTGCCTGGAGTGCACCTATCCGCGGGCCTAATAGCGCAAGGTGCAGCACGGGCACAGATTGCAAATGTAAGCCCATACTGAGGCTGCAGTGCGATACAAACGGACAAGGCGACGAACGCGGACGTACGACGGCTAGTTCACTTGGGCAGCCGTCACCCTTAACAGTGCTCTAACTCGGCTGGGGCGCCAACTGGGGTGTCAACTGCATTTGTCTGTTTAAAATCAGAGTATGGACCAAAATGGCATTAGGGCAGCAATTACAGAGGTGCGAGCTGGATCCCGTGAACAGCCTTGCTTCCGGCCCCACCCACTGAATAATGCGCACACAGGCCTATATCAGCATTCCATCACATACAAGTACACAGCAGCGCGTCGTCTTAGCAGCGCGGTCCGGTTAATGGAGTCCCGAATGCGGGTCCGGGGCGGGGGTGCCTCCTTGGGATGACCCAGTGGCCTGGCTGCCGCTCACTCCTGCTCCAACACGCCTTACGTTATCCTGCACGACAATGTTGTCGAACACGTGTCCTGGCCTGCCACCAGGAGCGCCGCCAGATGGATGATTGTTCCCGCCAATGCTGGGGCCGTGAAGTGAGCAAGCGTCGTGTCACAAGGTGCTTTGTCCGATGCCTGTCCCAACTACAACCGTCGCCTACCTCTAGAGTTACACCCGCGCCTCAGCTCGGTTCTGCCCCTACGACTAGAGCTCCTTCCCTCGCAAAGCATCTGCTCCTCCGCCCACAATGCTGCTTCCGATCAGAAGACGATCAGAAGCTCATGCAACGAGCCGACGGTGCTGCTTGGCCGCCCCTCCCTGAAGCCTCCAGCGACCTCCAGTGGGCGCTGTCGACAACGCGCGAAGCGTGCAACTCGGGAAAGTCCCCAGGCTCCTCCTACGCCACGTCATGCGCCGCATCCGTACAAGCATCCAACCAGCCCAGTCTCAGAACATCGCACGGCTGGCGCGATGTGTGCCCGACCCTGCTGCCGAGCTGTCCGCGGGGCACCCTCCTCCTTCTCCTCCACCCCGGGTGGTACGTTGGTCGCCGTTACGCAGGTACTGCTCAATTCCCGGCAGCCTTGCGAGCTGCCGCTGCCCCCCGCATCGCGGCAAGCTGCGCTATAGATAGCCGCGCCCCGCCGCCGCCGCCGCCTGGGCCCGCGACAGCGGGCGCTGCGGCTGGCGCGGCGTTGCCGGGGGCTGCAGCTGCCCTCGGAGCCGCCTGCAGCGCCGTCGAATCATCTTCCGGCGCCGAGGGCTGCTGCTGCTGGGTCGCCGCCGCTACCCCTGCCCCAAGCGTGGGTTGCTGCTGTTGCGAAAGGCTATCCGTCGGTTGCGGCGCGGTCGCGCCCCCTAGCGACTGCCGCTGCACCGGCACGGGGGTCAGCCGCTTGACCTTCGGCTGCGTGTGTGGGCCCACTGCCCCCGCCGCACCCCCCTGGTGGTGATGGGGCTGATGGTGGTGGAACCCGCTGCCGCCTCCAGCAGCGGTGGCGTCCCGAAGGGCGGAGCTGGGCGGCGTGCCGAACATCAAAACCTGGTGGGCGCCGCCATTGGGTGAGTGTCATTGTTGCGCAAAGTTCACGAGCGAGAGAGCGATATAAGCAAGTGCAGTTGGCGCGCGACAGCTCTGCCGCGTCTCCCCACCGACCGCGCGCCCAGCCGTCTGCTTGGTGTGCAATGCAGCCTGCAGCCTCCTGGCCGGTCCCGCCTCTCCCCACCACAACACAAGTCCACGCGTCCATCACTTATACCCACACCATCCCGCACCTGCGGCGTGGGCATCTTCATCGCCGAATCCGGTGCTGCCATTCCATGCGCCACATTGACGCCTCCGCCTCCGCCCGACAAGGGAGTGCGAGATGGCGCGCCCGCAGCCGCACTCGTGCCCTCGGAAACCGCCGGCAGCTGCGGGGACAGCCCTCCTGCCGGCACAGCGCCGGCAAGGGTGGCGCGAGCAGCCGTCGGGCCGTCAATGCGCATGGGCACGATGCGTCGCCGCCCTGGTGAGATGGTCGCCGCAGCGGCTGTGGCTGTGGCCATGGGCGCTGAAGCAGCGCCGGGTCTGAGGCCGGTGGCGGCTGCAGGCACGGCGCTGGATAGCGCCATGACCGAGAGCGGAATGGGCTGGATGCGCTTGGGCTTAGGGCCGTCCGCCGCGCCGCCCGCAACGCGATCAGCAGGGCGCTTCGCGGCGGCGCTAGAGGGCCCGGCAGCTGCAGGGTCCCCGACAGACGAGCCGGCTGCTGCGTCTGCGCCGCGGGACGAAATTGCTACTGGTTGGATGCGGCGAGGGCCCGCTGTGGCGGCTGGTCCCGTCGCGGGGCGGGCCAATGCGCACGCTACTGCTGCCTGCTGCTGCGACTCCTCCTGGGCAGCTATGCCGAGAGTTACGGCGGGAGCTGCCGTGGCCGTGGCCGCTGCAGCCGCGGCCGAGGTCTTGAGGGCCGTCGCTGCCATACGTTCCTGGTGCCGTCGCGCCGCCGCGCGCGACACTGCCGCCGCCACTCCCGCCGGCAGCTCCTCCAGCGGCACCGGCTGCCCCAGCTCGCCATCCTCAAAGGAGCACACCGTGCAGTAGCCATCCCTGTCGGGGCAGGTGGGCAGGGCAGGTGGGGTTGCGTGCTCCAGTCGCGCCTCGTGGGTCCATGGACAGATGCCGTGTATGAGGGCCCCGTGCCCCCAAACACCGCGTACCCGATTGCCTGGTTGCAAGCCAAACAACTCCGTGCAAAGTCCCACCACCGAAGACAGACACACGAACCGATCTGCAGCCGGATTCGTGACCAGGCCCCACTCATGATTCGTGACCAGGCCCCACTCATGATTCGTGACCAGGCCCCACTCATGATTCGTGACCAGGCCCCACCCATGATTCGTGACCAGGCCCCACCCATGATTCGTGACCAGGCCCCACCCATGATTCGTGACCAGGCCCCACCCATGATTCGTGACCAGGCCCCACCCATGATTCGTGACTAGGCCCCACCCATGATTCGTGACCAGGCCCCACTCATGATTCGTGACCAGGCCCCACCCATGATTCGTGACCAGGCCCCACCCATGATTCGTGACCAGGCCCCACTCATGATTCGTGACCAGGCCCCACCCATGATTCGTGACTAGGCCCCACCCATGATTCGTGACCAGGCCCCACTCATGATTCGTGACCAGGCCCCACTCATGATTCGTGACCAGGCCCCACCCATGATTCGTGACCAGGCCCCACCCATGATTCGTGACCAGGCCCCACCCATGATTCGTGACCAGGCCCCACCCATGATTCGTGACCAGGCCCCACCCATGATTCGTGACCAGGCCCCACCCATGATTCGTGACCAGGCCCCACCATGATTCGTGACCAGGCCCCACCATGATTCGTGACCAGGCCCCACCCATGATTCGTGACCAGGCCCCACCATGATTCGTGACCAGGCCCCACTCATGATTCGTGACCAGGCCCCACTCATGATTCGTGACCAGGCCCCACTCATGATTCGTGACCAGGCCCCACTCATGATTCGTGACCAGGCCCCACCCATGATTCGTGACCAGGCCCCACTCATGATTCGTGACCAGGCCCCACCCATGATTCGTGACCAGGCCCCACTCATGATTCGTGACCAGGCCCCACTCATGATTCGTGACCAGGCCCCACTCATGATTCGTGACCAGGCCCCACTCATGATTCGTGACCAGGCCCCACCATGATTCGTGCCCCACCCATGATTCGTGACCAGGCCCCACCCATGATTCGTGACCAGGCCCCACCCATGATTCGTGACCAGGCCCCACCCATGATTCGTGACCAGGCCCCACCCATGATTCGTGACCAGGCCCCACCCATGATTCGTGACCAGGCCCCACCCATGATTCGTGACCAGGCCCCACTCATGATTCGTGACCAGGCCCCACCCATGATTCGTGACCAGGCCCCACCCATGATTCGTGACCAGGCCCCACCCATGATTCGTGACCAGGCCCCACTCATGATTCGTGACCAGGCCCCACTCATGATTCGTGACCAGGCCCCACCCATGATTCGTGACCAGGCCCCACCCATGATTCGTGACCAGGCCCCACCTATGATTCGTGACCAGGCCCCACCCATGATTCGTGACCAGGCCCCACCCATGATTCGTGACCAGGCCCCACTCATGATTCGTGACCAGGCCCCACCCATGATTCGTGACTAGGCCCCACCCATGATTCGTGACTAGGCCCCACTCATGATTCGTGACCAGGCCCCACCTATGATTCGTGACCAGGCCCCACCCATGATTCGTGACCAGGCCCCACCCATGATTCGTGACTAGGCCCCACCCATGATTCGTGACCAGGCCCCACCCATGATTCGTGACCAGGCCCCACGCCTCCCTCCATGCTGCTCACCTGGACGCTACCACGAGGAACCTGCCGTCGTCTGACCAGGCCAAGTCCGTCACCGCGGCGAAGTGGATGCCGCCCAGCACCGCGAGAGGCTCCAGGGTCTGGATGGACGCGGGTGCGCCCCGGGATTAGATGAGAGGATGGTGACGATGTTACCATGCCACAAAATGTGCCGTTACAAGGTGTGAAAGAGGGGCCGCGGCAGCGCCCACGCGCGTCCTGCCCACACAACATGACTAGCCCGCTGGCATGACGCCAGCTGGCCCCCCGGCAAAGGACAAAGGACAAAAGGATAAAGGCGAAGGGAGAGAAAAAAAGCCCTCTCTGCTGCAGTCCTTGGACCGGAGTGCAACTGCCCCCATCCCAGAATCCTGCCGCAGAAAAACATAAGAAGGCGATGCGCGGGCTCACCTGCATGTCGTACAGCAGCACGCTGTCTACGGACGCCACCGCCATCACGAGGCGGTACGGCAACCGAGCGATGGAGGCGGCCTGCTGCTGCTGCCCGCCCGCGGCTGGGGCTGGCGACCGGAAGAGGCGCGGGCAGAAGCGCACCACGAGGGCGCCCTTGCTGAGGCAGGGCAGGCTGAGGGCGGGTCCGGACCTGTGGGCGGGCGGGGCGTGTTACGTTATGGCGCATGGCTGGGCTGCAGCAGGCCCGCTTCGTGAGCGCTGAAGTGCATTGCGCAGCTTGGGCAGTCCAGCGCAAGCTATGTTGGAGGAACTAGCTGGGTTTTGCCTCAAGCTACAGTGGAGAAAGTAGCTGGGCGTTTTCGCCAGAGCTGGGAAGTGGGGGGCGTTGCAACGCCACAGCGCCACCGTTCCCAGGAGCGTGCTTGGGTAGGAAGGTACAGAAGCCTGCCTGTACGTAGGCTCTCGCCGCACCAACACCTGTCCAGCCAACGGCGGCCCCCCGCCCCGGCGCACCATTCGCCGCGCGAGAAGACATGTGTGGTGCTGGTGACAGGCGCCGAATTGGTGGCCCTGCAACGTACAGCAACAGCAGCGGACAACGTGGCAGGGATCAAGACGCGGCATGGGTACGCGGTATGGTAAGCCCTTTATCCCAGCGCCCATTTTCCTACGCCGTGTTCCGTACCCTTCTTCCTCCTTCAGATCATATAAACCCGGTTCCGGTATTGGACGGATATGCCAGACCCGATTAGCCTTCACGCTCCCTCAGGCTTTCAGCCTGCTGCTCGCTTAACGATGACTCTCCACCAGCCCCATTTCCCTTCCTTCCTTCCCTTCCCCTCACCTGTAGACGCCCGCCGGCGCTGCCAGGAACGCCCCGTCCGGCGACCAGGCCAGGCGGCGGAAAAAGGTTGGCAGCGAGTCGTCCGAGAAGAGAGGCTGCTTGGCCGCCGCTCCGCCCGCGTTGGCTGCAAGAGCATCAGCATCAGCAGGCGCAGCACCTTTGACAACCGGTTCAAAAGGTGTCTGTGTAGCCGCAATCCCCCACAATTCCCGCACACTGCTGAAGGGCGGGAAGCCCAGTCACTAGGACATGTCCCTGAAACCACGCGCAAGAGTCTGCAGCCATCGCCAGCCTCCTTCCTCCCTCCGCCAAGGTCCCCGGCATGACTTGCTCCAGCCACGTGTGCTCAGCGCGGTCGCACCCCCTCGCCCCTTGTGGCGGACCCAGCATGTTCCTGCCGCACCTGAGGCCAGGGCTGTTGCTGAGGCCTCGCCCTGCTGCACCGCTGTTGCTCCTGTCACAGCCGCCGCCGGTTGCTGTGGGGCCCCCGGCAAGGGCCCCTTGGACAGGGTGGCTGCCGCGTAGAAGCCCTCCCGAGCCAGTCCTGCCGACGTCACTGCGGCCATAGCCGCTGTGGCTGCCGAGCGCTTGCCTGCTCCCCAACCGAGGGCAAACGCAGAACCCAAGCGGAGCAGACGGGGGAGCAGACATGGGTTTGAAATGTTCAAGGGAGTTCGTATTTCTTAATTTTCGTTATAATGGTGGATGGCGACGGACGTGAAACGGCGCGGCAGGAGGCCAGGTCGCTGACTATTGCTTGTCGACTTGCTTCCGGCACGTTCCTGGTGGCACTCTTGGCACCTATTTACCATCATCCGCAGTAACTGCCTACGAATTGCAGTAACTGCCTACGAATTGCAGTAACTGCCTACGAATTGCAGTAACTGCCTACGAATTGCAGTAACTGCCTACGAATTGCAGTAACTGCCTACGAATTGCAGTAACTGCCTACGAATTGCAGTAACTGCCTACGAATTGCAGTAACTGCCTACGAATTGCAGTAACTGCCTACGAATTGCAGTAACTGCCTACGAATTGCAGTAACTGCCTACGAATTGCAGTAACTGCCTACGAATTGCAGTAACAAGGCAAGGCCAGGGCACCAACGAGCCTCCCACAGACACACCCGCAATCATCCGCTCAGCCCACATTCCCGAAAACACGTCCCCCAGCTCACCGCCCTCCGCCGCCGCTGGCGGCTTGACGGCGTATATGCGGGCGGTGCGGTCCGAGGACTGCGAGGCTATGTAGCGACCCAGCGGGTCCCAGGCCACCCCCTGCACATAGTGCCCGTGGTCCTGCAGCCACTTCTGCACGTGCGAGGCCGGAAAGCACAGGGAGTGGCGACGGCGGGTGAGCAAGATGGCAGAGGACTGGGTCCTCACCGCCCTGGGCAGCCGCGCTCGCCGGCGCCAGGCGTTCCTGCTCCCTTCGCAAATGCACCGTCTGCACGGCACCGGCTGAGTAGGATATGGCAATGTTCCGTTCACTTGCTTGACTTCATCACCCTATGTTTGCCTTCCTCATCTATTCGTAGACACGTGAAGTCCATGGGGCAATCTAAAGACAGCTATCTTACAATTGGCAGGATTGTTCACTGCCATCTTTGCAAGGGGTCCCATTTGACGCCCCCTCCTGCCGCAATTCGAGCCGGCGAGCACCCCAGATCCGTAATGCACTAGTGTTTTGACACGTCGGATAGTCTACAGCCCAGCCAGAACCCCCAGCGAGTTGCGCCCCTCCATGTCCCGAGCTTCGCGACGTACCAATGACTTGCACCCCTCCATGCCCCGAGCTTTGTGACTTACCAACGACTTGCGTCCCTCCACGTCCCATAGGATGCAGCTGTTCTCGATGCCGCCGCTGAGAAGTGCGCTGCCGTCCGGCGCCCAAGCCAGGTCCAACACGTCATCACAGTGACCGCGCAGGAGGCCCACCTGGCGCCACATGCCGCTGGCGGAGGCGGAGGGGGCGGCAAAGGCGGAGATGCTGCCACTAACTGCGATGAGAAAAGAGGTAAGAGGATGGGGGGAGGTCGTTGAAGAAGGACGTGGGGTCAGTAAGCGCGCATGGCAGCAACTTGCAATAGACCGCTAGTTGTGGCAGGCGCCTTTTTGGCACACGGGACAGCCGAGCCTTTACGACAATTGACCCGTTTATTATTGTGGCTGGGTGTGAGGGCGTCATGGTTTCAGGGGAAGGTACATGGCGTCTGTGCGGTAATTGCGTGTGGATGGCTGGCGGTGTTGTGCCGTCAGAGCTGTAATGTGACGCGACGCAGCAGTACTCTGATGGGCAAAAATCTGTCTAAAGGCAGCAAACGCATACGCATACTGGCGGTGCGCTTTTGGAGAGCGGCTGTGCAAACTATCAAACTATCCGCTGCCAGGCTGGTGGCCTGACACGGCTGCTGCTAATGGCAGCGGCTGGCGGGGCTGCGAGAGGATCCATTGTTGTGATCATGCGAGCACCGCTCCCACCTTGCCTGCCAGAACCCATAACAACGACAACCATGGCCTAAGTGATACTTTCCACCTAACATGCATGACCACCTCCTCCCCTTACCTTCGCTGCCGTCCAGGTTACTCCGCTGTTGCTGCTGGGCCCCCGGCGCGAAAGCTGCGAAGCGCCAGAGCAGCACCTCCCCCTTATCCCCCGCGCTGGCCAGCATATCACCTGCAGGTTGACCGTGTACGGCCACGTTTGACGCAACCCGCGTTGTAATTGCGACGCCTACGTCCCTCGCAACGAAAACCACCACCACGCATAGACACGTGCTGCGGAGGTAGGTTATACCGTAGGCGGTCTAAAGCCCAGCATGTAGCCAACTGTCCCCCTCCAGCCCCTCGGGACTCACCTGCTGGTGAAAACCGCACGCAGTTAACTGATTTGCTGTTCACAGGGTTGCTACTTAGGAAGCGCACGCCAGGACTGCCGTCGTCCTCAGCAACTACTTCCCAGTACTGGTCAAAGAATAGACACGTGTGGAAGGTATTCGTGTGTTAGGTGCAGCGAGAGCGTGCTTTTTGCCAGGGCGTGGAGCATCTCACGCCCAGCAGCGCACGCAATGAGCTCTTCCTCAGCCCGGCAGTACGTTGTTTTCATTGATCTCTTGCAAATTTGAATCCAAGTTGCCTGTATGCGGCGAAAACATCTGCCGGCCTGAGATGGCTGGGTTGCGTACCTTGACCTCGCCATCCTGCCCGCCTGAGACTAACGTGTGGCTGTTGGGCTGAAAATCTACGCTTAGCACGGGTTCCTTGCCGTGCCAAACAATCTGGAGTGTCTTGAGCTGCATTGGTCTCCGCCTGGGGTCCGGGCTGTCGTCGGCTTGCGTAAGCCCTCCTGGCGTTCCTAAGCGCGCACTTATGAGCACACAAATGTTACTATAACTTCAAACACCGCGTTCATGTGTTTATGGTGTTTATGCTGTATGGACAGGGCGTAATATCGGGATATGAGAAGCGACGCAAACAGGGCCTCGCGGCCCAGGAACGTGTTGGCGAAATATAGATACGAGTCACTAAACGGTATAAAGTGTAGGAGTCTGGAGTATGCACAGGAGGTATGCTTCGGGTGTGCGCGCCATTTCTCCGCGTCAGTACGGAAGCCATAAGGGTAACAGCATTGTAACTGGCGTCGTGGCGTGTACTCGCGTAGACGATTGCAACTCTTGTGCTAGCCGAAACCTTGCTAGCACAACATACATCGTCAGTCAGTAACACGATGCAAGTCCTGCGTGTTTCAGTTGGACGTTGTCTTGTTCTGCGAGGAAGCCCCTTCAGCGCGTTGTCGAGCCCCGACGCAAGATATGTACATATGATTCGAAAGCAGTGCTGACCGACTCACTCGCGACAGGTTGGGATACAGTGTGAAGTTACGCTTAGCGCACACAGGGTCGGCATTAAACGGTGACGACCATGTTCTCAATTTGTACACCTTCCTCTGGGAGGCTGCATTGGCGCCGATGGCCTGCCCCTCTCTTCGGCCTCCCTGGCGGTTAGGTTCAATTGGGCTCCAGTGCCGACAGCAAAACACACCTAATGGCCAACTGCGCCTACATACATGGCCTGGCCCTGTACACAGTGCGAGCCGACAAAGCTGGACAGGGCTAGACAGCGTCATCCATACGTAGCATCGGCCCAACAAACAGGCCCGCAGCGGTGCAACAGCTCCCTCAGCTCCCCCATGAATAGCGCCCGTCTGATCGCGCTGGAAAGGTGATGCTCGAGATGGCAATACTCGAGTTCGGTGGCTGGTATGGGCGCACCGAGTGGCGCTTACAACTTAGCCGGACTTCCATTCAGCTCCTTGCTGCTCATTACAACACGACGTGTCAGCTCAATCGGATGCATGCGCGGCGGCGTCGAGCTGCGGCTCGAGCTCCATGACACTCCATCATACCACCAACAAATGCGAAGCAAATGGATTCCAAATGGATTCCAAATGGAATCCGGATGTTTTGAAAAGGAATAGCACGCTACCGGCCATAGCCCCCCGGTAATTGACGAAGGGTCCTCTTCGACTCCTTCCTCAACAGTCACGCGGGGACACAAGGGGCCAACAGGCCGCCCCGGTTGCCTTAATAGTCACCCAACAACATAAAAAGCACCGCCGTCCCACACACGCCAGATGTCCACACTCGGAAAAACCACCACCGACTACACTCTATCGGTAACGTTCCATCGAGTCCACCAACTGCTGTAAAATTCGACGGCGTTAGGCCCGTGACACCGGCATTAGCCCTGACTGCTCTCGCCGTAGTGCCGCTCTGATCAGCCTCCCAACGGGCTTCACTGCAACCAGTGCAGCAGCCACCTTGGCTCTCCGCGATGAGCATTACTACGGGCAGCCCCTATCCTACCCTCGGCGGGTGTACTGCCCAGACACGTGTATGTACGCAACCACCACCCGTTTGCCGTTGCCCAGCAACAAAGGGTTCTGCACACAACCACCACTATCGCGATACCACAGACCACAGCGCAAAACAAACACGGCACCTAACGGAAACCGACCTCCGCTGGCGCTGCAGCCGCGGGCGCCGCCGCCGTAGCCGCTGTACGACAAAAACAGGGACGCCGCCGGCGCTGCCGCCGCCAGCGCCTCCACCGCGGCCGCTGTACCACAGGAACAATAGGATGACGCCACGGTGTCAGCCGCGACGACGCGACAGACGCCAGGCGTTGGGGTCGTTGTACCTGTCGTACAGCGGCTCGATGCGCTCGAAGCGCTTGCGGCGGGAGAGCTTGTTGGGGTCGGCGGGTCTGCGGGTCAGGAGGACGGTGAGGGGATTGAAGGAGGGAGGGAAAACACACACGGTTCAAGACAAGGAGGGAACAAAAAATGAACTGAACTGCCGGCACCAGTGGCTTCGTTCTACCGCCCATACTACACAAAAACACAAGCCCCACCCGGCGCCCCGCCTGGGATTCACTATCAGCTCTGCACTGCCGATATAAGGCCCAGGCGCCCTTACTCCTCCGAGTCCCGTGCCTCCCCCTTTTCCCCCCGGCTCCTGCACCCACTTGAAGAAACGCGGCGCCAGCTCGGGCAGCCACCGCGGGTCGATTGCCAGCACCTCGCGCATGTACTCCTTGGTTGTGAGGATGAGCTCGTGGTAGAGCACCCAGTCGGGCTGCTGCTGGAAGAGCGAGGAGGAGGGGTGGATATACACCGGCTGCTGCTCCACCACCGTCTTGTAGCCCTCTTGGGGGTCCTTCCGGGCGCTGAGCGGGGGGGGCCAGGCGAGGGGCGAGAGGGCGCGGCGGATCTAAGCTGTTTGCCACAACCAGGACGGTTCTGAGAGTGAGGAGGAGCGAAGGTGGAGCCTTTAGACAGTGCGTGGTTGTAGGACGGCGAGCGAGGGGCCGGGGCTAAGGTTACTGGGGTTCCGGAGCCGGCGCTTCCGGCGGCTGGACGTCGCCTGTCGCCTCAGCCTCCCTCCCGCCTCAGCCGCGCAATCCGCCCCGGCCTTGCACACTCACGTGTGGAAGAAGAAGCCCGAGGTGATGGCCTTGCAGATCTTGGTGTAGTTCCGGCCGGCGGACACCTGAGGTGGCGGGGACAGGAGGGCGTCGGTAAGGGTAAGGGCAGCGCCAGCACCAGCATCAGCATCAGCACCAGCACCGCCAGAGAAGCCTTCTTGGCTCGCTTCGTCGCGCCTGGACCATCACGGCTCCCTGGCCGCCAGAGCGTGGACGTGCACCGCCTCGCCGCACCCGTACCCACTGCGCCGCTGGTCGCCCCTTTCCTTCCTTACCCCCCAGAGCTAGCTTCGCCCCTTCACACCACCTATGGTCTGGGGCCACTGTAACAGTTACTACTACTTCACTGATGCCACCATTCTTGGTTGCCATGATAACCACTACAGCACCGACGAAACACCTGCGAAAACCCGCAACTACCAGCACCCCCCGCTGCCCCGCCTCCCCCACCTGTTCCAGCTTGTATCGGTCCATGATGGCCAGCAGCTGCTTGCGGACGTCCTGGGCTCGCTTCATGGAGCGGTCCTACGGGAGGGGCGACGGCGTGAAAAGGAGGGGACGGCGTGAAAGGGGCAAGTAGGCTCAAAGAGGGTTGACGGAGGACCCCCCCTCATACTTCCCACGTCAAGCGAACGGGTCTTATTTGCAACCCCTCACCCACCTGGATGAAGTTCTCCTTGCACCAGGGCACGCTGAACTTGCTTGCCTTCCACTGCTCGTACACAGCCAACAGGGTCAGGTGGTCCCCTTCGGGCTGGTAGAACTTGGCCTTGCGCTGGTCGGCCTGTGTGTGTGCGGGTATGGCGCGGGAGGGGTAGAAAAGCGGGAGAGAGAGGTAGAAAGGAGTCTCGTTCAGGAAAAAGTAGAGTGACGGGATGACGGACAGGGGGAGAGGTCTGCGGGGGAGTGGTGATACAGATGTGGCGAAAGGCTGAAGAGGAGTTGGGAATTTTGAGGATTCGATGCCTTCGGCGGGACCGTTGGTGTGTCAGGTTCGGCGGGACCGTTAGTGTGTCAGGAAGCCAAATGGGGCCAAGGTCGTCGTGCCCGGGCGCAGTGCGGCCAACAGAGCCCTCACTACACGCGCCCTCCGGCGCCCGCCCGCCCGCCCTCCCACCATGTACCCAACGGTTTCCGAATTGGCTTCCTATTACACGGGCTTTCCTCACAACCCTCCCACCTGCGCCTGCTTCTCCTTGGGCCGGTAGAAGATGTTCTGAGCGGACAGCATTGCGAGGATGGTCAGGATCTCCTCGCTGCAGCCCAAATCCACGGAGGCGATGAGGCACTGGGGGAAGGAAGGGGAGGGGAGTGCGTGTATGTTCAGTGTACGACAGCGCCCCAAAACGGCACGGCGCTAGTTTGGGACGGTCCGCAGGGTCAGGAGGACGAGGACTCCCGCCCTATCCAAACTTGAGTGGGGCGGGAAGGCGAGGCGGCCCGACACGTGGAGGAGGGACCCGGGGGTGGTATAAAAACCGTATTACGCAACGGGACAGGATAGTTGGCGCAGGGACCCGGGGGGCGGGGGTCAGCGTGCACGGGCTAAGTTGCGCCTGGGGCCCCCACCTTGCTCATGGGCGGCTCCAGAGGGAACTCAGCCATCTTGCGGCCCAACTTGGTTAGCAGGCCCTGGAGCAGAGGGGGCGGGTGGCGCGGAGGTATGAAAGGGATTCGCCTTACATCCAACACGTCCTCTCCTTTACCCCAACCCACAGCCCCTTTGCCCGTTCACATGTCCCGTCGCTCTACCCCACACACCCCGCAAGCCATCATGCCCTCTTCCCCCTTCGCCCTCCTCCTCCCCTCCCTCGCCCTCCTCCCCCCCTCCTCCCCCCTCCTCCCCCCCTCCTCCTCCCCTCCTCCTCGCCCTCCTTCCCCCTTCTCCCCCTCCCCCTCCTTCCCCCTCCCCCTCCTTCCCCCTCCCCCTCCTCCCCCCTCCTTCCCCCCTCCCCCCTCCGCCTCACCTCCTCGTCCAGAGCCCCCAGGTTATACAGCTGCTCCAGGGCGGAGATGAGCGTGGAGGCGGGCGGGGGGTCCATGAAGTCGAATCCCAGCAGGTCGTTGATGCCCATGGCCTTGAGCGTCAGGACAGTCCTGGAGGACAGCAGCCGAGGGGCGGGGAGCGGAGAGGGACCAGGGTTTGGGGCGTCATTGCGGGGCCCTCTGGGACCAAAACTGACACCGCCCTTATGATGAGGGAGGTACCTCCATAACCGCTGTTCGAAATCGCTATTCGAAATCCACTACCATATAGGTCGCAAGGAGCGGCCAAAACGCTGCTTTGCGACCCCAAACGGCCGCCGCCATACACCTCCCAGTAACCCTAACCCCTCCCCAACCCGCACCCCCACCATCAACCCCTGGACCCACATGGCCAGGTTCGTCCGCTGGATCTCAGGCACGCTCAGCGGCAGCATCTCGTTCTTGTACGCCGCCTCGGTGTAAAGCCGGTAGCACTTGCCGGGACCGGTGCGCCCTGCGCGGCCCGCCCGCTGCTTGGCGGAGGCCTGGCTGATGGGAGCCACCACCAAACTGTCCATGCCGTTCTTGGGGTTGAAGACCTGGCGGGAGCGCAGGCCGGGGATACGAGGGTCAGCTGGTGACGCGACAATGGAGGACAAAATCCAACAACGCCGCCCACCCAGGTTGGAAGCTTCGACCCCCACAACACGCACCCAGTGTGGACCCGGGAGAAACGGTAGGGTAAGACGGGTGCGGTGAGGACGGCTGTGAGGTGGTTGATGCCCACGCCCCTGATCGATCCCCTGATCGATCCCCTGACCCAGCCCCTGACCAGGCCCCGGATCCAACCCCTGATCGAGCCCCTGATGCAACCCCTGATCGAGCCCTCGTCCACACGTCGGCGCAGGTGCCCGCCCGCACCTTCATCTTTGCGAAGCCCGGGTCCACCACGTAGTAGATGCCATCGATGGTGAGGGAGGCCTCGGCGATGTTGGTAGCAACCACGCACTTGCGCTTGCCCGGGGGCGCCGGCTCGAAGATGCGGGTCTGGGTTGGGTGTGTTTTGAGGGGAGAGGGGGGGCGGAGGGAGAAAGGAAGGGAGCGGGGTAAGTGGGGTTCAGTACCGTGGGATGTGGCGGACGCGATAGGACGCAGCGCAGGCCTGGAGCCCGGGATTGCAGTAGTAGTAACATAAACCCGGGTTGTGCCGTGGGTTGTAGTAGTATTTGTTACAGTGGGCCCCAGCCCGTGGGTTGCAGGGGCTGAAGGGGGTACCTAGGAACCCTGAGAGCCTTAGGAAGGTGTCCGCGGGGGCCCCAGTCGCGCGGGTGCGTCTCCGCAAGCGACCCAGCTGCCCCAGCGTCCAGCAAACTCCACCCAGCCAGCCACGGGTTCTCTTGCAACCAGCCAGCCGAGACCTGCGCACCTGGATCTCAGACGGCAGCGCCGAGAACACGGGCAGCACGATGAGCTCCGGAACCGCCGGCCCCAGCGCTTTGATGCGCTCGTACAGGATCTGACACGCCGTCTCGATCTCCTCCTGACCCGTCAGGAACAGCAGCAGATCTCCCTCGGGTTCCGACAAATGGATCTGGAGCACCGTGATGAGCGCCGCATCCAGGTAGTCGGGCTCGGGGGCCTGATGTACGGCAGGTAAAAGAAAGCGGGGTTGGGGTTTGGCTTTCGGGGTTGATGGGGTAACGTAAAATCGCGAGCCTAGCAGCTAGCAGGAAATGTAGACCACGTGGCAGGAGGCGGTTGCCAAGGGGCCATATCGGGACAAACCGCTAACGGCAACGGCAGAACGACATATATTATAACCGCCCGTCAACTCACCTTAGTGTACAGCACCTCCACTGGGTACGTGCGGCCGGGGATGGTGAAGATGGGCGCGTCGAAGAAGTACGACGAGAATTTCTCGGCGTCCAGGGTGGCGGAGGTGACGATGAGCTTGAAGTCGGTGCGCTTGCGGCACACCTGGGGGGCCGGGGCCGGATGGGATGGGCGGTGTATGCGAGGACGGGTAGGCGTGGTATGAGAGGGGTGGGCAGGGGCGGCTGGATTAAGAGGGTCTACGGGCTGTGGCTGGACCGCTTGCGCGTCCACGATCCCGGGCTTCCGCACTGAGCCTCTTCCATACTGAAGCCTCGTGGACCGAAAGCGGAGAAGAAGAGGCGACATGGTGGGTCGCTACTGGTTGGAGGAGTAGGCGTTGTGGTTGGGCCGCATAGACAGAGGGTATGCGGGCAGGGGTTGCCGGCTGCTGACCGCCACACAGCCGCGCCTCCACACGCACACAGTCCAGTTGTGCATCGTCTGCGCGCCTCCGGCCCCCGGCCCAAACGTCGCCTCCTTGCCTGCACCTCTACTGCCCATTCACCTTTTGCCAATTCACCTCTCTACACCACCACCACCACCACCCGCCCTTGGCCCCCCCACCCTCGCCCCCTCAGCACCTCCTTCATGAGGCCGAACAGCACGTCCGTGTGGATGGTCCGCTCGTGCGCCTCGTCCAGTACGACAACCGAGTACTGACTCAGCGCCTCGTCCAGCAGGCACTCGCGCAGCAGCATACCGTCCGTCATGTACTTGATGACGGTTTCGGGGCCGGTGCAGTCCTCGAAACGGATGGCGTAACCGACCTGTGGGAGGTCGCACGGCGAGAGGCACGGAGGTTGCGAGGAACGGATGAGCGATAGATACCGGTACTACGGACACCGGTACTACGGGTACCGGTAGTACGGAACATACCGGTACAACCAGTACTATGGATACCGGTACGACATGAGCGGTACGACATACCGGTACGACATACCCGTACAACGTATACCGGTACGACAGACACACAGCAGTGAGGATACAGGCCCAAAGCGGCTGTCGCTCGGGTGCCAAACGAACATAACAGCCATGCGCGGCAAGCATGCGTTACTGCCAGGCAGGCGAGAAGGCGGAGCAGCCTGTCAGCCTGTCGTGCCCTTCCCCCCATTTTGTACGTTCCGGGCGCCTCCTTCCCGCACCCTCTTAATCAAAAGCGCACCTCCTCGCCTAGACGGCAGCCGAACTCCTCCGCCACACGCTTCGCCACGCTCATCGCCGCCACTCGACGCGGCTGCGTGCATCCGACCTTGCCCCCCGCCGTGTAACCCGCCTCCCCCAGATACTGCGTCATCTGGGTGGTCTTGCCGCTGCCCGTCTCGCCGATCACTACCAGCACCTGCCGGCGGCGGCGGCAGCAGGAGCACGAGGGCATCAGCATAAGGGCATCAGCACGAAGGCATCAGCACGAGGGCATCAGCTGCCGCAGAGGCCGACAATAGCTCCGCAGCAGGTGCAGGGTGCCGGGTGCCGGGCGCTATCCGCATCGTCGGGGAGCGAAGTGTCGTGTAGCAAGCAAGCAAGCGAGGGCGAACCGGGGTGTGGCAGCGGCGGTGTAGGCAGCTGCCGACCGCCTTCCGAGCCGCCGCCACGCACCTGGTTGTCCCTGACGGCCTCGATCAGCTGCTGCTTGAGCTTGAAGATGGGCAGGCTCTCCCTCTGCTCCTTTATGCTGCGGGCGTCCTGGAGGAGGGAGCGGAAGGGGGGCGGCCGGCGGCGAGGGTAGGGGGCATGCGGGTGTGAGGTCGACGTGGCGAGGGTAGGGGGCACGCGGGGGCGAGGTCGACGTGACGGGGTGTAGGGTCGGTGGGTGCAGGGGCGGGGTGCGGGCGGAGGGAGGTCCCTCTTGGTGGGTTGCGGTGTAACCCGGCCGTGCAGGGCCATCCCCTACAGCTCCGGAGCCCATGTGCCGTACCTTCATGCCGTAGCTGATGGCCTGGCCCATGGCCGCCTTCTTCCACTCGGGCACCTCGCTCTGCGTCAGACCGATGCCGCGCAGCTCCTGAGCCAGGGCGCGCTCGCCTGCGGGGCAGTAAGGGGGGAGGGGGAGCGGCGGGGCAGG
The DNA here is from genome assembly GCA_003116995.1 of Yamagishiella unicocca. Classification (NCBI taxonomy): domain Eukaryota; kingdom Viridiplantae; phylum Chlorophyta; class Chlorophyceae; order Chlamydomonadales; family Volvocaceae; genus Yamagishiella; species Yamagishiella unicocca. Next base: position 331,249 of record BDSL01000088.1, read on the forward strand.
AAGGGGGGCGGGTGGAGGGGCAGGGAGAGGGGCGGGTGGAGGGGCGGCGCAGGGAGGGAAGCGGGTGGAGGGGCAGGGAGGGCAGCGGGGGGAAGGGCGGGGCAGGGAGGAGCAGGGCATGGCAGGGCGCTACCAAGGATGAGCAACCGCACTCGGTACTCGGTACTCGCGGGTATCGTGCGCTAACGAAATTGCGACTAACACAACCAACCGCGGCGTACGCTGCCTCGGGGTCCAGGCGAGTTCTTCGCGGACCAGCGCAGTCGCTGCCCTAGATACAGTTATGGTCCTTAATACTCGACGACTACACCAAACAAACGCACGCATCGCAAGGTCAGCAGCGACCGCGCCCCTCCCTTGCCCGGCCGCCGGCAGGCGCCCGCAGGCGACGCGGCAGGCGCCCAGGAGGCAGCTGCACAGACACCCGGCACAGCGCTTTCATCCCAGCCGCCATGCTCCGAAACCACACGCCTCCATTCCGCCCCCCCCCCGTTCTCAAAACGTCTGTTCTAGACGGTTTTCTCGGGCATCCACGGGTCTTCCTCGACCCCCCCGTTCCCTCATCTCTCCCGACGCACTTGGGTCGGCCATGGGGTCCTCCCAGGGCCTGCTGAGGTCCTTGGGGATGGCCTCCAGCAGCGTGCGCTGCTGCTGCTCCTTCAGCTCGCGGCGCTCCTTGGCCAGGGCCGACTGGGTCATCGCGGCGCGCTGCAGGGAGCCGTCGGGGTTCTTGACGATCTTGACGGGGCTCATCTCGATGCCGGAGCGGGTGCCGGCGCCCTGCGGGGGGGGGGGGTGCGGCGGGGGACGCGGGTTGAGGGGGGGGGGACAAAAACCCGTTTATAGCGGAAACGGGGTTGGGCTAAAACCCGTTTCTAGCGGAAACGGTGTTTTAGGGTTTTAGGGTTCAAGGGTTAAGGGTTTCTCTTGCTAAGCAACGAAAACAGGATCGTGGGGTGGCATTGACTGCCCTGCCTTGCGGATACCTACGGATACCGTGCGTTTATCCATGCGGCCGAACACCGGTGGCCAAGGCCGCATGTGCGTGTGTGTGCGTGTGTTTTATAGATGCTGTGCGTGTGTGTGTGGGCGTGGGAAGGTGATTCGAGACGTTGTCGGCAGCGACACCAAGTCCCCCGGCACCGCTCTCCTCCCCCCCTCTGCGCACCTTCAAGAACTGCGGCTCCAGCTCGTTGAGGTCGATCTCAAACTCCTCCGCCTCCGCGGGGTCCTGCGCGGAGGCCAGCACCCCCAGCCCGCTGTCGTCGTCGTAGTGGGCGTACTCGCGGACGTCAAGCACGCCTGGGAGCCGGGGTGTATAAAAACCGTTTTACGCCGGGGTGGGGGGCGGGCGGGGGCAGCGGGGTAAAGGATAATCCAGATCCGAATCCAGCGGGGGAAGCAAGGGCGGTGCCAAGGGTGGGGTCAGGGAGGGGTGGCGGCGGAGAGGGCGGGAAACCCGCGGACCCACAAGATGGGAATCCCTATACTGGCGGAGAGGCTGGGGCAGAGGCAGGGGCCTTTTGGCATGAGGCTCACACGCAAGTGCAAGTGGGTGCCTTGTCGAAGGCGTTGGTTTTGAGCAACGGCAGCTGCAAGGAGGTGACATGTTGGTTTGGTGGGCTGCCAGGTCTGCTGATCCCCAGCCCAACCACTGGCTTTCCTCAACCCCGAGTCCAGCCTCCAGCAGGCCGATGCAGCGCGGATCGCGGACTCCCACCTGAGGATATGAGCTGCTTGCTCTCCCACATCTCGTACTCCGTAAGCTTCTTGCCGCGGCGGCGCGGGTTGGGGTCGTCGTCAATGGGGTTCACCTGCGGTGCCGCAAAATACACGCACGCAGGAACCGTGGGTCAGGCGTCGTACCACCACGCCACGAGGGGGGGTGGGGGGCGACCCCGCAAAAACACACAGCCTGGGCTGGCCCCCGGACCTTCAGCCCCCCTCCCCCAACCCGACGCCCCTTCCAACTAGTACAATACACGCTTCTCTCTCCTGGCATCCTGGTTCATCGTACGCGTCTCCCTTGTGACATCCTGGTACCCTTTTCCAAAACATATTCCGTCCTTCACCACTTCTTTTTCATAGTTACAACTTCTTTTCACAGCTTCTTTTCACAGCCCCTGTCGAGCCGCACCTTGATCCCCGACATGCCCTTAAGCCCGCTGGCGATCTTGCCCTCCCCGTCCGCGCCCGGCAGCAGGTGGGTCGGCAGCAGGTCCTTGCCGCTGGCCTGGTCCACGTCCCGCATGGACAGGGACAGCCGCTGCTGGCCGCTGGCGCTCACAGTACCCATGCCGATGACCTGCGAGTGAAGGGGAGGGGAGGGGAGGGCCGAGGAGGCGGTGTGAGGCGCAAGGCGGCAGCTGAGCTGGGCCGTAGGGCGGGGAGCCAGGAGAAAGCGAAACGGGGGTAGAGAGTTGAGGCAGTGAAGCGATACAAGGGAAGAGGAGAGGAGAGAGGGGCGAGAAGGAGGCGCGCGGTACGCGGTACGAGATACGAGGGGTTTGTCGCGCAATGCGGCCAGAATCCGCGCCCATTACCTCCCACCCAAGGGGCCCCGGGCCGTACCTTGACCCACACCTCCTCGCCCCTCTTGACCACGTCCGTGGGCGACTGGATGGGCTTCTTGCAGATGTTGGCGATGTGGACCAGGCCCTCAACCTGGCGGGGGGGAGGGGGAGGGGGAGGTAGCGGCAGCAATACGAAGAGGGACGGCGAGGGGGGGCGCAGAAAAGCTAGGGAATCGACATTGGAGGAGAGGCATTTCTAGGGCAGGGCTAGGGGGACGGGAGGTGCCGGGAGCCGCGCCGGAGGCACTGGCGGGAGGCAGCAGGTGGCGGGCCCTGGGGGAGGGGAACGCCAGATCAATGTTGCGAGGACGGGCGTGATAGCCGAGCGGAGGGTGTGCTGGAGGGTGTGCTGGAGGGCCTGGCAGCCGCAGGGGTTTGCTGCTAGCCGCTGCGACCGAAGACTGTGCACCCCCTCCCTCTCCCTGTACGAAGACTGTGCACCAGCTACACTTCCCATGTCGAGTTACCGGTCCTTTTCTGCAATCCCCCTTCCCTCCCCTCCCTCCCCCCGGGGGGTTCTAAACGGGTTTTTTGGGCATCCGCGGGTCTTCCTCGCCTCCCTCCCCCCGGGCCCCCCAGATCCCTGCTCGCACCTTCTTTGCGAAGTTGATGAGTTCCACGAAGCACCCCGTGCCCATGGTGCCCGTAACCCGGCCCCGGTACACGCCGCCCAGCTCGGGGTTGTCGGGCAGGGCTGGGCGCTTGGGGGGGGGCGGGGGCAGCGCGAAGCCGTCGCGATCGCGGCCGCCGCCGCCGCCACCGCCGCCGCCGGGCCCCGCGCCGCCGCCGTCCCGTGGGTCGAAGTCCATCTGATCGCTGTGGGCGGATGGGCGTGCAGCGGAATGGCACTCGGTGTGAGGCGCCGGGCTGCGAGTTGCTCACCATCCCTTCCGTACCAATTACCACAACCGCATCCTACGTGTTTTCACCCGCCTGCGAACTGGCCCCTGATCCCCGTAACCCTGCGGCAGCCGCAACCCCCCCTACCCGGGGGCATCCACGGGTCTGGCATCTACGGGTCTTCCTCGAAACCCTCCCCGGCGGCCCTTCCTGCTGCAGACGGGCCTTCTCGCCCCCCCCACCAGCCCCACCTCCGCCGCTTCCGCTCCCGGCTCCGGCTGCGTTCCCGCCTGCCGCCGCCGTAGCGCTCGTCGTCGCGGCCTCGGTCTCGGTCCCGGTCTCGGTCCCGGTCGTCCCGGTACCGATCTCCCTTGTCCCGTGGGTCGCGACCCGAGGGGCCCGCGCCGTCGCCATTGGGCTGCCCCCCCGCTGCTGGCTGGTCCTTCCGGCGCTTCTGGTCCGCCTCCTGTGGTATGCGGTGCCCCACCAACCAGCGGGCAGGAGTGGGTTGCGGCGGTGGCTCTGGTCGCTTCCAGAAAGCTCCCGACCACGTCCGCCCGCCCACCTTGATCTACGCCCGACAGTAGCCCTGGGGGCCCCCTCACCTCCACCACACACAACCCCTTCTGCTCCCATTCGTACGTGGTCCACACAACCCCTTCTGCTCCCATTCGTACGTGGTCCACACAACCCCTTCTGCTCCCATTCGTACGTGGTCCACACAACCCCTTCTGCTCCCATTCGTACGTGGTCCACACAACCCCTTCTGCTCCCATTCGTACGTGGTCCACACAACCCCTTCTGCTCCCATTCGTACGTGGTCCACACAACCCCTTCTGCTCCCATTCGTACGTGGTCCACACAACCCCTTCTGCTCCCATTCGTACGTGGTCCACACAACCCCTTCTGCTCCCATTCGTACGTGGTCCACACAACCCCTTCTGCTCCCATTCGTACGTGGTCCACACAACCCCTTCTGCTCCCATTCGTACGTGGTCCACACAACCCCTTCTGCTCCCATTCGTACGTGGTCCACACAACCCCTTCTGCTCCCATTCGTACGTGGTCCACACAACCCCTTCTGCTCCCATTCGTACGTGGTCCACACAACCCCTTCTGCTCCCATTCGTACGTGGTCAACGGAAATAACCGCACAAGCACTCCCAGCCGCCAGCCAAGGACCCAGGTCAGGCCTACTCGCCTAGCCGCCAGCCGGGCTACCCGTTCTGCTCCCATGCGCGTATGACACCCACGAAGAAGCACTACCAGCCGCCAGCCACGGACCCAGGCAGGCCTCACCACAACTCCAACTTCGATCCCACGACGTTTCCCTCGCTAACACCCCCCCCCGCTTTTCCTTCGTACACAGGTTTTCTTTGCAACCCCCAGCCTCCACAGGCCTCCCCTCGCTACTCCCCCTCCCGGCCCCACAGGCCTCACCTCCAGCAGCTCCTGCGTCAGCCGCTTCGCCCGGTCCCGGGTGTCCTCCAGCTCAGCAGCCGGCAGCCGCGCATTGGCTCGCGCCAGTGACACCCCCGCCCCGCCGCCGCCCCCTCCTCCGGCGCCCCCCGTGAGCGCCTGGATGATGTTCCAAAAGCGCTCGATGAGCACGTCGTTGAGGGCGGCACCCAGACCCATCTCGTGCATCGCCTGGGCGTCGCAGGAGGACAGGACAGAGGGGCGGCGCGGGAGGGTGTGTTTTGGGGTTTGGGGTTTGGGGTTTAGGATGGCGCGCGGAATGCGGGCAGGATGAGCCAGGAGCAACCAGCGCACTTTGATGACAACGTTGCCGGCGGAGGAGGAGGAGGATTCTGAGGCGGCCGAGTGCGTTAAGGTTTCGTGCGGGTGCCGTGCATGGCGACCGCTGGCGCTGTGGCAGGGCTTTCCCCACCCCTACCCCTACCCCGCCACCAGGCCCCCCTACCCCTACCCCGCCACCAGGCCCCGCCGCCCGCTCCGTCCGCCCCGGCGCCAGTCCCCGCCCCACCTTTTTGAACCTGTCCACGTTGCCCGCCTCCTTGGCTGTCTCCACAATGAACTCCGCCACGGTGGCATCGCTGATCTGCAGGTGGTTCTCGATCTCTGCGGGAGGGGTTTCGAGGAAGACCCGTGGATGCGAGAAAAAACCGTTTAGAAGAGACGTTTTGAGATGCATGCTGGGGAACTAGGTTGCTGGGGTGGCGCCTAAGATACTGAACAACGAACAGCGAACAACGAACACGTGACACTTTCGGCCTGCGGGACAGCCGGGCGGCAGGCTGGCCGCCCCGCCAGCGGCACGGACTGCTGCCCGCGTCCCCACCAGGAGGCACCGCCACACCCCGTGGGTCGGGTGCTGCAGTGGACGGGTGCAGCACGGTCGCAGCAGGACTGACAACGGTCCGTCCCACTGCGTCCGTCCCACCGTGTCCGTCCCACTGCGTCCGTCCCACTGCGTCCGTCCCACCGTGTCCGTCCCACTGCGTCCATCCCACCGTGTCCATCCCACCGTGGGATCCAGGCGGTCCTCCGGAACCGTGCTCCCCCAACACGCAATGCGCGCTGCTGCCCAGCGCCTGCCCCCTCCCAGCACCCCTGCTTTCCTGGGTGCACCAGCGGCTGCGGTGGTGGTGGTAGTGGTGGTGGATCCGCCCACTCGCCTCCGCCTCCTCCGCCCCCACCCGCGCCCTCCCACGCATGCTGTGCCATCCGGCCCACCACCGCCCGGTCCACCACCGCCCGGTCCACCACCACCCGGTCCACCACCGCCCGGAAGACCATCACCCCTCCACAGGAGGTCCAGGGCTGCGTCTCCTCCGTGGCGGTCACCTCCCACCTATAACAGTCTGCGCCCTACGCCTTAGGACTGCCTGCCTGCCCACCCGCCCGGCAGCGTTAGGCCTGGTCAGCCGACAAGATTATGAACCAGACGGCCGGGAGTGAACGCCACGGGTGCCTCCACACCTGGACCGAAGCCTCACTTATCCGCTCCACCGAAGAACCCAACAGTAACGTGCGCTACACAAGCCCCCTATCCAGCTACCTGGCAGACACCGACTGGGCGCGATGGTCGTGGTTGCACACGCATGACTACAGCTTGTAGCATGGCAAACCACAACGGCACGGCTATGCATGCAGCAACTCGAGGAGGACCGCACGCTTCTGTACGGCAGACGTGTGCACCCCCGAATCCCCTGCCGCCCCAAATCCAGGACATGTGTGCCTCCCCGTGGCTTAATACCGCTTGTCCACACGGTTCCATCAGCCGCTACATCCCATGAAGATCTCCACGCCCCACACAACTGCAGTCACAGATGAGGCTGACAGCTGCCTCAACCCGCGCTCGGTACTCCAACCCTGATCTCATCCCGCGACGCGTAGTTTGCAACCCTTGATTAACGTGTCCAAACCGCCATCAATTCCAGAGGGAGAAGCAAAAGCCCTTGAAGCATGTCGCCGGGTCAGCGGATGGCCGACAGCGGGAAAAATGCCACACCCGCCCCGCCCCGCCGCCGCCTGAGGTGAGACCTTTGCACTCACCCTGTGCAACTTTATTGACCGTTTGCAGATACAGTAGCTTCTGCAGGCCGCTCGCCATGGCTCCGGCTTTGCTCGTCCGAGTAGATGCCACTATTAGAACCCTCCCGCGCCAGAAAACAAGCCCCTACCCCGCCTGAGCACCTCTTAGCGCGTACTTAGCAGCGCTGAGGGCTTTCGGCGGGGCAAACGGCACAAAATAGCAACTAATCTTACACAAGCGAGAAGCACGGCTCGCAGAGTAGTGTTCTTGTTTGATGCTTTTGGGCTCAAATTTAATGTTTCAGAACCGAACAAAACAGCCGCATGTCGTCTCGGCCCATAATGGGCCCTATGGACGTGGCGAAAGTTCTCTCGGTTCTTGATTTTTGGGGCATCCCACCCAATTACATCATTACTTGCGCTGATCATTCCTACCGTTGCTGCCTAGTGTATCTCTCGTGAACGCGTGGTTGATCCTTTCATCGCCACCAACTTCTGAGAGATGGCGGCCCAAATGACCCGTCCTGCTATGCTCTCTCAGGCCAGCCGTGGCCGCCTCGTGATCTGCGCCGCTACTGCCCTGCCAAAGCAGGTACGATATCAAATTATCGCTGTTATTATTGAGAGAATAGTCGCGCGTCGTTATCCTCTGGGCCATACGCGGCGGTTCTAGACGCCTACGGGTACCGCCCCTGCTTGCCGCAATTAATCCACGCAGTTCAAGACCGTGAAGCCTGTTGGTGACCGCGTGCTGGTCAAGGTGGCTAAGGAGGAGGCGAAGAGCATCGGTGGCGTGCTGCTGCCGGCGTCCGTGCGCAACAAGCCCACAGCCGGCGCCATTGTGGCTCTGGGCGATGCCAAGGCCGTGAAGGTATGTGCAAATTGATCACATCAGCACACGCATGACGCGTGTAAATTCGTTCCACGCGCCTGACGCAACACTGCCACGACGCGTCGTGTGTGATTGCGCACGGCACTTACCTGGCCAACTTATACAAAGATCACGTCACATTGGTTATGGTTCAGGATATCAAAGCGGCGTGCACAAACATGTATCCTTCGGAAGGCACGCGCAGCAGCCAAGGCTCCCCACTGCTGCTACCCTGTTGTTGCCACCAACTCCCCTGGCCCCTCGCGACTATGGTTCCCACAGTCCGGGAATGATAGTGCTTCAATGAAATGACGAACCCGTCCGCTGGAGATTCACCAATGAAGTCCGCCTGCAGCACTGATTGCGTTTCGTGGGTCACCGCTCCTCATAGTTAACCGGCAGCTGCAGCACAAGGGGTTGTTGCCCTCCTGAGCTGCGGCCGATTAGGTCACATCTCACTAAAGCACACAGGACCCAACTCCCAGTAATGTGAAGCACCATCACCCACCAACCTGCAGTTAACCGATAAGGTCATCTACTCCAAGTTCGCTGGCACTGAGCTGGACCTGGCGGGCGAGGAGCACGTGCTGCTGAAGGTATGGCGGAGCGGGGTGGGGAGAGGGGTGTTGAAGTGTGAGGGGCTGTGGTGCTAGGCGATTCCAGAAGATTCCACTTCTCGCAGCCGAGCCGTTTTGAACGAGCCGGCTGTACACCTATGCTGCGGAAGATTAATAGATGGGCTCGTGGGGCCCGGAACGCTTCCCTGGACTGGGGTGGAGATTACCGTTTATGCGGAGCGGCGCGGCTCGGGCAGTGGCGCGCGCAGCGTTCCGCGAGGTTAGTGTTGTAGGCTGCCACGTGGCTTCTGTGCCTTCGGGGCAGCTCCGGTCTGGATGTGCGCTGTGCGTTACAGGGGGGCGGGGTGCAGGGAGCAGGGGGCGGAGTGTAGGGGGCAGGGGGCAGGCGGCGCAAGAGATGCTCTTGATGCTTTTCGATCTGGGTCTTGTTGAGCTGGATCATATCGATCCGGGTCATATTGATCTGGGTCATACTGGTGCGTGATCATGCTGTGCGAGGGGCATGCGTCCTGCGTGGCACGGCAGCTACCGATCTTCCTGGGGGCGGCGAGGGACGATTTGCGGGAGGAGGGAGGCATGCTGTGCGGCACGCTGGGAGGCATCTCAGCAGCGGGAAGGGATCGGCAGGCCCAAGCCCGGGATCCCGCAACCGCTGCTTTGGCTTTTAAAGGGAGGGTGCTTTCGGGCGTTTTGGGGGGGCCAGAGGGCACGCTGGACTACTAAGACAGGGTGCTCGGCACATGGTGCGGCCGGGCGCTGCTCTGGCGGGTCTGGTTGCGGGCCGGTGCTGCAACTCAGCGGTCTGGTGTCCACGCAGCCTAGGGTCTGAAGGCTGGATGGGGGCGAAAGGACGTCAAGCTGACGCAGTCTCGTGCCGTGCTAGGCCTGACACGACGATATGGATGGGTAGCGTTGGAAAGGGCGCCTGATGGAAGTTGCGTCGAGGACGGGCGGTGAGGTCGTGCAGGATGGGAGGGGAAGAGAATACTGGCCGCACGGCACATCGCGGCATACGACCTCGCTGCGCGTTCTCGGTGTGCTGGACGGATGGCTTGCGCCGGGCCCCAGCCGGGGGCAGCGTTTAGTCGTCCTCAGCTTACGTCAGCTTGCCTGCTGCGAGGGTGGCCCATCACGGCCCATGCTGCACACAAATCTTTGCACCAGCGCCAGTGTGCGCGGAGAGCGAGCGATCCATTCCCGGCCTAACGTCCGGCTGCGCGTCCTTGCCCGTGGAACAGGAGGAGGACGTGATCGGCGTGCTCCCCAGCAGCGACAAGATCGCTGAGCTCAGGCCGCTGGGCGACCGCATCCTCATCAAGGTGCGGGGCCCTGGCCGCGAAGAACCGCGAGGCAATGATAGGAGGTGGTGATAGGAGGTGGTGATAGGAGGTATAACAGGTGGTGGTGACACGGCGCAACGCACGTGTGATACCTGCCAGCCTATGTGGCCACATCACGCCACGTCACGGGCTGCCACGCCACGTCACGCCACGTCACCAGCTCCTCACGCCCGTGGCCTGCTGCTCGGCCAGTCACCGTCCTCGTCCCGCATCCTGACGATGTGCACCTCTCAAAACACACACCTCGCCATCCCGTCACCGCGCTCACCCCTCCCCGCTCCGTCTTTTCTACACGGTTGTCCTCGCATCCACGGGTCGTCTTCAAAACCCCTCCCCGCTCCGTCGTGCTGCTGGCTGTCACAGGGCGCTAAGGCCGAGGACAAGTCTGCTGGCGGTGTGCTGCTCAACGCCGACTCGGGAGAGAAGCCCACGTTCGGAACGGTGAGCTGACAGCGGGGGGTTTTGAGAAGAAGCGGGGGGGTGGGCGGGGTGCCGCGGAGGAGTGGTCGCCCAGCGTGGTGTGGGCTGTGGGGTGGAGTGTGGGGTCCCGCCAGGAGTGTATCACTTGGCGGTGCATCATTTGCCCCAACAGGGAAAGAGCGGCACAAGCGTACAGGCGCCCTCGTGGGCTCCCCTCTACGTACACCCGACCCTTTCCTGCCCCCTATACCGTACGGACTGCATCCAACCCCGCTACCACCCCTCGTCTCCCTCCGGTGCCCTTAGGTCATCGCAGTGGGCGAGGGCAAGGAGGACGAGGAGACCAAGGAGCACGTCAAGCCCAATGTCGAGGTCGGCTCCACAGTCATGTACTCCAAGTACTCGGGGACAGAGTTTGAGGTGGGTCTGGCTAGGGCTCGGGCAGCCGAGTAGCGATCGTAGTGTACGGCGCGGGCGTACAGGAGAGCGCTTGGTGGCCGCAGCAGGAGGCATCGGCGTGTTGCCCCTCTGGGAACACCGCCGTGGCTACCGGCGGCCTCTCGACCTAGATACACTTGGCACCACGCTCTTGACCTGCGCACTCACCTGCAGCCTGCTTGACCGGCTTTCCTGCCCCTCCCCCTCCCCTCCACCCCCGAGCAGGAGGACGGCGAGGGCTACATCGTCGTACGCGAGAGCGACATCCTGGCGCAGCTGGCGTAAGCCCCTCCTGAGCGAGGCCCAGGACCTAGCGCCGCGGCCGAAAGGCCGCGGCGCTGCAGGCCTGGGGACGGAGGCGTGGGGGCGGATTACTTGACGGGGCGGGCCTCGACCACCCCTTTCGACCCCTGTGGCTGCGATCGAGACGGTGGCAGCGGGGGTCAGGGGGGCTGGTAGGGGCGCCGTCGGTTGGGACCTGGACGCTTGTGCCATCGCAAGGTCGTTGGCGTCGCATATGTGTTTGGCAGCACCGGCCGCCGCAGTATGGTCAACCGCGGCAGTGGGCGGGACGTGGGTCGGGGAGAAGACACCTTGGGAGACAGCGAATGGTGGACGTGTGTGCTGGGACCCTACAAAGTCGCCGGGCAGGTCGAGGTGGTGCCGAGGTGGTGCCGTACCGTACGGCCATCCCAACGCCCCGCACCCCCGCGGGCCTTACCCCACCTCGCTCCGATGCGGCTACCCGCGTCAGAGCAGCAAGCAGCTGTATCGGCGCCTGCACCTGCACACGGTAGCCTTGCGGTGCTCATGAAACCCGACTAACGCGAGCGCGATAAACCCTATGCGCCAACGTCCGCACCAGGGCGCGGATTGGGACGTGTGACGGACGGTCACTGACGACGTTTTGCAGCGGGTGGGTTTTGCCCCCGCGGCAGTTTTGTCCCTTGTGTCTGGGAGCCGTTGCCGCTGGTCCAGGGAGGGCGGCGGGGGGGCTCTCATGCGCACGGTGTGCCCCGTGGGGTCAGCCGCACGCGGACTCCACGCGAGTGCCACTGGGGTGCGGGGAGACGGCACGGTGTTTGGTGGCGGCACACTACCTAGACGCCGTCGCATGGGGCAGGGGCTTCGGCCCCGGGCCTCCGACAGTTTGTTTTGTGCGTGTCTTGGACGGCACGGAGGCACGTGCACGGTAGCACGTTTCAGCTCCGGTCATCAACAGCCAGAGTTAAGATCTTAAGAAGCGGATGTAAGTGATGACATTGCACGGCGTTCGCTGCCCCAAGTACACCAGCAGCTTCGTTGGTACCTCCCCACCCCTTCGGCACACCATGCCCCAACGACCATACGCCAACTATCCTGTCTCGTCGCGTTTACGGTTTTTATGCCACCTCCCCCTGGCACCACCGTACGGGCACCTAATGGCGCAACGCATACGCATTCCACACAGCGTGGAGTGAATGCGTGGAGTGCACTTGCGTCCTGCGCCCTCCGGCTATCTCGTTTACGCGACGTTGGCAGCTCGTTTTACGTGACTTGCCTTCCGCCTTCAGCCGCCGCGCGTGCCAGGACAGCAACGGCTTCATCGGCTCGTGCGCAGTGCTGGAAAATTGGCAATGTGTTGATTGTGGGTGTTCGACCCAGCACATCACAGAGGACACCCTTACAGTGAGGACACGCTTGATCCCCTGACAAATACTCCTACGTGAACGTCTTCTGACTCGAGGGCAACAACACCATAACCCAGCCAACAGCTCCTCCGGACGGCAAATGGCGCCGGTCATAGGTATAGCAACAGTCTACGACGGTGTAGGGGCATAGGGCCCGCCTGTCCAAGCAAAAAGGTCTGCCCTCCAGGGGGGGGGGGACGATATGCTTGGACGGTGTGGACAGAAACGCGAGTCCTGGCACGCCCCGCGAACGCCCGCATCTCCACACCACATGGACCTAATATCGAAACCCATGCATCGCATCGCACCAGCTTTGCCATCAGGGCAGTCGGCAGAGAAGCCGACGAGGTCACCCTGTGCCAGTGGCGGTTGGGAAATCGACCCAGCACCTCTTAATGAAACCGGGTTATACATGTCATGCAGGTGATGGCCAGTGGAACCGGGCCGCGATACCGGTATCCACCTCGTGACGTGTCACCGGGAAGTGTCAACCGCAAACCGCTGTCTCCAAATCGGAAGCACGGGCACGGCGCTACGAGCCCGTTCGGGTGCAGGAGCCTGCTCGTCGCTCTGCTCGCTCTCTGATCGGGCGCATACGCGGCATCACAAGTAAGTACATGCACCTCCGGCCCGCTTTGCAAGTTCTGCAATTTATGTACAGCTCATTCGCCGCCCACCTGTGCGCGCTCCCCACGCCGGGAGAACTCACCAGCATGGCCGCCAGAGCCAAGGGCACAGCACATCGATAGAGGCTAGTATGCCTGAACAGGCCATTCTTTACCTAAACTGTCACCTACCCAGCTGCGGCGCGTACGGCACTGCAAACACGTTCCAGGATCTGCACTGCTCGTCCAGCCCCCTCGCTGCGAACGTGTTCGGTCCCTAGACCGTCCTCGTCCACCGCGAGAAGCTGACTTGTCCGCCCAGACAGCCGCCTCATTGTTCTAACCCTACCTGCATCATAGTCTAGCCTCGAACCGTACATTGAACCCTAAGATCAATACGACGCCGCATTCGGCTGCGCTCATGCTGGTGCACAACACTGCCACACCCCTCAACGGCATCAGCCAAGGACCGCCGTCGTAGCCTGGGATCACCCCCCCTACCGGTTCTTTTCCGTAACCCTCCCGGGGGCAGTAACCAGGTCTCCTCGCCCAGCCCCCCCCCACAGCTCCCCACCTGGCGCGAAACCCTGTTGCTGCTGCTACTGAGGTGGAGTCCTCCACGATATGGGAGGCGGGTGCGTTGGCCCCGGCGGCGGTTCGGCCCTGGTGGATAAACGGGGTCCCCAGGCGTCTTCCCACAACCAGCCTCTCGCCTGAATCCATTCAGGTGCCGTACTACTGCGCGCAGCTCATCCTCATGCACCAACCGGCCCCCCCACCCGTCCGAAACCCGAGCACCACGATGGAGGCACCAGCCCCATCGCGCAGCGCCTCCCCCGTCCCCGCGCTGCACGGCGTACGGCAGCCAGTACGGCAGCAACACCGGATAATCCCGTATCCACGGCACATCGGTACTCTTTCCCTACGGCGAGTCGCTGGGCAGGCCGCCGCTAGCTCCCTCTCTGCTCGCTTCGCCGTCTGCTCGCTTCGCCTCAGCCTAATCAGGGCCGGAGCCCCGAAGCGTACATGTGGTCCCGTCGGCTGGGCTTGTGGTAGTTCTTCGCGCCGCCTTCCGCCTCGCTACAGCCCGCCGCCGCCGCCCCCAGGGTGCTACAGCCCACATGGTAGTAGCCGGGCGCCGGCACGGGCGGCTCCTTATGCACGTGGTGCCTGCGGGGGAGCGGAGAGGACCCGTTCGGGCGGGCGATCAGCCGGCAACCAACATCGGCATACCCAGAGACCTCCCTCCCGCCCCGGCGTGGTTGCCATCAAGCTGCTGGTTGCCGACGCATTGGCCATTACGCGTCCTCCAGTGACAGCATCCGTGCATCAGCCGTGCGCAGGGTGCAAGGTGACAGGCGAAGATCGTTGCAGTGGTGGTGGTGGTGGTGGTGGAAAAGAAAAGATATGTATTTAGGGTTAGCCGTAAGATGACCTTCCCAAGCGCCACAGCTTCCGCCGCTTCCCCCAGCTCCGAGGCCAGGCTGGCACTCACTTGATGCCGAACGAGGAGCCCTTGTACTTTTCGCACATGTCACAGCAGTGCCCGCCACAGCAGGGATTGTAGGCTGGGCCGGGTGAGTCCGTCGGCCAGCCGGGGTGGCCCTTCCCCTTGAAGGTAGCGCCCGGCATCGCACTAGGGGGTTGGGGCTTTCGTCGGTCGGCGGAGGCGGGTCGGGGACGCATGGGCGCGCTGGGCGGGCGGGTGCGCGGTGGTGGCCCCCACACGGAGTGCTGTTGTCGGGCGAAGTTGAAGGTGTTTGTGTTGGGGCTGTACGTGCCTACGCCGGGAGCCAGGGCATCGCCTGTGAAGGAGAGGGAAGGCGGAAGAGAGGAGGCGGAAAGAGGGAAGACGGAAGAGGGAAGGGAGGGCGTGCGGTTGGGTTGGAGGATCGGGGCGGGGTGAGGCCGCAAGGTCGGGGCAGGGGTTGGAGCGGCCGCACGCGGGCCTTATATGGAGGGACTGAAGGAGCCATGCACGCCCCCCAGGTGCGGTGGAAGCCGCGGACACCAACACTTAATGGTGTATTGCGCTGCGCCAATGGTGCCAAGTTTTTGCGTTATAGGCATTGGATTTTGCCCGTGAGAGGACGCTGGTTCCTCGCTCGCTGCTAGGCGCAGTTCCGGCCGTCCCAGCTGATTTCGTCCAAAACCCAGTTGCAGCGGGACAGGGGGGCCGCACATGCGCACGTCTGGGAGCCTCTCCTCAGCCAGACCCAGTGACCGCCTCCGCCAGACCCAGTGACCGCCTCCGCCTTCGCTGCGTCGACTCGTAACGCAAGCTTCGGCTTGGTTGGAAATACCTAGGCTTCGACTTCTCTTCGACCCGCGCATTACAAATGGCGTACCTTTGCCTGTTCGCTGCCCGAAACTCCATGCGGGTGCCTTGGGGTTCTGGGTCAGGTAGTCCGGCTGCAGGCTCGTGGGTAGGGCGGCGGCAACAGTTGGGACAGGAGGGTGCATTGAGTTCGTTGGTCGGTTGAGGAATAACGAACCCGGTATCGTCACCTAGTGTAAAATGGAATTGCGGCATGGTAAGTGGGCTTACGGACAAGGCTTGTGATCCTGTTGTTTCAGCCAGGATAGGTTTGCCTTCCTATTGTTTGCCGACGTTTGTCCGCCTGTTGTGGCCGAGGTTGCCCTAGTGTTACCCGTTTGGATTGACTGTGTTTGGCTCCACATACGCTTAAACGAAAACTGCTGGATCGAGACACCTGCATGTGTTTGGATTCGCTTTTTGGAACGTGCATGTCGCCCCGCCTCTAAGCAGATCCTGATTAGGCCTGGAGGTTCAAGCAAACTAGCGTTATTTTTTGTTTCCTCCAATATCAAGACGGGACATGCTTCCTTCGTTTGATGTGTTGACCCGCAAACAGAGCCGACGCGGTGCGGTGTCTTAAACCCGCTCCTCCCAGGGCTGGGTTAGCGCATATCGGGAGTGCCACCCCTGTAAATACCACCCCAGTATCAGCGGAAACAGTGCCTGCACCCATCTGGGCTGTGAAAAGCTGTACTGTACCATGCGAGTGCACCAACAGTGCCCACCCACGTTAACATGACCAAAAAACCTCAACCATGCCGCTCTCACCCGCAGGTAGCGTTCTCCTGTGTACGGAGCCGATGAGGTCTGCCAAGGTCGCTCTTGCGTCGCATGCGTTCGTCCGTACACGGCCGTCCCCGCGGCCCAGTTATCATTGGCTCCGGGGTATTTTGCTGCTCCTGGGCCAGGAGGAAGTTCTGCGCCCGATTTTGGGAGGTGGGATAAAAAACGTTGGTGAGGGCGTGACGCGGAAGACATGTCGACACAAGTCTTTAAGGGCCTGTGCATCAAGGCTTTTGCGTGTGCATCAAGGCTTTTGTATGCATCAAGGCTTTAGCGTGCAGTTCATGCTGATATGGGCATAAAGACTCGCTTGCAGGGCCAGCGATGAAGTAGGTGGCAATGAAGCTTACGAGCACATTTGGCTCGGCGATAGCGCTATCGCCAGCAGGAAATAGCATCCCGCAAAGGGGATGTCCCAAATGATTGATTCGTGATACTGAAGAGCATAAGATCGGAGCATTTTCTCACCTCCACCGAAGTGCTTGCTGCCAAACGTCCATGCAGGCTCGGTGGGCAGAACAACCGCAGCTCCACAATGTGCGTATCGTGTCATCTTTACCTTCTGACACTATGAACAACCTACTCGAATGGGCTCCTGTGCGACGCGCTTCTGTTGTTCATAGGCATAAGGGCGCGTTGTTGTAATGCTATACGTGAAAATTTTCGCTAGTCACAGACCATTATGTGCAGGTTTGTCGAGATGCTATAGCAATGTAAAGCTGGGGATTGTCGACGGGACATCGATGAAATTTCCCTATCGAGAGTACGGCGCGCGCGCCACTCAATTGCACGGTCTGCACCTGAATCATACGCGATGTATGCATTAACTAGCGGGAGTGAATGAGCTTAGATCCAAGATGCAAAACTGGCACGGGTTGTTACCGGTATTATATTCCTCCTCAACTTGCAGCAGGTATGCCTCCGGAGTCCCAACACCGTGCGCAACGGAAATATGGTGAAGAATGTGGTAAATAGGATGTGGTGGGATCAGCATTTGCACTGGCGATGGAACAAGAGCTGCGACGACAAGGCGACCCGTAATTGGCGGCCGGGAACTAATTAATCATAAATACTCGCACGGTGTGGCTGTAGCATCGTATTAGGATGTCGTGAAGTGTTTGCGAGTGCAAAGGCGAAATGCATACGGCAAAAGCAGGAGAGTGCAGAGGAGAAGGGTGTCCCGGCAGGTCCCGGTAAGTTTTGAAAGTACCTCTCCCATGCTATCAAGGCGCAGGCTCGCCCCTCATGTCGATGGTACGAACCCGGAAAAAACCCCTTCCCACACGGCTGGGGATACGAACGTGCACTGACGGCCCTCCCCATACCATTGCAGTTTTACACCACGACCACAAGGTTAAGAGCCTTGCGCTCTACCGACTAGCCGCGTTGTTGCGCGGCGGGGGCCGTAGCTCCTCGTCGTTCCGTGGCGGCGCGGTGTGAGGCGTGGGTCGGCGGCCGACCCGTGGGTCGGGTCGCAGCGTCGTGGGCTCGTGAGGCCTCCTCAAGTGGCGACTTTTAGCAGGGACATCCTGAACATATACTTATTGTTGATATCGGAAGGCTGCGAGGCCAAGAGCGAGGGTCCTCGTCGTTGCGAGCGAGGGTCCTCGTGACCAAGTTGCCGTTCGTTGTGCTCGCAAGAGCAGTGTTACGACAATAATATCCGCGAGCCCAAGGGCCTCGCTCTTGGGCTCACAATATATGGCGAGCGAGGCCATATCCGTGAGCCCAAGAGCGCGGCCGCGGGGCCTCTGGTGAGGATGTACGAGGTTGTGGGAGCTGCGGATTTAAGATGGGATGTGTGTGGTTTTTATTCAGCGTTTACCTATCAAAATTGAGCGACATACATACATATCGTTGCCTGTCATCGCCCGTCCGTAGAAAGCCCAGCCGTTAACATCCAGGGTTCACGAGTGTTAAGGAGATGTCGAAGGAGCCAAGGTGAGGGCGTGTGATTTGCGTTGTTGATGGTATCGGATAGTTATTGATATCGGATGGCTGCTTGCCCAAGAGCGAGGCCGTCAGATGCTTGCAGGGGGTTGCCGGTGCTCACTTTCACGAACGCTTGAAACGGTGCTGCATGCGCGAAGCAATTTGCAACCGGCACGTGTATCCTTGTCTTATTGTTACTTGTTCCGCTTCAAACGGTGTTGTGAACCTGAAGGATTGCAGTTAACGCTTGTGTTGCAGGTCGCCGTAGCGGCTCATCCGGTAGCAAGAAAGCTCGGACACAGCTGCCAGTGGGGTCATCGACGCCGCACTCGGCCAGTGGTTCAAGTTCGGTGGCTTCTGGAAGCCCGGCGGCGAAGTGAGTGAGGGTTGGGTTTTTTCCCAGTCAGGTTGGGTGCAGGGCTCAGGGTGTCACTTTTTCTTGAACTTTACAGCGGGGCTGAAGGGCGGGAACCGGTTGTGGTCCGGCTTGCAGGGTTGTGAGGGGAGCTTCATCGGGGGTCCAGTGCCAGGTCGGGGGATGGTGATGGTGGAGGTGTCGAACCAGTTGTTGGTGGAGTTACAACAGCAGGATGATTTGTTTCATATGGTGACGTTGACAAATGTGCGCCGGTGCTGGAGGCGGAGTTTTCAAAAGATGGGAGCGAGTTGTTGGTGGCGCCCATGGGGGAGGTGTCGGCTGATGGTGTGGGGCCTCAGAAGGTGTGCGCGTATGTGGCCTGTGGGAGTGAGCAGGACCCGAGGGCGGGTAAGGTGGAGTTGGCGGTATCTAGGGAGGCGCCCGCGCACTGCATGTCGCAGTTGTGGGAGGTGGCTGCACGGGGTTGTTGTTGTTAGTGTTCGCGGCATGGGCCACAGTGCTGCAAACACGAACAATGAACCGCCCCGCGCCGCCACCTCCCGCAACTGGGCCATGCACCGAGCCGGCGTCTCCCGCGACACCGCCAACTCAACCTTACCCGCCTTCGGCTCGCCCTCGCTCCCACACGCCACGTACGCACGGATCTTCTGTGGGCCCCCCCCCGTCGGCGCCCCCGCCATAGGTGCCACCAACAATGCGCTCCCATCCTTGGGAAACTCCGCCTCCGACACCAGCGCCTGCCGTTCCGCATCAACTGCCGGATACCGCAATGTAGCAGCAAGCACATGCGGCACCTCGGACACATCCATGACCGACACCGACGTCCGCTCTGAAGTCTTGTACTGATACACAACGAGGCCCGCACACTGTGACGTCACAACGGCGGCAACTGGGCCGACTGGACATTCGTCAGCGTCACTTTCCGAAACAACGCCTCCTCCTCCTGCAACTCCTTCACCTCATTAGAAACCTCCACCATCGCCAACCCCCGACCCGCCATCGGGCCCCCCACAGAGCTCCCCTCACCACCCTGCACACCACACCACAGCCGGTTCCCACCCTTCGGGCCTGCAGTGAAATTCAGAAAGAACGTCACGTCCTGACCCCTGCACACACCGGCGCAAAGCAAACTTAGTACCGACGCCAACTTCATCACAACGTGGAACAATCCTCACTCACCTCACCGCCGAGCTCCCAAGTGCCACCGAACTCGAAGCGCCGCAGTTGCATCGTCGGCTGTGTCCGAGCCCGCGTACCGCCCGACGCCGCACTGTCTGACAGTGACCTGCAACACAAGCGTTCATCACACTCTCACAGCTGGCACAGCAAAACAAGTAACAACCGATGACACCACTGCCGAGTTCCAGCATGCCCGCCAGCTTGAAGCCTGCTGGGATACGGACCTGGCCCGCCCCACCTATTGTGTTCAGATGGCATACACCTCACACAAGCCCCTGCACGGCTATAACTGACAGTGATGGCAACTGATTATATCGTTAGTTGGTTGCCAACGATACGCTTGCCTGGCAGGGGTGCATCGCACTCGCGGGTTCGATTCCCATAGGAGTGAATGAAGGTTGGTGGGATTGGTAGTGATGGATAAGGCAGGAGCCATGGGTGGTGAACACATGGGCAGTGAACCCTACCAAACGTGAACCGCGTCAAATCCGGCCAGAATGGAGTTAAGCAGAGTTAATCTCTATGGCGCCCTTTCCCCATGGGAGCTTAAGTAGAATCTTGAACACGCTTGAACATGCTCACAGCGTGCTGAACCTGTCGGTAGCAGGAGTTGACTTGCGTTTAACCTGCTCACAACCAAGCATATCTGGGGCCCCGTGGGATGCTTAGAACAGGCTTGACCGCACTTGTTTGGATTTGGGCTTTAGTGCCCCACGTGTACATAAGAAAGGAGTCATACATGCTTAGTGCTTTGTTCCCTTTTTGCGATTAATGCCATGCTTGCCTGTAATGGAGTTGAACTGGCTCAGTCTCACAGGACTGGGTGCATTCATGCTTTACCGTGCTTAATTTTCCTGTTTAGCTAAAAACGCACTGTTCGAACAGGTGGTGGGCTGTCTTGCTGCACTCGAGCAGGAATTGAACCTGCCTGCAGGTGCGTTGTGCACCTCACCCAGATGAGTGTATCATTCCCAACCGGATGGGTGACCAACGGGGCTGTCAATTCCAACCAAATCAAATGCATACTTGGGCACCCCAATCCCCCGGCCTTCCTCGCTCTCATCCCCACCCACCCTCACTCACTTGACCGCAGGGCTTTCCTCGATGCAACCATTTGTCGTATCCTGGATGCGGAGGGGTTCATGTATAGAATGTTGTAGGAAGGAGGTGGATGGAAGCATGTTCGTGTAATGTTGCAGAAGTTGTCGTTCTTGTTGCAGAAGTGCGTATTACTGTGGGAGTGCTATAGTTTGAATTGTCATGACACAGTGCGTGATTGACACAGTGTAGTCACTTAGTTGTAGTCACGGTCCTAAGTGCGTGGATTGCAGTGTCTAAGTGGGTCCGTTATTGCTGTACGAGTGTTGCGATGCGCTGGTGCTAAAGGACCGTGTGGTCCCTGTGCCAAGCAGTCCGCGACTGCCTGGAATCGAACCCACGGTTGTATACAGTGAGCTACTTCTCGTGAAGTCTGGCCCTTGCGCATCAAGGCAGGACCGGGATGCTAGGTTGAACTCGGACCCATTATCGAACCAGCCCCTGATGTGCACTCCCGAGCAGTGGCAGTCATGCCGCTAGGTTAACCACGCCCGAGTGCGTGCGCGTCGCCTTTACACAGTCCCAGTCTGTTGCCTGCATACAGGGATCGCCCTTGCCAGGACTGTGTCACGACAGCACGTTCTAGATTAATGGAACTTGCTTACATTTATACTAGGGACATGTGAATTCGATTGCATGACACTCCGTGTCCCATCGCTGCTCCTCCACCCGGGCTGCTGGGTCAGTCCATACTGCTCACCTCACCGCTGTTGGTTACTCCGTATGTAGCCACTGTTAGTTGTTCCGCATGTAGCCACTGGCAATAAGGATGCCGCTGGCCAGAGAGCCAAGACGTTTAGAGTTGTCCACGATCACAAGACTAAGATCCGTGCGCTCTACCAACTGAACTAACCGGGCTGTACACACTTCCATGAAATTTTGGAAAAATGCACTAGCCGAGAATCGAACTCGGGTCTGGTCCGTGGCAAGGACCTATGCTACCACTATACCACTAGTGCTAATGATGACACACCTTTCATTACAACTCTATATATTAATTTTTAAGAGGCCTTATGTACATGGCCAGCAGCGCAGGGGCTGCGCTAGTGGGCTTAACCTCCCATCCAGCCGCCCGGCGGTGGGGTGACACCGCATCATGTGCAGGGGTATGAGGTTGCAGGGGTATGATTGCAGGGGTATGCTTGCAGGAGTATGCTTGCAGGAGTATGCTTGAGGGGTATGCTTGCAGGGGTATGCTGCTTGCAGGGGTATGCTTGCAGGAGTATGCTTGCATGGGAGCGTGGGTTCATGGGAGCGTGGGAGGGTTGATACGAGGGAGCGGGCGGGCGAGTCTGAGTTAATACAGGAGGGCCTGGTGGAGGTCGTCAAGCTGAAGGTGTGTCAGCTCGGTGAGGTAGAGCAGGTGCTGCCACTTGGCCTTGAGGTCCGGGATGGGCTGCACGCTTTCTGCAGGACGCGGTCCTTCTTGGCGTCATCACCCAGCGGCCACATGGGGCACAGCAGGTGGAAGTCGGCGAGTGAGGTGAAGCGGGTGGGAATGACGTACATGGACGCGCAGTGCCAGCGTCCGTCGGGAGGGCAGCACAGGTGGGCGAGCCTGTTGTGGTCCCGGAAGGTCGTCCCCTCGGCGAAGTAGTCAGTGACGGTGTAGGCGAGATCGATCCAGCGGGAAGGCCCAGCGGTGGATGGGTCGGCGGTCGAGAGCGGCCCTGGGAAGGACGGCGATTTTGTTATTGCGGATGTCGGGCAAGCAAGAGACACAGCCGAGGCGCGCGCCATCGGGGATGATGAAGATGGCGCGTGGCATGTAGGTGAGGACATGGATGGGCGCGAGGTCAGGGAGGGGGATGGGAGGCTCGGCGGGGTGGAGGACGATCCCGGTGCCGGTGGCACTGTTGTTATGAATGTGGTGGATGGTGGTGTGTGCGTTGGTGGTGAAGGTGTAGCGGATGCCGAGGAAGAAGGCACCGACGGTGAGGAAGCCGGCAGCATCCTCGGGCCTGCCGAGTGCCTCAAGCTGCTGGTACAATGTGGAGGAGAGGGGCATGCCATCGGGCTCGAAGTCGGCACTGCGCCACAGTAGGAGCTGCTGGTTACGGGCATGGGCGTGGAGGGGGAGGAGGCGCTGCAGCAAGGGGGATACGTACGGTGTGGTGGAGGACGACCATGTAGGGTTCGGGGAGGGTGGTGAGAGATAGGGTGGCGCGCTGGTTGTACATGGTGCAGCGGTCCTCGATCTGGGTGTAGGTGGCGCGTTCGATGCCATTGAAGAGCTCAGTGGCGGAGTACAGCTGCTGCCCCGACAGGGTGGAGGTGCCACGGCGCTGGTGGGTGAGGACGAAGGCATGTGGGATGGAGCGCCAGAGCTGCCGGCCGATGTGCTCGGTGGTGCCAGCGGGGCGGAGCAGGTCCTGCAGCGCGGTCTGGATGCTGGTGACTGAAGTGGTGTCGCTGGCCTTGGCGACGGGGGTGGCAGCGGCCAGGACAGCAGTGCGGGCGGTGATGGCGTCGGCGTGGCAGCTGGCGTCCTGGAGTTGTTGCGCGTGCTGTTCGAGCAGATCGGCGCGGGCGGCGCCATCATACATGGGCTTCTGGGTGGGCTGCTCGAGCTGGCGTGGGTCGCTGGCAAGGAAGGCGTGCAGGTCGGCGAGGGGGCCCAGTTGGTGGTCCATGGTGGCGGGGTCCATGTGCGTGCGGGCAGTGTAGACATGGCTGCAGATGCGCGCGACGTGCGCGAGGCCACAGGTGCTGAACTCGTCGAGGATGATGAGGCGCACGCCATTGAGATTGCGCTTTACACGATCGAGGCACGCGGGGATGAAATGGCCGGCGGTGCCGAAGAAGATGGTGGTGCTGGTGCCGAGGTTGCCGGGCGTGGTGTCCTGTGGCAAGGGCGGAAGTGGGGATTGAGGATGTGGTGTGGTGCTGTTGGGGTGAGTGGTGTGCTTGGGCGATGAGGTGTACTTACGTGGAGTGTGGCGCGCCAAGTGTAGCTGATGACAGCGACCATGTGGCTGCAGCGATGTTGGTACGTGAACCACAGCAGCGCGAGGATGACCTGGCTTTTTCCGTTGCCGGGCTTGCCGGTGAGGATGGAGGTGAGGGGCGGGACACGGCGGCCGGTCTTCTCGGCGAGGAGGAGCTGGATGTACAGCAGGAAGGGTTGCTATTGGTCAGGCGACAGCGTGAAGAGGCGGGCGGTGTCTTCAGGCGATGGCAGCTGGTGGTGTGGCAGGAGGATGTACGGTGGCGCTTTGCTCGGGTGCTGTGGGTCGGGGTAGGTGTGCTCGTCTGTGATGTTGCCGCTGGTGTTGTAGACGAGGACCTTGGCGGTGACATTCGCGGTGTGGGCGTTGAGCATGGTGAGATGGGACACGGTGGGCAAGACGTCGAGGGGCACGAGGGGGATGAAGTCGTTCATCTCGGTCTCCAGCAGGGCGAGTGTGTTGAGCGAGAAGGTGGTGTGGGGGCGGACGGCGGATGCGACGGGTAGGGGTACAGAGGGTGCTGCAGCAGCGCTGCGGAGGGGGGTGGGGATGGCCTGGACAGCGGCATCAATATAGGCATGTTCGGCGGGGCGCGCGGTTGCGGGTGCGCTGGGCGTGCTGGTGTATCGCTCGAGCAGGCGCTGCTGCTCGTCACGTTGTGCGGCGCGGTCCTGCCAGACGGATGTGGGGGCAGTGTCACTTGGCGCATCGTACGGGATGTCTTTGGCGTTGTCGAAGGCGGCGATGAGGGAGTCGTCGTCATGGGATAGGACGCCCTCCATGAGGGCCGCTTCGGCCTCCTCTTCAGCGGTCCGCTCGACGTCCTGCTGTAGTAGCAGCCGCTGCTTGCTGCGCATGCGGACGCGCGCGAGGGCGTCGGCATGCGCAGCAAGCAGCGGCTGCTACTACTGCGAGGGCGTCAGCATTGTCAAGCATGTGCTTGGCGATGCGGACGGCCAGGGTCGTGCTGCTGGATGCTGCTGGGCGAAGTAGCGTCTGTACGCGGCCCACAGGCCGCCTTCGAGGTTGAGGGGCTGTGTGGAGCTGTAAGCGGCGAAGTTGCCCAGTGCGAAGGCGGCGTATTGGTCGTGGAGGTGGGGGTCCGCGCTGTTGCCGGCGGGGTGGGGGGCCGCGTCGGACAGGGGCTGCGGTACACGCGGCGTCTCATAGCGCGACCACGCGTGGGTGGTGTGCTGTGGATGCGCGGGGTCCAGGTGGCGGTCGGGTGCGGTCTTGCCACTGGCCGGCATCTTGCGCTGCGGGGGGAAGGGCGCGGGTAGAGATGTGTGAGGGGTAGCGGCGCGGGCGGGCGGTAGCGGGGTTTGGGCGGGCAGTGTGGTGGCGGTGGTGCTGACCTTGTAGTATAGCATGGCCATGACAACGGGCGAGTACGCTTGGAAAGCGGGGCCGCGGAGGAGGTAGTCCTGCAGGCGTGAGACAACCCTTACGTACTTGACGCGCCCTCCCTGCCGGCCGGTGGATACCAAACAAAGTGTTTCTGCGCTCGTTGGCATCGCGTGTGCGGCTGTAGGTGGGTGGCTGCCACTGCCCTCTTCCCTCCTTCCCTTACCTCTCCTCCCCCTCCTATCCCTTACACCCTATCCCTCCCTATCCTTCCCTATCCCTCCCTATCCCTCTCTCTCCCTCCATGTAGCAAAGGCCTTAAATATAGTTCTGTACATGCTTCCTGAACCTTTCTGTCATCTGTGCGAACGAACAGGTAGTGACAGGTACGGACCCGGATGGAGTATTATGGCAATCAGAACATCGGCTGTTCAGTACGGGTTTTTTGGTCCCTCAGCACATGCCAGCCCCTGATGCATGGGTTCATTTACCACCTAAACAGCCGCACAGAACATAGGCTCCTCTGCATCACGCCTTCAGCGTGAGAAATGTAAGTATCCTTGACAGCCAGCGTCAATTTACATATAAAGGCCATCTGTCTTGGGCTGAACTCATGGACGTTGACAGCCAGCCTCACAATTTACATATAAAGGCCATCTGTCTTGGGCTGAACTCATGGACGTTGACAGCCAGCCTCACAATTTACATATGAAGGCCATCTGTCTTGGGCTGAACTCATGGACGTTGACAGCCAGCCTCGCAATTTACATATAAAGGCCATCTGTCTTGGGCTG
This sequence comes from Yamagishiella unicocca, assembly GCA_003116995.1. Classification (NCBI taxonomy): domain Eukaryota; kingdom Viridiplantae; phylum Chlorophyta; class Chlorophyceae; order Chlamydomonadales; family Volvocaceae; genus Yamagishiella; species Yamagishiella unicocca. Next base: position 356,859 of record BDSL01000088.1, read on the forward strand.
AACTCATGGAAGGTGCGCGGGGCTGTTAGATCAGGCGCGGTGCCGCTGGGCCGCCGCTGGGGACAGGGTACTGAGAGCGAGCATCCCGTGGCCCTTAAAAGACTCGCGACAGAAGGCGTACGACCCCAACAGGGCCCCATATCGCCATCACTTGGCCAGTTGCAACTGCACTTCGTACTATGCATGTAGCTACCAGTACAAGGTTCTCACCCAGTCCGTGCAATGCGACGACTCCTCCTGGAGCAGCAGGCCGTCATGCACACAGCACTGCTGTGTGCCGAACCTGGTAATCAACCCTGTTCACTGCCGTACAAACTGCTAGACAACCACCTACGACATAACAACATGGCACTTAACACCCTTCATCTGCGGGAGGGACCCCGCAACGCCGCAAGGTCTTCCAACCGCCTCGAGTTGAGTGTGTTTCAACAGGCCCCGGGCTGGAACCCCTGGCGACGCCGCGCAAGCATCTCACCGCATGTCCTGCAGTGCTACTCTGCGTCCGATGATGATACTTCCTGCCAGCAGGCCCGCCTGGGCATGCAGCTGTGCGCATGATGATCGTGCTACTTGATGACATGGCCATGGTGCGGAATGCTTGTCGCGATTCGCGACCAAGATGTGCAAACAATAAATGTGCACCTACCGGCTCCTCTTGGAGCCCATACCGCCAGTACATTCGCACACCGCTGCATAGCGACAACACCCCTGCAGACAGACCACACCCCTGCAGACAGACCACATCCCTGCAGACAGTCCACACAGTCGCACGCAACCCATCGGCGTGAAATAATACCAGTGTCGTAGCTCGTCCATAATGTCGGTACGAGGTAAGGTGACGTTCGATGCAAAGTTGCAAACCGTGCTTAGATCGTGATCGCAACTAAGCAGCGCTCCTGACTTTTAAATGTTGCGTCTCGCTGACCGCTCAATGCACAATACCAGCAGGCTCCCTGGAGCTCTGACTACGCCTGAAAATCACGCGCCATCGTGCTAGTGGTCAGCACCAGTCAGACATACAACTGTGCTGCCTTGCGCGCAAGACGTGCAGCGCGGATCCTGCACTTTTAATTATGAGGTGGGAATCGCGCAAACGAAGCCACGAAACGGTGTCGTACATGTCCTATAACCCACAAATGTCGTACGTGTCCTAAAACCCAAACGTCGCCCCAGTTGGGGTGCCAGACTGTCGCTACAGCCCCCCTGCACGTATCCTCGTGCTGTAATATTAAAAGTCACCCCCTGCGTCCCGTCCATCTGCGCCAAATCATCTTTCCTTGGCCCCGTCCTACGGCCTTTCAGGCACGAGGGTCATGTCCAGCCCACGTCCTGCCTGCGCTCGGCCGACAACGCGACTGTTCGCCGCCGCCGCCCGCTGCTCCTCCGGGGTGAGGTGCGTCACAGCGCCCCTGGAGCGCATTAGTAAGGGTGGAAAGTGCGCACGTCATTCCTAGCCCTGCCGAAACTTGGTTGCTTGGGGACGCAAAGCGAGATAGCAAATGTCGGAACAGTTGCGTCAGTTTATCGTCAAGCAAGTGTCGGAACAGCTGCGTTAGTTTACCGCCAAGCCCACGGGAACAAGCGTGCGTTACAGCCCTGGTTCGCTCCGGCAACGAAGGCAAAAGCACGTACATACGCGAGGGGGAGACATACAGTCTGTACGAGTTGCGTACCCCTCAACCCAACCCGCATCCCGCCTCCGCCCACCTGTACATTCCCGCCATGAGCGCTGAGATGCTGTTCGACCGACACAGCGAGCTTGACGTCGACTCCTTGCTGTCCTGGCGCTCCAGGCCGGCGCCGCGCAGCAGCGACAAGTCCATGCCGCTTGGACTGCCGTCAACGGTTGTGGGCGACGCGATCGCGCCGCTGGACGTGAAGGGCATGACGTCATCCGCCGGATTACTGTTGCCGCGGTTGGAGACGTTGTTATTGTTATTGTTACTGTTGTTGTTGTTGTTGTTGTTGTTGTTGTTGTTGTTTTGTTGGGGCGCCGGGCCGCGGGTTTTGGTTGGAGCCGGCTGCGCCTGGGGCCCCCTGAAGAGCCGCACCAGGCGGCCGGGCGGGGGCGCGGCGGCTGGAGCAGGGGCAGCGCCCCTGGCCTGAGTCGCCACGGTGAGGGCAGCGGGGCCGGGGGGAGCTCCGGCCGGGCGCGGCGCGGCTGGGGCGCGTAAAGGAGCCGGGGGCGCCAGGGGTGGAGCCGCAGCGGCGGCGGCCGCGGCCGCGGCCTTGGGCGGGGGAGCCAGGCCCATGGTCGCCGCGGCGCCGCCGTTGGTTGAGTTGAGGTCAGGGTTGGCCACTGTGGCGGTGACGGTAGCGGTGGCGGTGGACTCCGGCTGTGCCGTCTTGGCTGGGTCGGTGCTAGTGGTGGTGGCGGTGGGGGCGGGGGTGTCCTCCATGACGACCAGAGGGCCCATCCCGACTTGCCTGCGGAACAGCAGCAGCAGCATCGGCAATGAAAGGTGTCAGGACAAAATGTGGGAGCTGCTCGTGGCTCGGTCCCCTTAAAACAAACCACCTGCTAGGTCCTCCCACCGCGCTGCTAGGTCCTCCCACCGTGCTGCTAGGCCCTCCCACCGTGCTGCTAGGCCCTCCCACCGTGCTCCTAGGCCCTCCCACCGTGCTGCTAGGCCCTCCCTGGAGCCCCTATACCCGGACATGGACCCCCCCGCCCCACGCAGCCGCACCTCTCCGCCGGGGGACGAGGCACCACCGTCGAAACCTTGGGGGACGCGATGCCCGCCTCCAAGTCGCGGCTCAGTCGGGGGTAAGCGCGAGCAGCCCCACCTCCCCATCCGGGGCTCAAACCGCCTGGGCTCAAGCCCCCTCCTCCACCTCCCGGGCTCAAGCCCCCTCCTCCGCCGCCCGGGCTGAGGCCGCCGTAGTCGCCGTAACCCGCTCGGGTGAAGGCCGCAGCGGCGGTCACACCCGAGGGCTTGCTCCAGCGCTTGGCCACACGATTGAACAAGGTGGGCGGCGGCGCCTGGGCGATAACCGCCTCCCTGCAAGGCCACAAGGGGTGGTGATGCGTGGCGGTTCGGGAAAGACCAACGGAACGGCGGAGGAGAAGGCGGGTGTGTGAGGACAGGGCTCGCGTCATGCCGCGCGGTGTCGTTGCATGGGACGGAGGTGTATTTGTGTGAGGCATCCGTGGCCCCACGGCCGACAAACCAAAGGGCGATGACGGTGGGGCGGGGGTCATCGTGCAAGCGGTGGGGGTTCGAGGGTGCAAGCGGTGGGGGGGGGGTCTAGCAGGGCAGCGGGCGGCAGCGGGCGGCAGCGGGCGGCAGCGGGCAGCTAAAGAGGTGGCGCGCACACACACCGCCAAGCCAGCGAGCCAGCTACCCCTCTGGGCAGAGGGCAAACACACACACGCACACACACACACATATACACACAGCATATTTAAAACACATATACACACATACACACACACACGCGGACGGCCAAGCCGCCTGGCTTCTCACCTCGCTTTGAGTTGCAGGTGGAGCGCCTTCGCGATGAGGGCGGTCTGGCGCGTGAAGACACCCGTCTTGAGGGCGCGCTTGAGGACCTCCTGCAGCCAGCCAGCAGTACGACACCGAGCGGGTCAGGAAGGTGCGCACGTGCTGCAGGGTTTTGTGGCCCCCGCACGGCCCTGAGTAGGGCACTCCTGGCACACTGCTATTGCTCTTTCAGGATGGCACTTGCTGCGCGCCGCAAACTCCCGAGGGGCTGCTTGGGGAGGAAGGCGCAAACACCGCTAACCCCATAACCGTCATGTTCTAGAATGATCCCAGCAGGCGAGCAGCGGCCGCACCTTTGGGCAGTGGGACCCAACGGGGGTGATCAGAGCGTAGAGCGGCAGCACGTAGAGGCACGAGTGCACGAGGATGAGGATGTCGGCAGCCAGGAGCACAAGCACCGACCACTCGGGCACCCCCTTGAATACCCACTTCTCTTGGTAGCCCTGTGGTGTGGGTTTGGGAGGCGCGGGGGAGGGGGCCGGGGGGTTACGGTGGGTTGGTGGACGGGGAGGGACGAGGGAGAGAGGGCCGCCCTGCGACGTGGGACGGCAGCAGGCGGCTGAAAGGCATCGCGCGATCAAACGAACCACCAAATACCGTACACGACAGGATACGACGCGTGCGTATGACACATGTACGACATAGTACTGAATACGACGTCAACGCATTTCGCCCAAGTGCGGCGTCGTCGAAGATTTGCAGCGAATACGACGTCGTATGTACTATGTAGAATACAGGCTTCGAACGGAATCCGTAGCCAGCATGCAACGGGCATTGCGACGTACACGTGTGCAAGTATATGGATATGGAGATCAAGCGAGGTTACCGACCGCCCCGCCTGCAGGCAGTACACCCTCTCCACTCCGTGCCTTGGGCGGTACTCCGTACCAGGATCAGTGAGAAGATCAGCATGGCGATGGACAGACTGTTCTCGTAGTAGGCCCAGTTGAAGAGGTAGGAGATAACCTTGGGGTTGTTGAACCAGAAGAAGTAGGCGGCGTCCATGTTCTGCGAGATGCAGGGCCCCGGAGGGAGGGTTGGGCGCTGAAACCTAGCGGCACTCGTGTCCAGGGAGGGCCCCCACAGAGCAACCCCAAACGACCATTTCTCGTCCATCTCGGCAACAAAACCCAGTCCATCGCCTCTATTTTCTCGTGTTTCGTGATGGATCATGAGCTCCGCCCCTACGCTTGGGTGCCCCTGCCCTCTTCGGTGCTCACGCTCACCTCGAAGCCTTTGTGCGACGCGAGCACGTTGCGCACCCGCTCCAACCAGTGGTCGCTCATCTTCCGCTGTAGCTTGTTATGTCCTCGGATCTTGCCCTTGACGTTGTCAGCTGCGCTGGACAGCGCCAGCTTCGCCTTGTCCACACCCGCGCCCAGATTATCCGCTAGGTCCTGAACAGGCGCCGGCAGCGGCATAATCCGACGTCCCGCCCACGGCTTGGGAATGCATGGAGGCCAGCAGTGGCCACCGTGCCCACCATCGCTGTCGCTGTCGTCATTGTGGTGGTAGCCGCTGTGGTGGTGGTGGTGGTGGTGGTGGTGGTGGCCGCTCTCCTGGTTGTGCAGGTTGTGGTGGTTCTGCTCGCCCGGCATCGCGTGCTGCCGCTTCGCCTCAGTTGCCAGATCGCGCCAAATGCCGCCAGCGGCCAACCCAGCGGCGTTAATGTTGTCAGCGGCGGCGCAGCCGCCGTCCGGACCGGCGGCGCTGTTGGCGCCGTTGAGACCGCCGCCGCCAGCGGCGGCGGCGGAGCCGCCGCCGTTAGGGGCGGCGGCGGCGGCGCCCGCGGCGGCCGCAGGGACCAGGACGTCGTCTCGTCCCACGCCCACGCCGTCGGAGCCCTCGCACACGGGACCGCCGTAGCCGTCGTCCCAGCTGCGCACACTCACCGGACTGGGAGGCGCCTCCGCCCGGTCCGAGCAGCCCTCCGGGATGGTGCTGCCGGTGCCGCGATGCTGCGGCTGCGCCACCACAGTCGCCCAGCGCCCGCCCTCTGACGCGACAGGGGCGGCGTCGCCGCTGCCGTGTGACGCCAGCACCTGCAGGCGCAGGTGCGCCGGCGGCGGCGGCGCCGCCGGCGGCGCCGCCGGCGCCGCTGGCGGCGCCGGCATCGTCGCGGAATCCTCTTGCACCGGCTCCGCGCCGGTTCGGCTTCCCCTCGCTGAGCCCAGTGCCGAGCGGTCCAGGATGGCGCTCGGCTGGCGAGACGCGGGGTCGCTGTCAGGGGCCGAGGGCGCCAGCGACCCTAACGAGGTGGTGCTGCCGAAGGCGCCGCCCTTCATTCGTGCGCCAGCCGCGTTGGCGCTGGGAGTGCGGGAGGTCAGCTCCGCAGGCGATGCCACGTCGCGGCTGCCGATGCGCGTCGCCGTCTTGTTAAGGTCGGCGGCGCTGCCGCCAAAGCCGCTGAATGTGCCTTCCAGCTCGGCCACGTCGCCGCCGTACAGTACCATTGCCTCGTCGTCATCCAGCTCTCCCGCTGACGGCGGGCTTCCAGCTGACGGCGCCGCCGACGGCGGCCTTCCCGCTGACGGCGCCGCCGACGGCGGCCTTCCCGGCTGAGTCGCGTGTTGCCCATCCGCGGCCTCCTCCCGCCCAGCTGGCGCCTTGTAACGTGCAGCACCCCATGTATCCACGTCAGCGTCGTACTCCGCGCCCTCCGCTTCCTCCTCCACGGGCGCAAGCCCGGGCACCTTGTTCGATCCGGCATGCGACAGCCGCCGCCCCTCCGCCACCCCTGGAGTGACGTCTGGCAGAGTCGCCTCGGCACGTGCCGACCCCATTGGCAGCGCCGACGGAGGAGCCGCTCCAGGGAAGGCATCGGCATCGATGGAGGACGAGCGTACGGCCGCCAGGCCGATCTCCTCGCCGCGGTAGCTGTCGGCGCCGCCTAGGTCGCCGCTGGTGCCAAAGGACGCCGCCGACCGGACAGCGGCGCCGCCGCCACCGCCGACGCTGCTGCCGCTGAGAGGCCGCAGGGTCATGTCGGGCGGGGTCGAGGGAGGGTGCTGCACGGGCCAGATGCCCTCGGCGCCGGAGGCGCTGTGCATGGAGAAGACCGAGGTGAGGGAGCGCTGCGGCAGCTCCGCCACGGAGGGCGCCGGCAGGGGGGAGTCCAGGGAGGGCGCCTCCAGGATGTACGACATGCTGGGCAGCAGCACGCGCCCCACGTCGGAAGGCGGCGCCGGCGACTCCACCGCCTCGTCGTCGTCCGCAAAGTCGATCTCGGCGCCCTCCGCGGCAGCGGCGTCGGCGGCGTCAGCCGGCGGCGGCGGCGGCGGCGCCTCCGTTGGAGTCCCCGCCAAGGACATGGTCGCGGCCTCCTCCAACGTCATCCAGTTGCCGCTCTCGCCCAATCGTACGACACGCAGGCCGCTGCGCGGCCTGTACGAATCCGGCGACGCTGCCAGGGTTGGCGTGGAGGGCCTGGGCGACAGCGATGAGGCCTCGGGCACCAGAAGATCCAGGTTCGACCCCGCGCTGCCCTCCGCCATCAGCTGCGCGTCCTGCGGGGGTCCCGCCTCGGTGACCATCGGCTGGCCTTCCTCACCTGCCTGGCCCTCCGCCGCCTGGCCTTCCGGCCTTCGGCGCTCCGTCACCACCTGGCCCTCCCTCACCTCCTGGCCCTCCGGCAGCAGCGCAAAGGCCTCACCCGAAGGACTCACCGCCAACACGACGGCATCGGGCGGCGGCGGCGGCGGCGGCGGCGCCGCCGCCCAGCCGGGCAAGTGCGCTTGCCCCGGCGGCAGCAGCGCGGAAAGGGAGTCGTACACGGAGAGCAAGTCGATGCCCCCCGTCCCCTCAGACGGCGACTGCTGCATCTGGTACAGCGCAAACACTGACTTGTAGGCCGGTGGACCGCTAGGAGCCGGCTCCTCGGGAGCCGGCGCCGGCGGCGGCGGCTCGACGTCTGGCACCGACGGCTCGGGCGCCGGCGACGGTGGCGGCGGCTCCGAGCTCTCAGGCCCAGGGGTCGGCGGCTCCGCTTCCGGCGACTCCGGCGGGTGGTCCGCCTGGCCCTTCTTAGCCTTCTTCTTCTTTCGTGGACCGAAGAAGCCAATGTTGGGAAGCGCGGCATTGAAGCGGGGGAAACGGGGGAGGATCGGCATGGCCGCCGGCGGCGGCGGCGGCGCCGCCGCCGCCGCCGCCGCCCCGAAGTTGGACTGGGGCAGCATGTCGACGCCGACGCTCAACCCCGTGGCGCCGACAGAGGGCCGCGCGGCGCCGGCGCCGCTGACGCGGCTGACGGGGCCGACGATCATGGTTGCATTGTTCGTACAAAGCACGTCGCCCGCCTCCGCCGGCTTGCGCGCCAACATGGTCTTGGAGAAGTCCTCGTCGCCAATCCGGAGTCCCGTCATGATCTGCCTCGCCGACATGCACCGCCGCACCGGCTTCTTGTACGGCATGTTCTGCCGCATGAACGCCGCCGCCGCGGCGGCGGCGTTCAGCGCCGCCTGCCCCGCCGCCAACTCGGCGGCGGTCGGGCCGCCGCCGCCGCCGGTGGGTGACATCACCGCCCCCGAGATGCGGGTCGCGTTCAAGCGGCTGCCCTGCTTAACGATGCCCTGGGGTGTCCGCCCGACTTCCGCCGACCGGGGCGTGTCGATCAGCTTGCGCACCTCCTCCGATTTGCGATTGGGCCTTATGGACGCCAAGAAACCTGCCACCACACCCACGGCGGCGGGGCTGGCGGGCCGCTCGGCGGCGGCAGCCGCTGCCGCCAGCAGCTGCTGCTGCTGCTCCGCCGCGTGCGCCACCGCCAGATCTGCGGTCGCAAGAGCGCCCTGAGGGGTGCAGGAGTTCAGGGGCTCAGGAGTTCAGGGGCTCAGGAGCAAGCGACGCGCATATCCGCGGGTTTTGGGGCTTAGGGTCCAAACGCTTCTTGGGACATGCCGATTGAAACGACGCCAAAAGCAAGGTGAGCCGAGTGGAAGAACCCATAACACCACCCACCCACCCACCCACCCACCACACACACACACACACACACTCCTTCTCGGCTCAGCTCAGCATATTTAAAACACACACAAAGCACGTACGAACAAAAACACAAAGTCACGTGCCGCCGCTCCGAGACCGGCCCACCTCCATCTGCTCCAAGGCCTCCGTCGTGCGCGAGGTAGCCACACCGCACAGCATAAGGCCCGCGTTGCGCCGGGACGCGACCCGTTTGGTGCTGCTTGCCCAGTTGGCCGCCAAAGCCACTGCGGCCAGTCCGGCCCTGCTGGATGGCCTCATGCTGGCGGCCAGAGCCTGTGGTGAGGCGCCGATACCCGGCCTGACTGCGGAGACGGGCCTCATGCTGGCACTCATGGCAGGCGGGGAGGCGCCGATGCCCGGCCTGACCGGGGATATGGGCCTCATGCTGGCACCTAGGTCCAGGGGTGACACTCCAGTGCCGGGCCTAGCAGCGGAGGGAGGCCGCATGCTGTCCCTCATGGCAGGTGACAAGGCGCCGACGCTCGGCCTGACGGCCGATGTGGGTCGCATGCTGGCGGTCAGTGCCAGGGGCGCAGCGCCAATGCCGGGCCTAGCAGCGGAGGGAGGCCGCATGCTGTCCCTCATGGCAGGCGACAAGGCGCCGACGCTCGGCCTGACGGCCGATGTGGGTCGCATACTGGCGCTCAGGCTGGCGGGAGTGGCGCCAATGCCCGGCCGGGCAGCGGAGGGAGGCCGCACGCCGGCGTCCGTAATAACTCCCGGACTCAACGCACCGCTACCACCACCACCAATGGCGGCGGACCCCGGCCGCGAGACCGCGGCCGGGCTGGCGGCGGCGGCGGCGGCGCCGCCGCCGTCGTCTCCTGGCGCCGCCGCCGCCGCGATGCTGTCGCCCCCGTCGCCCCTTCGGTCCGTCTCCCCCGCTGACGTAGGGCGCGGTGTGGCGAAGGGGCTGGGAGCGGTCACGGACCCGGGACTGATGACGGCGCCGGGCATCGTCATGGAGCCGGGGCTGGGCGTGGTTTCGGAGCGGAGGGGCTCCGAGTCTTGCTGCGAGGCCTGGGGCCGCGGCGTGCCCAGTGCCACTGGTGGGGCCCCCCACCTGGGAGGCGCAATGCCAAGCAGCAGGCTGGGGGACGGCAGCAGCTTGGGCGAAGCGCCGGCGACGACGCTGCCGTCGCCGGGGGTTAGATCCTCTGCGGCGTCTTCATCGTCAGGATGCTCCGAAACCCTCTCCGACTCCTCGGGGTGAGGCTCGGGCGGAGGCGCCTCGGGCTGGGGGCCGGTTGCGCAACGGTGCGGCAGGGTCAGGACAAGTGAGCGGTCGTCAACGGTACGGCAGGGGCAGGGCAGGTGGAGCGGTCAGCAAGCAGGCGGCGTGAGGTGAGGAGGCGACCGACGCAGTTGCAGGGGCGAACAAATAGGCGAAAGCCATCCACTTAACCCGTCGATTCCCATCCCATATCCCCTCCCATATCCCCTCCCACTTCCCATACCATTTCCCATACCCCATGACATGCCCCGACCCCCATGACGTTCAAGCTCCGCCATCCGCAATCCCCGCCCAGCCTACCAGCAACGGCATTGCCGCCATGGTCCGCAGCAGATCGAGCGCCTCCTGCCTGCTGGTCAACGCCGTGATCGCCGCCACCTGCGCCGCCACCTCCACTCCGGCGCCGGCGGGAAGCGCCTCATCGAGCACGTGCGCGCCGCCAGCCGGTACGATGGCGACGGTGGCGCCGCCGCCGCCCTCGCCGCCGTCGCCGCCGCCACCCTCGCCGTCGGCTTGGGTGCCGTCGGGGGCGACGACTGCGTCACCCAATGCGTCGGCGAGGCCGGAGAGACTCAGGCGGCGCCGCGCAGGTCCGGTGCGCTGGAGGGCCTTGGGTTCCATCTCCATGCGACCGAAGAGCACTGAGTCGCCGTACTTGATGGCCACCTGGTGACATGTCAGTTCGCGACGGCAGCACAACATCACGGGTTTACCAGTTGTGCAAGACCAAGCGGTCCGTCGCTCGCCACGTGACTGACTATCATTTGTACAACAGCTGACGCGACCACAAGGTCCCTGAGCGAGCGGCCGAGCGCGAACAAACGTACGAACGTATGGGCGGTCGTACCTGCATACCCAGGAGCGCTGTGACAGAGACCAGCTTGGCGCCCACCACAAGCATCAGCCCCGCCACCAAAAGGTACGACCAGAAGGGCACGTACGACGGCGTAGGCAGCACCAGAAACAGCGTGGCGATCATCCACAGGGGCCAGGAGGCGTGCACCTGTACGACCAGCCGCGGCACAAGTCCAGGGAGGGTCGGAGGTTGGCTGCGCAGGAGGTGCGGCAGCCAACCGGCCCTTGAAGGCCCTCGCCCCCCGAACCCCCAAAACTGTAACCTTATAATCAGAACCAGCAGCCAGCCCCTCGAGCAGTGCGCTCCCTCCCCTCCCCTCCCCTCCCCTCCCCTCCCCTCCCCTCCCCTCCCCTCCCCTCCCCTCCCTCCCCTCCCCTCCCCTCCCCTCCCCTCCCCTCCCTTCCTGCCCCTCCCAACTCACCGCATGCGCCAATTGGCTCTCCATGCCTGCCAATGGCAGGAGAGAGGGGAGCACACGCGGGTTGGTTGGGGTTGCAAGGAAAACCCGTGTACGAAAGGAAAACCGTGGGGTGGGGTTGGGGTGGGATGTTGAGTACGGCAGGCCCGGCGGAGATGGATGGATGTGAGGCGGCATTTCGTTCGGGTCGGTTGCCAGCCTCCCCCAGACCGATGCGATGTGCGGCAGCATCCCTCAGTGGCATCCCTTAGAGGGGGCGCAGGGCGTGCCGCTCGCACGCCGCCGCCATTGTCAGTGCTCCCAGCAAGCCGATGCCGCGTCCTCACTACATTACCTCGTTTCTCACTACAGGAAATCGCTTTCACACTATATGAACTCGTTTTCACACTGCATGACCTCGTTTTCACACTACATGACCTCGTTTTTTCACTATATGAACTCGTTTTCACACTGCATGAACTCGTTTTCACACCACATGAACTCGTTTTCACACCACACGAACTCGCATTCCGCGTGATGTCCCATGCTACATCTCCACCGGCACGCCCTCCCTCGAAGGCAGTGCGCGGTGACAGGGCCTTAGGGCCAATGGTTCCTCCTCCCCCTGAGTCCTTCCCGATCCCCCAAACCTCGGAACCACTGGCCCAGCCGGCCCTCGTACCATTTGTCACAAGGACGTGGTAGTCGAAGTCGTACGTAAGGCCCATTTTCTCTGCGCACACATGGGGGGGACAACGCCGTACGGCAAATGAAACAGACCGCATTCACAGGCTGCTCCCACTCCCCACGAATGCGCAAAGATGCAGCGCGGGAGGGGCTTGGCACGCCAATCCGAAGTAGTTGCACGCCGCATTTCTTCCGGGGTTCCCCAAACCCGTTCCGCGGGATAGCCCCAGCCCCAGCCCTTCACCCAAACTCAACGAACCCGGTTTGTCACGAAACCCAGTGCGTGAAACCGAAAAATTGAAAAACACACAATTCGAAAGAACCCTAGGAACCGCGCGGCCCTCCGCCCCGTCTCCCTCCCCCCTACCCCACCCCCGACACGCACCGATGAACAGCAGTCGAACGTTGTGGTACATGGGCTGAGACACAGACACCCGGAACTGCGCCGTCGTGGAGGTCACCAGCGCCTTAAAGTGAGCCACGACATCCAGGGGGGAGCGGTGGCCCGACATGGTGGCCAGGGCGGAAGTGCACATGGAGCGAATCAGGGAGCTGCGGGGGGCGGAGGGGGAAGGGGCGCGCCAGGGTTTAGTGGGTGTCTTCCACACTGCGCGCGGTGCGGGGAACGGGCGGCCCCGCGGGAGAGTCCATAGGTAGGGTCGGCAGGTATGCGAGGGGCGGAGGGCGGCTGGGCACGAGCCGAGGCCTAGCAGGCGCGCTGTTCGCAGCTCGCGCGGCAAACCAAGTGTGAGCGGCCGAGTGCTGAGCGGGTGGTGTTGTGGGTGGTTCTGAGCGGGTGGTGTTGTGGGTGGTTCTGAGCGGGTGGTGTTGTGGGTGGTTCTGAGCGGGGGGGGGGGGGGGGGGGGGGGGTGGTGTTGTGGGTGGTTCTGAGCGGGTGGTGTTGTGGGTGGTTCTGAGCGGGTGGTGTTGTGGGTGGTTCTGAGCGGGTGGTGTTGTGGGTGGTTCTGAGCGGGTGGTGTTGTGGGTGGTTCTGAGCGGGTGGTGTTGTGGGTGGTTCTGAGCGGGTGGTGTTGTGGGTGGTTCTGAGCGGGTGGTGTTGTGGGTGGTTCTGAGCGGGTGGTGTTGTGGGTGGTTCTGAGCGGGTGGTGTTGTGGGTGGTTCTGAGCGGGTGGTGTTGTGGGTGGTTCTGAGCGGGTGGTGTTGTGGGTGGTTCTGAGCGGGTGGTGTTGTGGGTGGTTCTGAGCGGGTGGTGTTGTGGGGTTGGGGGTGTTGTGGGTGGTTCTGAGCGGGTGGTGTTGTGGGTGGTTCTGAGCGGGTGGTGTTGTGGGTGGTTCTGAGCGGGTGGTGTTGTGGGTGGTTCTGAGCGGGTGGTGTTGTGGGTGGTTCTGAGCGGGTGGTGTTGTGGGTGGTTCTGAGCGGGTGGTGTTGTGGGTGGTTCTGAGCGGGTGGTGTTGTGGGTGGTTCTGAGCGGGTGGTGTTGTGGGTGGTTCTGAGCGGGTGGTGTTGTGGGTGGTTCTGAGCGGGTGGTGTTGTGGGTGGTTCTGAGCGGGTGGTGTTGTGGGTGGTTCTGAGCGGGTGGTGTTGTGGGTGGTTCTGAGCGGGTGGTGTTGTGGGTGGTGCTGAGCCGGTGCGCTGGGCGCGTGGTTCTGAGCGGGTGATGCTGAGCGGGTGGTGCAGTGGTTGGAGAGCTCGTCCACCATCCAGATCCCGCTCTGCTCGCAACGTCTGTTCAGCTCCTAGCTATCCTGCTGTTCCGCTGCTTCGCTGCGGTGCGCCAGCTCCAGCCCCAGCCCCAGCTCCGGCGCCGCTGTGCCGTGAAGGCCCCCAGCCTGCCTGCCTCCGCGTCCGTCTGCCTGCCCACTGATCCGGCAACTGCCGCGGCTGCCGCCGCCGATGCTACCCTCCGCGTAGCTGGCTCAGCCCAGCCCTGGTCAGCCAGCAGCCGAGAGCGGCTCCAGGCTCCACCCCGCTCGCTGCCGCGTCCGGCACTGCCCGCTGAGGAGTTGCCCCCTCCCGACGCCACCACCACCACCACCCCCACCGCCCCCCTCCGATCCGCGGTGCCCCACCGCCCGCCCTCCTTTTGCAGCAACGCCCAGCCCACGCGAAGCTGTACGACAACAATACACCTGCTGGTCTCCGGCGCTGGCTATTAATTGCGGGTGAGACCCCATCGCTCCAGGGTTGCTTCCGGGGGCAATGTTCTGCCTGTGCGAGCGGTCCCGGACCCACCGGGACACTGTCTCCTGCATGACTTTGACGTCACCCGAGCTGGACTTGGCTTCCGCAAGCGCCTCATCTTCCCACTTCCGCCAGGTGCCGACCTGGGCGTAAGAAGAGTGTCCGGGTGTGGATCAGGGCTATGGTATAGGGAGCCGGCGAGGGCGAGAGGACGACTGGCGTGGTCAGCTTGCGTGCCTGAAGCGCTTCAGATACGGTGATGTGCGTGCGCCGAAAGCAGGCATGGGTGGTGGGGCGGGCACTTAGCAGTGTGTATAATACTGTACAGTGCACGCTGTCGGGAATGACAGACAACCCGAGCCGATGATCGGGGACAGCAGCTGGTGGTGGGTTGCTGTCGAGAGTTTGGTGCTGCATGACGACGCCTTCAATGGCCGCAAAACATTTCGAAAATGGCGCCACCGCGGTAACTGGGGCAACAACTCTGTCGCATCCCGTGCCAGGGGTCCGCCCATTGCTGCCGACCTTATGGAGTGTGAGGGCAATGGTGATGGCGCAGTAGCAGATGTGTGTCACGGCCACCGCAAAGATGAAGTAGTGGGTTTCGTGTTGCACCGACACCGGCCAGAGCGGCTCCTTCCCATAGCCGCAGTGGTCGGATAGACCGTACTTCAATTTGTATTTGTAGTAGGTCGAACCCGACGTGTTTGGGATGCATATCATTGCGAGGTACTCCTGGCGTTAGGGGGTGCGAAAAGAAGGGTTTTGAGGGTTTGAAGGGATTGTTGAGATGAGGGCTGGGATGTCTGCTTTGCCGACAAAAAAGGAGGAGGAGAGGCGCGTGCGTTTTGGGCGGATGGGCACGCCGTTGGGGTAGTCAGCGCAGCCATGTTAGAGGCTTATTTACACGAACCCCTATGACATTTGAAAGAGCTTGATCATAATTGATCTGTGCCACAGGGAATCGAAAATGGAGAATGCAGAGAGTGGTTCGTAATCGAGTAGGGCTGAAGAAGGCCGCGCGCAGGCGTGGCGCGCGTTGGGACTTCTAGGTACACCGAGCAATGAGTTCCTATAATAGGTACGTCTTGTTGGGTAACGTACGCCGCCCAGCGCGCTTCCGCTGATAGGCAGGGAATCCAACAGGCGGAAACCATAGGCAGCCACAGCCAGCAAGCTCGTGAGTGATACCAAAAAGCTCCATGGGAAATAGAGGACTCGCCGCAAAAGGTAACTTATGGCGCAAGGGCCGCACCTTCAAAAAACTTGCAAACCAGAAATGGGCGACCGCTGGCGCTTACCTGAGTGACGCTGAGCGTTAATGATAAGAAGCCAAGATAGAGCAGCTCATTCTTCAGTGCTCTAAAAGCCGTAAGAAGTCCCTTTCGCTTTTTAAGGCGCTTCTCCACGGTATCAATCAAGCCCTCGAATGAGAGCGTAATAAAGATGAAACTGACAAGAAGGAGGGCAACGCGCCATCCTTCGATGCCAGTGACGCCTGGACCAGCAGCCATTTCGTCGGAGCTGCTAGGTTCCTAGGAGAACGATGTGCGCCCAGGCGCACACAATCCTTAAATATCCAGGGTATTGAGAACGAGTGAACCCATCCTCTGTGCGTGATGTGGTCCCGACTCCCGGCTCAGCTTCGCGGCCGCGAAGGTCGCTAAAATATTCTATGCCGCGTGTCTGCTACAGCCAATGAATTTGGCAAAGTAGGGTACCATCGGCTGTGTGCCAATCAGAGTGAAAGTGACAAATGAGATCCATTGTGGTCGAGCGCAGTTCCAAGGGTTGCAACACCTCGAAGGTACGGTCGCACGGCAGCCCGACGTCCGAAATATATTGACGTGCACAAGCTCCATTTGTGACCCTGTATTGCTGCAACTAGCAGCAAATAAATGTTCTAAACTACCGGTAGTAATTGCCTGGGTACAAACCTAAGGAGCGTGAGCCGTAAAGCGGCTAGACCCTGCTTGACGTTGGGCAGCACGCAATTCATAGCGTGGCCATAAAGGATCTGAATTTAGTTATGCAGTGGAACCGCATGTAGTGCATCGGACCGCGCTACCACGTAACCATACTTGCCCTTCCGAGCGCTGCCCCTCCTCGCTGTAAGCAAAGGCGTGATGCATAGGACCGGCTGTAATTGGCAAGGATGAGTATTCCCTATTTTGATTTTGAAGTAAGGTGGAAAGGGTAGTGTGAAATTACGGCACGCACCGTTTTGTGACGTTTTGCGTTGCGAGACACGGGCCGTCGTTACATAGGTATTACTTCCATTTCGAAGGATACGGATTGTAGTTAACGGTATCATGGTTCTACGTCGGCTCTTTAGTTTTGTCCTATGGGGCCCCCGCTTGATTGCACCGTGTACTATGCGGTTTGGCCCCCGTACCTCGCTCCCCACCTAGTGTAGCCACCCTGCGTAGCACCCGCACAAGTTCCCTGGCCAGGCCTTGCCGTCCCTCACTTAGTAGCAAGGACACGGGACTTCGTCGAGGCGGATCTAGGGCACTGGTGCATGCAGCTTGTGGCCGATGCACCAAACTCAGACGGCCGGACCCTGGTAGCTGCGCGCACTCTGCCCAACAGCGTTCATTGGACGCGCGATGACGGCGTGGATGGCTGGATGTACCCTGACGTACGGATGGACAAGCAACCATCGCATCCTCGATCCAGTGACCTGCCTGAGAGTCGTTTTCGTTCTGGCCTGTACGGATGCGTCCCAGCCTCTGCGATTGCGTTTGTACTAGTGCACCTTCACCTTAGGCTAGTTCATGGTTCATGGTGCCTGCTTGGATGGCACGAAGCGCATGCCGCATCCCGTCGCACCCGCCCATTGAGTAGTGTTTGCTTATGCAGTTGTGCTGCACCGGAAGCTAGCCGGTCGTCTGTTACCAGGAACTGTATACAAAAAGTGTTTGAATGAATGCACTCATAGGAAAGGAGGTTAGGATAGAACGGGCGAGTACATAGGACGGGCTCAACGCCTTCAGGAGTCACGATCAACCGTCATTGGCAACTCAACCGGTCCATATGAAAATACAGCATAACAACGAGCATGTGGGCCCGATGTGGATCAGAGAAGGTAGGCCCATTTGAGATCCGCACGTATGGGTGGTACTGGTAGGCGCTGGGTAGGTAACGGAAGATGAGAACGGACGGAGAGCGATGCGAAGCGCCCAGGAATGTCAATACTACCCGTTACATGCATTCATACCTCGACATGATTCGGACAGGGTCGGATGCCAACCAACCGACGTTTCTGAGCGCAGCGACCGCTGACGGTATTTCGACTGTTGGTGTTCTATGACCCAGAACGGCATTAGCTTTGGCAATGCTAATCGTCGGCCTTTATTTCAGAAAAGTAAACAGGTAGAAAAAAGGCTTTACCACACATCGATCAATGTCCTGGCTCTGGATCAGGGAGTCTCACCTGAGATATCGCTGCACCACTGGGCCATGCTGCCCCTGGGCCCGCCTGTGTGGGCGCCGCTGACACTGCAAGGGTGTGTTGTCCTCTAACCGCGCTGTCCTCTCTGGTGACACCCACTTGCTTCTTGTGCGCTTTTGCCAGCTTGCCATGCAAATCCTGCAGAATAGGCCAGCCATCAACCTTGTAGCCTTTCGGCATCCCGACAAAATGCCAGTGTATGTATTCATGCATGTTCGGTGCGTTTCTACATACAGACCCTGCTAGGGCATCGGATTCCTTGCTTCCATGCTAGGGCATCGGATTCCATGCTTCCAGGGCGTCCAGCACGGAAGGCCCTTAAACACCCTACGTACTTCCCCACCTACCCCATATCAATCTGTTTCCAGCACTATCGAAGCACCTGGCACGGAATACTCCGGAATTATTACTATATATCTTCCGCACAAACCAACACCTTCGCCAATATACTGCTCACCAAATTTAGGGCGTTCGCCGCATCACGCGTCAATGCGTGATTTCAACGCATTGCACTTTATTCCTCAATGAGCCCTAATATGTCTGCACCTAGCACATCCACACACGCTTGCGTCGACGCTGCTGCTTGCAAAGCATTACTCTTGTTCACTTGGGCCACGTGCCACATTAGGCGGCCGCAACGATTCGATGCACATGCCTGACCGCGTCAGTAGCTTTGCACTTTAGCTTAAGTTCTATAGAACCAATCTACCAACCTAACTAGACCACCTCAACATGACAGCGTGCATCCTCCACAATACTCACTTGCACACACTAACACTGGCCTCCTGACGAACACGGTATGGGATTGTTCCCATGGAGCCGGGCACCATCCACCCCCAGCAGCGATCGATGCTGCTGGTGGCAGCAGCGAAGCGGACGGTGGCAGCAGGGTGAAGGGTGACGTCGATGTGGAGGACAGCCGGGGCGGTGTGAGCGACGCGACTGGCAACCCAGGTGATCAGCCAGGCCCCAACAGCAGCGATGGCGAAGGCAGTGAAATCACGGTCAACCGCGTCGGCGATGAGCTGGGCGACTTGCCCGATGACAGCAGTGATGACAGTGGGTTGGCTGGACGACGAGGCCGCCATGCGAATCGCACAGACCATAGGCCATCACGAAGTCGAGCGGCTCGCTGCGCATGCAGCCAGGACAGCTTGTCGTACTTCATGGAAACACAGTGCATGCCGGCGACGCAGGGAAGGCTGGGTCATGGACCCCACGGCTCTACATCCATGTGCAAGATCGCCCACTGAAGAACGTCACCTTCCCCCTGGCCATGCATGAGACGTTTGTGGCGGCGAAGTTTGGCAAGTGGACCTCACATTAGGGCCATTGCCACAGGACAGTGCGTAATCAAAGGTGAAAGTAAGCCGGGCCCATATAGCGAGTAGTGAAGGTCCTACGAAACCAGCGCGCCGTCAACTAACTTGTTTGCTGTTTGTCAGCTTGTTTGCTGCTTGTCGGTAGTGGTTGGTGCATGTGACTACTGGCGTGCGCATATGGTAGATATGGGCTGGGGTGCTCCACATCGCACTCACCGCCGAGCGCGCGATTGTTTATGCACCATAACCACCATCTCACATAGTCGGGCAAAATACTACATTTGGGGTGGCCGTGGGGCAGGGGGGCGCCACTGGTGCTGAGGGGGCGCCACGTACGTGCTACCAGGGCCCCTGGCCCTTCACGACTCATTCCAGCCGAACTGTAAAGCACATCCTCCTGCAGCCCAGTCTACAATTCCACCGCAGGCAAAGTACATGCATGTCATTGAATGCCCTAGCCCAGAAGCTGTTGGCGGTGGGTTGTTTATGGTGCAATTAAGCACAGCCAACGAACACAGAAGTGAATCTACGCAATATTACACCATAACCATCGTCGATAGTCACACCAGCGGTGAACACAAGAAGGACGGCACCGGCAATTTCTTACCACTAAGTTATTAAGAAAGGGTATTGCAGCTACCGTGTTGCTTAGCGTTGCTTAGCATTTTTCTTTGCTAAGAGAGCGTTAAGCCGGTTTCCGTGCGTGCTCAGCAGCCCTTGAGTCTGCTTAGCGGGCCCGCCCTCCTGCCGTTTCTCAGCCTGTTAAGCTGCTAAATCACTGATTTAACCCATATAGCCGTTTGGTAGGGCCTCCAGCAGGCCCGCTGCAATGGCCTGCTTAAAAATGGGCCCGCCCTACCTCGCCTTTCGGCCCGCCCTACCTCGCCTTTCGGCCCGCCCTACCTTGCCTTCCGGCCCGGGTAAAGCTGTCCTTTCGACCCCTTCTGCCCGGTCCCCAGCACTCGTGCAAGTAGCGTCTACGTACGTACGTGTGGCCAAAGCCGGGCACACCGCACACGACCGTTCGTCCGTTCCGTCCAGTCAAAGCTTCGCCGCGATAAACATATACCGGTACTATCATGTATGCTCTGTATGTTACGCCGTGGTTCTACTACTGCACGCGCTCCCTTTCCCTGCGACGCCCAGCCCGCTGCCCTCCATCGCGCATTGCCCGAACGTCATTATATATATAACGGTTCGAGTCAAACAAAACGCATGATCAGTCGGCGACGAACCTGCACCAGCAGGGAATGCCTACCGTTGAAGGTACGATGGCGCTGCTGGGCTCAGTTCCCCGTCTCTCACGCACACCCGGGCGTCCTGCCTTGCACTGGTGGCAGCAGGCGCTTGGCGTTTCAGCCGTCACGCCATGGGCGAGGCCGTGCGGAGTCCTCTCCACCAGCCGGCTGCCGCCAGCGGCCAGCTGTCGTACGTCTCCATGCCCGCCCTCACCCGCATCACGGGCACCGTGGACATCAATACAAGGGTTTCTAAATGTATAGTCCATCAATATAAGGGTTTCTTAATGCCTAGCCTAAGGCATCAATACAAGGGTTTATTAATGTCCGCGAGATTAAGACCCTCTCCACGAGGTTAAGACCCTCTGTTATCCATACATCTGGAAACGCAAAGCCTCGTAGTACCGGGTGAGCCCTCGTCAAGGGCTTGGCAGCTTCATCTGACGAGTGAACCCTCTCAAGACACACAGACAACCTAACGCTGTTGATCGGCAGCTACGCAAACCGACTCCACGCGCGAGCTCGCTCGACATTGAAAACCCCAAACCCGCGTTTCGGAGCACGTGGGAGCCCTCGGGTGTCTACTCGAGGGCGGGGCAGCCTGCTGGACCCCGCGAGCGCCCGTCCGCAGCATCAAAGGCGGGTCCCCGCTGGTATTCTGCTTCAGCCGCTGCGCTGCGGTCCACTCACGCCGGCCCCCATCCGCCGCCCGCAGCACTGTAACCGGCACAACAACCTGCGGCCGCGGAAGGGGCTACCAGTGGCTACCTGATTGGAACCTCCCTCAACAGGGGGGCTCAGGAGGGCGCAGTGATGGGCTTGAGCCAGTGCTGGCACGCCTCCACCGCCCACCAGCAGATCGTGCAGCTGGGCACCTGCTGGGCCAGGCGCGGGACCACGCCCACCCAAAGAGCCCCCGGGCCCCGCTTGGCCACCATCCAAGCGCCCGTCTTGAAGAAGGACGTCAATTGGCCCACCGCGTTCAGGCTGATCGCGTCCGTTGCGTGGGTCTACGACGGCGGGGGCAGGGCGCCAACGGTGTTGGGGTTGAGGGTCTTAAGAGTTTTAGGGTCTGAGTTGGGGGGTGGGGTCTAGGTCTGAGCTGACGTAAGGAAGGAGGCTGGTTCAGTGCGTAGGGGCGGTCGCCGCCAAGAGGGTCAGCCAGTCAGTCAGGTGGGTTGCGAAAACCGTTTTACGCGACGTGACAGGATAGTTGGCGCATGGTCAGGTGGGTGGGTGGAGGGGCTGCGGACCGTGGCTGGGTGGCGATTCTTACCTTCACTTCCTCCATCGGCACCCCCTCCCGCACCTCACACCCACCCACCCACCTGCATGTACGTCTTCACCACGTCGAAGGGCATCGAGATGAGGGTGGCGGCGCTTCCTGCTGCAGCGCCGATGGCGATGTCCCACATCTGTGATCAGGAGGGCGGAGGGAGGAGGGTTGAGGACGCAGTGCAGTGTGAGGAGGGAGGAGGGTTGAGGACGCAGTGCAGTGTCGGGAGGCAGGAGGGTTGAGGAGAGGCACGCCGGCAAGCAAGGAGCAGCGGGCAGCGGCACGCCGATGTCAGGGGGCGGCTGCGGGGGCAGGTTGGGGCTGTGCGAGAAAATGCACGCTGGGCGGTCGCTGTCAGACACCGGCAGGGCCAACCCGGCTCAGAGTCAGTACCAGATTTTGAGACGCGGACGCCAGCGACACAATACCCCCCTGCAGCATACGATACCCGTACTCGAGGCCCGCGAACACCCAGGTCCAAGTCCACTTCGTACTCGTCGTACATATACCGTCTACCATGTCCCCTTACGTACGTACATGTCCTACACGAGCCGTCACGATGCCCCCTAAACCCTAAACCGCTAACCGTGGCCCTCCAAAAGCCCAGATCCTCCTCCCCTTCCTCCGAGCCCTCATCAATCCAATGATTTCAATCAGCACCTGCGTCGGAATCTTGCTCTTGGCACCAAAGAGCTCCGAGTCGACGCCAGCGGCCTTGCTGACGGCTTGATTGTACACGTCACGCAGCTGGCTGTACGTCGCCAGCTCGCTGATGTCGTACGGGAAGGACTCCAAGCAGTACGGCAGGAAGCCCCAGTAGAGGCCCATGGGTCCCTGCTCCGCGGTGGTAGGGGTGGGGCGACAACCGGTAAGGAAGCAAACACCAATAGGGGGCAACGAATGAACGAGTGACAAGTTTACATCCGAGTGACAAGCTTGCATCCCTTCGCACTGCCCAAGTGGAAAGGGGCGGCATGACCCACACACCTGGGAGCTAGCGCAACGAACGCGAGCCTGGGCCAGCTTACGCGCCCCCCCGAGGCCTTTCCTCGCCGAGGTTCCTCAGCTCGACAATCCAATGCGTGCGCTGCCCGCTGACCCAGCCGCCCGAGCTCACTGATCCGCCTCTTCCCCCCCCCACCATCCGCCCCCAACCCCGGCCCCTTATCCACCCTCCCTCATCCCCACTCGTCCACGCATCAGCTGCCACCCGCCTGCCGACCCACGGGTCTCCTCTCAGCACGCCTGGCAACCCACAGTCTCCTCGCAGCCCTCCTGACCCACCTGCGTGCGCACCACTTTACCCATCTCCTTGAACAGATTGCCGCTGATGATCCCCGCCTGCGCCTGGTGGCGGAACAGCTCCAGGGGGCCCTCCACCAGAGCCGTGAAGATGGCGCCCGCCTGCGGGGGGGGAGGGGTAAAAACACGCATGGGGAGAGGGGACATGTAGGGTGGTCGAATCGCCGGCTGCAAGCGGTGTGCCGGCGGCCGGCAGCTGACTTGCCGGAGCAGCTCCGGAGCTGCCCCACTGGCGGCGGAGGGAAGGGCCCGACATATTGCAGTGCCGCACATCAGTGGCGCCGCGAGTCTCGCAAAACCGCACGGGGCAGCGTCATGCCCAACGACCGCCGCAGCCGGCACACCACCTCTCCGAACTCAGGGTGTCGACTCTTGACCCCCGAGTCTCGCCTCTTGACCCCGGGCCGCACCCCTGCCCTGACGACCCCCCCGGCCTCCCGGCCCCCCTCCCATACACACAATCCCCGCCTCCCTGCCGCAACCCCCCCCCCGGCCCCGCCTACACAAGGCAGCACTCCTGATGCACGGCCCTGATCCCCGCCCCCCCCCCCGCTGGCGGCCGCCGCCGACCTACCGTTGCGCCAACCATGTTAGCCCGCGCCAGTAACCGAACGTCCGACCCATCTGCGGCGCCGCCATGGCCGTGGCCCCCGCCGCCGGAGCCGCCTGCGGGGGAACAGGGTGGTTTGTGCTGGTTGGGCGGACATGGCCCGGTGTCGTATGGGGCTGGGCTCACCGAACTGGTGCTGGCTGCTGATGCTGGCGCTGGCTGCTGGTGCGAGCAGCCAGCGCCCGCAGCCCCTCAGCAAGAAGGGCGCTGCCCCCCACCCGCTCTGCAGCGCCCTCACAGCCCTCGACATCCAGATGAGGTGCTCCCGTTGATTTGAGGACGCTGCCCACGCCAGTGGGTGCCCCCCCTGAACACAACCTGTCGTAGAGTACGACACCCAACCCAATGGCCGAGCTACTGCCGCGCAAGCAGCTCCCTCCCGGTTTGGCTCGTTATACCCGTTACACGCACGTGTCGCTGCCCCCGTAGAGAGTTGTTCCTTCCCTGTGTCGCGTCCCTCGACCTTGCACGGCTCACCAGCCGCACCTCCCATCTACCCCCACGCCCTCCCTCCCACCTGCTGGCAACTGCTTCCCCCCCACGCCCTCCCTCCCACCTCCTGGCAGCTGCTTCCCCCCCACGCCCTCCCTCCCACCTCCTGGCAGCTGCTTCCCCCCCACGCCCTCCCTCCCACCTGCCGGCAGCTGCACCGTCTCGTCGTGCATGTGGTGCCCGCTGCTCACGTGCAGGTGTGCCGTACCCCCTGCCGAGGTGTGCACGTGGACGCCGGAGTCCGGGATGATGGCCGCGCCGCCGGGCAGTTGCCGCAGCTGCTCCTGCTCCTGCTGCATCACGTCCAACGCGGCGCGCTTCGCTGTGCAGAAGGTGAGCCAGTGGATGGCCCCCACCACTACACTGAACGCGGTGGCGCTCCCAATGCCGCTGTATAGCTGCCGCGCCAAATGTGGGCCCCAGCCATCGCGCGTCATGGCTCGTACCACGGCTGCGGCGCTGATGCCGTCCGCTTGACAGCGCACCTGGGGTTGTCGTGGGTTGGTTGGGGGAGGTTGTGGACGTCAGCATTGGTTAGTTGCATCAGGACGGCCGACGGACAGCGAAGTGGGCGTGGGCTGCAGGGGGCGCGAGGAGTTTGCTACGGTGGGGTAACAAACCGCAGTCGCCAATACAAAAAGATACTAAACGTTGGATAGAACCCCGACTTTGCATCGAGCTGCTTTACAGCCGAACAAACACAGACGGGCGTAGTTACCTTAATTGTCTCCAAAGGGTAAAGGAGAACAATTTGAGATACTTCGCCTACAGCTCCACAAATAGCGTCCACCACTGGCTGTGGTAACAAGAATTTGCTGCGTACGCGGCACGAATGCGCAGAAGGTCAGGTCGTTGGCCGACATGAACTGCTGCGGCGTCCAGCGCTTGCAAAGCCTACTCGCTGCGGCATAGCTCAAAATTATGCAATCCTCACCCCTGGGTATGTTGTGGGCGGGCGCCGGGCCGCCGCGTGCGGCGTGCGTTCAGCGCGACGCCAGCGCCCACAGCCACGGACGCCGCGACAGCCACGCGAGCCAGCTGTGCACGTTGATGCGGGTGAGGCATACTCATGCCCCTCAAGAAATTGCTCATATTTCTGGCTCCTTTTGGCGCTGGTGTTTGAGCTGGTGCTGGTGCTTAGTCCTGGACCGCCAAGCTTCAGGCCCGCCGGCTTACGTCCACCCCTTGAAAACAACAAACAAAGCCTTCGGTTGTTCTTAATCCAGAGACGTCGTGCGATATTGCATACTGGCACAGTAAATTGGGCATCGAATCGACTCGGCGCCACGAATCAGAATATCAGTAGGGCGTGGTGAGCTAACACGTGTGACACTTGTGTATGGGATGTGGCCTACCTTTGAAAGCTGAAAGTCATACTTATGCAGGGAAGTAGTCTATGTGGCAACCAAACCGTTGGCGGTGGACACTGCGCGCCGGAACCAAGCAGTTCTGTCGCATGCAGGCATAACAGCAGTCGACAGACACCTGGAACTCCTACGCATTGCCACGCTTATCCATTTTGTATCAGTTCTTACATCGTCCGGTAGCCATGCAGTGAGGGAGCCATCGAGTCAAGGGGCCAATGTCGGCGAGGTTCGCCGATGCCAGGCGTGAATGGGAGGCTCACAGCAGGGGTGCAGGCGGTATACATGTTTTTACTGAATGCAGGGCTTACAGCAGGGGTGCAGACGTTATACATGGTTTTACTGAATGCAGGGCAGGGCATCCGGTATGAACATGCACGGGAGGCGGGTTCCACAATGGCGTGCAACGTTGCGCGCTGCATGATGTGGATGCGGTCTTTGCGATACCTTTAGCGACGAGTAGGGACCAGTCGTCACCCACTGCTTAGTAGTCGTTTTTGTTACGGAAAGCATAGTGTTTACACCGACGTCTGCAAAGCACGACCCTGCAGCGCAAGCTGTTGTCACGTGCCCTGACGGCGCCTCCGAGCTGGGACAAAGCAGGCCAGACGGTGACGTGGGGACAGCCGGCCAACTAGGAAAAGGAGGCGGGGCAAGCGGGAGGGGGGGCAGCGCGGTGGCCATCCAATGCACACCGTATGCATCAGCGTGCACTTGTGCATGGGAACCGTTACGGCCGCCTCCACACTTGTAAATCTAGGTTGGTTGCCTAGGTTGGTTGCCCAAAAAATTAAGTTGTTTTTTTAGTAGTGATAATAGTTAATACATGAAATATAGTCGGTGGTGTTGAAAAACACCGTGTTGTTTGCGGGCGACCCGCCGGGAAGATTTGGCAGCTGCTTACGCCTCCTCCTCAGCCGAGCCCTTAGCCCCCTTGGACTTCTTGGGCAGCAGCACAGCGTGAATGTTTGGCAGCACGCCACCGGAAGCGATGGTCACCTCGCCCAGAAGCTTGCCCAGCTCCTCATCGTTGCGGATGGCGAGCTGAATGTGGCGAGGAACAATGCGGTTCTTTTTGTTATCGCGAGCTGCATTACCGGCGAGCTCCAGAACCTCAGCGGTCAGGTATTCCAGGACGGCCGCCAAGTAGACGGGCGCGCCAGCGCCAACGCGCTCGGCATACTTGCCCTTCTTAAGATACCGGGCAATGCGACCAACAGGAAACTGCAGGCCAGCCTTGGAACTGCGGCTCACAGCCTTCTTGCCGGCAGTCTTGCCCTTGCCGCGGCCAGCCATGGTTGGTGTCGGGATCTCGAGGGGTGACGCGTAGGAGATAAATGAGCAGGTAGGTAGCTTCAAACGTATGTGGTTATTAGACAGGGCTTCGCCATATATAGGACGCGAGGTCGGTCAACGGTACAGTACCGTTGGGCCGAGCGCCAGTCGGGTCGCCGGGTGCACTTTTGCAAAGCTTACAAAAGATACCGGTAGTCAATTTCGCTATTAAGCCTCATCCTCAGGTTCGCTGCCACCCAATTAACATTTAAAAATCTGTAGCACTCAACGACAACCGGAAACCTAATTATGGCTCCTAAGACGAAGGACGAGAAGGTTGCCTCGCAGCCCGAGAAGGCCGAGGCCACCGAGGTGAAGGCTGAGGCTAAGCCTAAGGCTGAGAAGGCGCCAAAGAAAGTCAAGAAGTCTCCTGCTAAGAAGGCTGCCAAGGAGCCCGCTGCCGAGGACGTAGACAAGCCCAAGGCCAAGAAGGCCAAAAAGGTCTCGAAGGGTGAGACATACAAGCTCTACATTTACAAGGTGCTGAAGCAGGTGCATCCAGACACCGGCATTAGCTCCAAGGCTATGTCAATCATGAACAGCTTCATCAACGACATCTTCGAGAAGGTTGCCACAGAAGCCTCCAAATTGAGCCGCTACAACAAGAAGCCAACTGTCACGTCTCGAGAGATTCAGACCGCTGTACGGCTGGTGCTGCCTGGCGAGCTCGCCAAACACGCAGTGTCGGAGGGCACGAAGGCTGTCACCAAGTTTACGTCGGCGTAAAATGCATGGCTTTCACCCTGTAATATCCGGTGTTTCTCAACACCACCCCTTTGGGCTTGCAATACTGCAGTTCTCCAGGCCTGGTCTCAGGAAATTGCAAGGGAGTGGAACGATCCTAAAGTAACCACGAAAGGCTCATGGAGCTAGCAGAATGTGAGGGCCGTTAAGCTAAATGCGAGAGCTACAAGGGAGGTGGATCACCTACGAGCGCGGAAGCGCAACCAGGCGGGCCCGATGGGCCAGACACGGCCAGACCACGAAACGCGCAGAATGCGAGTATTACATGGGAGCCGGAACGGAGCAAACCCGCAAAGCCTGGACGGCTATAACCCGTGGGCTATCCAAAGGCATTATGGCCCGTGGGTCTATCCACAAGGGCCGGGGCGAGCTAGTTCTTTTCCTTGGTTGGTAAGCGGTTAGAATAGTGCTTGTGGGGCATTACTATGCCTAAGTCGCATTGTTTTACACTGCTATATCACTTCTGGGATCGATACCGGCAGGGGCTCGACCAAAATACGTTCGCGCGGAAAGTTTTGAGCACCGTGAGCACAGCACACATACATCTTGTGTTTTCAAACCGGTAGCGATACAACAATGCTTGCCGCCCCCAAAACTTCCCTGAGGTGTTTCGCCTTGTAACTGTTTTCCGTGCTGCACTGGGTACCATGTTTACGATTACAATCCATCAAATGTCCTGTATAGTAGCCTTGATGGTGTCCTGTAGGTGCTGGCCAGTTCCTATGTCGTGTACTATTATGTTGTAGCCCTGGGTTCTGTCGTAGCTATGTCGTTTGCTGTTTAGCATGTGTCACCTGAACTTGATAAGTTTAAGAGCAATCCAACCAAGCTGATTTACGTCGTGGTTTCAAAATGGTTGTGGAGTGCAGGGCTGCTGACTGACATAGTGGTGCGGATGTCGTAACGAGACGAGCATACCTATACGACTCTTCGTGTTCCATTTTAAAGGTGTCAACCGGCACATCAGCGCAGCGATTAATAATTAGTTTTTCGTCACGTGGTAATATTGTGCTGTTAATAAGTCCTAGATTTTGAAGCGGACACGGATCGCTTAAAAGCCAGTTACCACTGCCCTGGAGGGGAAAGAACAATAACAGGCAACTATAATCTTTGTATCTACTATTGGTCTGGCTCCGGGTCGCTTCACCACCAGGCTGCAGCGAATCGGACGCACCCAAGCCAAGTGCCGCCGGCGGTCGGCTGAGGCCGCCGGCGGCAAGCAACTCTCCAAGACTTGCACTGTGAAGTATTACATGGAGCGCATGACGCGCCCGCAAGCCTTCCGGGGGCCAAACACCGCGGTCGCCGTAGCGGTGTTGCTCCTGCACCTCTGCGGCCCTACACCCGCCGTGAGCCTCTGGGGCCACGACCGTGCTTCGGGGGGTGGTCGGGGCGCTGGCGCTGGTGGGCGCCTGCGCGGCGTGGCGGGCACGGCTCGGACGCTGCTCTCGGAACCCAGCAACCAGGAAGCCGCCAAGTGCCCGATGCCGGAGGTGGGTGTGCGGAGGAAAGCGTAGCGGAAAGCGAACAGGGGTTACCTGCTACGGGCGGAACTGGACAGCTGAGCGCCAACTCGTTGATGGCCCACTTGCAACAGCCCGTGCCGCCACCACGGCCCACCACACACGCTACACGCATGACCCCACGTGGGTGTTTATCAGGCATACTGCACGAACGTTGTCACCGTTTGGTAAAGTTGCCGGACGAACCCGTCCCCTTTTCAAATCTTCAACGTCGAACACAATACTACATTTCAAGGGATGCATGAGTTCCTGGCCTTGCATTTACGGGCGGCACAGCCATGCCCTAAGCCCTAAGTCTAGGCGGGTGGTCGGGACGTCGGGTTTGTCGTCCGCGGTTTCGGGGCGTATCTGGCTGGGTCTCCTTCACCATGGCTTGTGCATTTGCATTGCTACACCCACCGCAGCTGATGTGGACACTAGGCTTCCGCCCGCCCGTTCTGGCCTGTCCACCATTTGCTCCATGCGCGCAGCCTAACTCCGCACTCCCAACCGTCCCTGCCCCCAACCGTTACAACCAAACCTAACGGCCCAACGGCTCCCAGGTCGACATGACTAAGGACCGGTACCAGTGCATCCTCTGGCGCAAAGCATGCCTGGACCAAAACGTGATCGTGTCATACGATCCGGACGTGCACCCGACGACGTCCATGGGCACGCTCCCCACCCTCAACGTGACAGACATTATGTACAACATACCCTCCAAGTGCGTCCGATAATGAAATGGCCGGGCGGGGGGGGGCCACCTGGCGCTGCGCGGAAGGTAGGGCAGTGGGGTTCCGCTCCATAGGCGAGGGCTGCCTTCACCTCTCCCCCATCTATCACCTTCTGGCGCAGGTTTGGCATCGGCGACCGCTACCGGAAGGGCTCGGCGCTGCGCCTCCCCGGGCTCTACGTGCGTCCCAGCAACGACATGGAGGAGGAGCCGGAGCTGCAGGTACGGGGGGGGGGGGCAAAATGGTTTCGGGGCCGCCCTGCGGGCTTCTCCTGCATCACCCTGCCGCCGGGAGTTCAGGGGACTGTGATGACCCCAGCTGGAAGAGTGTGACCCCAGCTGGAAGAGTGTGACCCCAGCTGAAAGAGTGTGACCCCACCTGGAAGAGTATGACCCCACCTGGAAGAGTGTGACCCCACCTGGAAGAGTGTGACCCCAGCCGGATCCACACGAAACCACCGGCCCGCAGTCCTTCAGCCCCTGCCGCGTTTCACTATCCCAGCCCCTGCCCCGCTCCGGTACACCCCTGCTGCTCTCCAGAACCCAACGTTCTCGGCGTGCACGCTGCCGGTGCTCCTCTACGCGCACTACCCGTTCAACGCAGCGGAGACGTACCGGTACATCTTTGAGAAGCTGGTGACGCTTCAGGAGGTGCGGCGGTGGCAGCTGGCCGGGTCCGTGCCGCTCTGCGGTTGTGAGGGCGGACGTAACTCGAGGGAGGGTGGCCATAACTCGAGGGAGGGTGGACCTGCCCGTCTGTTGCAGACACACTAGGCACGTTGAGCGATTTGGTTGTTGGTGCGCTCACGTCACGTCGCTGGTTGCGATCCACAGCATGTATCTACCGGTAGCGACGATCTTCAGGACCTATTAATTGCCGCCGCCATCGTCCGCCCACCCCCACTGTCCTTTCCACAGGACGGGTTCTTCAACCGCTATGTCACTCTCGTGCCCGGCGTGCCGCCCGGCACCAAAGTGCCTTCGCACACCAGGTTTTGGTGAGCAGAGCTTCGTGCTTAGGACGGGAGGCGTGGTGGGGGCGAGGGGAGGGGAGGGAGGCGTGGTGAGGGGAGGGGAGGGGAGGGAGGCGTGGGGACGCGACGCACCGGGTGCATCCCAGGACGCCAGGGACGCGTCCTGTATGCGTGTTCCTCGTTGGCTGCTTACTTTGTTCTTGCGTGCTGGTCTTCTACTTCCTCAGCATCCTCTTGAAAGGTCACATTTTAAGGCCCTGCTGGTGCTTCCACGACGTCCTATGTACAACGTACGACAGGTACAACTCGCTTTCGGATCGCGGCGTGGTGTCGCTCTCCCAGCTGTCGTCTCGTCGGGGGTCCGATGTATCAACCAACGCCACCTGGGAGGGCCGCCACGTCCGCTGCTTCGAGCGCGTGGTGGGGTGTCGTATTAGGTACGACGGGTACAGCCTCAAGTTTTACAACGCCGGCCAGCACGTGGCTAGGTGAGCAAAGGGGGGCTGGTCCAGGTATATTGTGTGCGGTTATGCGAGCCTCAGCGCCGAAGGCTAGCCCGGCTGTACCTGGGTCTGGAGACCCTCCCCTGTACCATTAATAACTATTGGCTAGCAGCCAAATTGGCCGCCGTGCTTGGCCCCATGCAGCGCCGTCGCCTGGACCCCATCTTCCTGACCT
Organism: Yamagishiella unicocca; assembly: GCA_003116995.1. Taxonomy (NCBI): domain Eukaryota; kingdom Viridiplantae; phylum Chlorophyta; class Chlorophyceae; order Chlamydomonadales; family Volvocaceae; genus Yamagishiella; species Yamagishiella unicocca. The sequence goes on from BDSL01000088.1 coordinate 387,688, forward strand.
ACCCCTCCTCCTCCTAACCCTATCAACCCCCCCCTCCTCCTCCTACCCCTCCTCCTCCTACCCCTATCAAATCCCCCCTCCTCTTCCTAGGACGGGACGCCTCCATAGGTTTGCCGGAAGTCCGTCCCAGTGCCCCAGCATGCGCCCATAAACTAGACATCCGCCGACCCTGCGCCAACTATCCTGTCCTTGTCGCGTCCACGGTTTTTATGCCCCCCCTCCTCTTCCTCGCAGGCACTACATGCCGCACTACCTGGCGCAGGCCGCCTCCTTTGAACAGCGACTGTACGAGACGCAGCAGGTGCAGGGTTTGGGCAGGCCGGGGCAGGGGGATCGGGAGGTGTGGAGTATGCAACCTCGCGATGAGCATTCTGTTCCGCTCGTACACAAACGCACTGCTCACTGTCGCTGCCGCCGCCTCATTCTTCCTTTTCCCCTGCCCCTGTCTCCCGCAGGTCCGGCTGCCTAACGACCCCTCTGTGTTCACGCTCGTATTCATCAGCCGCACCGCCGACCAGTCCGCCGTGGGTCGCACCATCCTCAACGAGAAGGACCTCATCGCGCAGTGCAATAGCGCGGCAGGCCAGGACCTGCCGCCGCCGGAGTGGGGCGTGCCGTACAAAAAGTTCTTTTGCTTCGCGCACATCTTCGGGACCGATCAGCTGATGGACGTCTGGCTGATGCGGCGGGTGAGTGAGGGCCCTCGTGAGATTTCCTACCAGCCGCGCGTTGTCGTATCCGTGTACCGTTGCGCCGAAACCACACCGCAGTCGTCAGCCAAGGCAGCCAAGCAGCGCCGCTTGGTTCTCAAGCTTTTTTCCCTCAAACCCTCAAACCCATCAAACACGCTTTTTATCTTGCGCCCTAGCATTCGTGCGCCTGCGTTGTCCTTATACCGCAGCCGGCTCTTATTGCGCGCAGGTAGATGCAATTCTCGGGATGCACGGTGCAGGCCTTACCAATAGCCTTTTCATGAAGCCTGGGGGCTCGGTCGTGGAGGTGCGGCCGTTTGGCTTCAGTGGCAGGGAGTCCTGGGCCAACCGCTACGCGCGCTTTAAAACCAGCAGCCTGAGGGAGGAGCCCTGGAGCGTGTTTTGGTACGGCATCGATACATTCAACGCATCGCTGTCGGAGCCCAGTATCTTCGAGAAGGAGGACAAGCCGCACTTCACAAAGTTCAGGGTGTGTACGACAAGTGGCGCAAACGCAAAGGGGGCTTGTTTCTCACTTGGCGGGTTGCGAATACGCCACCCATAAGTGCTGGTTCTTAAACGTTTCTGTTTGGAACCCGCCGTTCAAGTGTTACCCGCAACGGGTCTCATGGCAGATCCTTCCCGTGTCATGCATGTTGCTTTGGAACAACTAGCGCCGGTGACGGCGGGTCGTTTGCTTTCCTCCTGCTGCTGATCAACATGGCCTGCCTGCCGGCCGGCCGGTGCTGCGCCGGTGTTGCAGGCCATTCAAGCCCGGGACCGCCACGTTCGAGTGACGTGGCCGTCGCTGCGGCATCAACTACTGAATATGGCAGCTGTGGCTCGAACCCACGACCGCTACATGTCGCTGCGGCTCAGCGGAGCACACTACGTCACCGAAGCCGTGACCCAAGTACGACACACATCGGGCAGTGCTGAAGGGGCTTCGCTTGTTGCGCCCGTCGCTTTCAAACCTACACCCTTTCCAGAGTGTTATCGGTTATCCCCCGATTGCCGTAGTACCGTTTATGCTCCTGGATTGACCATGAGCCGCTGGCTTTTGGGCCTTATGCCTTGCGCGCCCCAACCTGACCCCCTGGTTGGCCTGCCCTTGCTTTGCTGCAGGCCGAGCTCCCTGGCAACGACCTGCACGTCAACAAAAAACTCCAAACCAACTTTACGGATCCTGACGCCGAGCGGCAGATCATCTTACAACTCCCAATGTCTCAGGCGGCACTGGACTTTGCCGCGGCGACGGAGCAGGTAGCTGTTGCTTCCTAATGAAAGTGGAGGTTGGCGGCAGCTGCCGCTGTCGCCGCTCCTGACAGCATTTGTGGCGGCATCTTGTGTGCTTGTATATCGGTTTGTGCAGACACGCGGGGGACGTGGTGTGCAGGAGAGGCATTTTGGGCTCTGGGCCGGCAGGAATTTGGGCCGAAAGCACGGGCAGTACCGTAGTGAGGCGCGACGGGTTCGCACGTGCAGATATCGTAGGCGCAGGGGCTCGATGGCATACGTCACTGCTAACGTCCGGCGGCCGGGTTTTGGGGGTGGCATAGAAACCGTTTATGCGACGGGACAGGTTAGTTGGCGCATGGTCGTCGGACACCGATTTTGTGGGCGCATGCTGGAGCACTGGGACTGACTTCCGGCAGACCTGTGGAGGCGGCCTGTCGGAGCTATGTGAAGGAAAAGGAGAAGAAAACGAGTAAGCAAAGGCGCGGTAACGTGTAACGCGTAAGACGGGAGAAACGGGTGGCGCGGCGAGGCGAGTGGCGGTGCAGCCCGGCGCACCGACCGTTATCGTAGCGGCGTGAGATGCCAGCAGCGAACGTCCTGGACCGTCCCGTGTCTTGAACCGCGCCGCCGTGCCGTTTGGGAAACCTCGGGTTGGGGGGGGGGCGGGGCGGATCGTATTCGCGCTGGTCGCTCGCATGCCCATCACGTGCTTTCGCGTGTTAGGGTTTAACGGATGCGTTTGTCAGTGCCGTGCCCTTGCTTTGGCGACCTGGACGGCTGTCGTGAGGCACCCCTGGATTCGGCAGTCCCATCCTGGGTTTGGTTTATGATTAAAAGAGCACGGCACGGATTGAAGACACTACGCTAGCACGTGCTATACTGTAAGGCAGATGATGCGTGGATGTCGCCCAGGTTGCCTCCCTCCGAACCTTGGGTATCAAAGTTAAGGAGACATGGAACGCTTCATTTACACTACGCGGGCTTAATTTGCACTACACGGGAAGAGCGCCTTTCATGACTGCGAATGGAGTTTTTGTTAACCACCAAATGGCTTACCACGATCTATGACAGGCGCAGCTGCCATCGCGCGGTATGTCCTTCCTGCGCTCGGACTGCACAGCGCCACCTCTCCTTGTGCAGATGCAGAGCTCTTGTATATGTGGGAATCGTCTTCCCCGGCTGGTATAGCAGCGCCGAGCGGCTTACAACCGTGGCTGTCGTAAATGATCACCCTGTCGTACTGCCGACCGAGTTGTGTCGAGCCGCCGCTGCTATTGGACGTGCCTGCTCCTGGGCCTCACAACTTAGCCGGTACCAGGCGCGCCGCCTTTCCGAAGTCGTTGCTGTTACTGCTCCCCACTGCTGAGCGGGTTCTGGTGTCTCGCACACGCTGTGTCGATCACCCGCTGTGTCGTGACAGCGCGCCTGCTATTTGCTCAAAGACGTTTCATGTAACTGGATGCGTAGAATCTCTCATGGAGCCTCAAGGAGCCCCTTCGCCCGGGGATGCAAACTCGAGCTCAAGGCCCATGCGTGCCTCCCACCTCACCCTGCCTCACCGCATCTGTCCCTAGTACGCGGGCTTTCCTCATAAACGCCATATATTCCTCGGAGGGGCCTATTTGTTAGCAATACACCATCGCACCGCTCCGCGCCCAACCACTGGACGGGCTTGACGCTGCTTGACGCAACCTGGATACCGTCCTGACGCAGCCAAGCACGGCCATAGGCGGTAGTTTCGCACCTTTCCCATACATGGGCCTTCTTCAACTGCAGCTGCTGCGCGAGCGGCGCTGACTACCTTTGCGCTTTCGACCCTTTTGAGAAGACACTTAGAGACACTTTGAGACACAGCGAGACACATGGCCCCCCGGAAGGTCACCAGGGTTTATTCGTAATTAATTCGGCCTCCCGTTTATGACACGCCCCCCTCCCACGTGTAAGCGCATCTTCACTCGCGTTCCCCCAACGCATTGTCAAGCGCGTCGTGTTGCACAAACAACGGTGTTACTGGCAAGCGATTCAACTTCCCAAAACGAAAACCCAGGAAAATGCATATGCAACGAAGTCTGGCATACCGTTTGTCATGTTTGGTCTGTGAGAGCGGCTGCGGTGCGGACGTGCGATGCGTGCTGTCGGGCAAACGTCGCGAGACAAGACATTGGACGTTTTCCCGGTCTGTCAACATTTTGTGCACCTACATTGTCCTGTTAATTGCTCACCGCTGCAGATTCCTGGTTGATCCCGTCTGAAATTGCGTCTTAGGGGATACCTCATCCTGCAGCATCTGTACGCGATCCACGGTCCCGTGCGTCCATGTTTTTCCGACAAAAACGGAGGGCATTTAGGTTGACCTGATATTACCTGTGAAGTCCTGGTGGCTAGGTTTTGGTACCACAACACTAATTTCGGCCTTCATTCCTGACCGAACAAGAAGCTGTCGAGGCCACCCATGTGGCCGATATTAAGGGTATCACAGCTGCAGATTTTCGTTCCTACTACTGCCGCGCTTGTCTGATGCATCTGACGCCAGCCCACCAAGACCGTCCACGTGCCGCCGGCGGTCAGCTGATGCCGCCGGCGGCGTCGGGAATCTGTCTAAGTCATATATAGCAGACGATGCGTTCGCGTGCGCAAGCCTTCCGACGGCCGAACACCGCGCTCGCCGTAGCGGTGTTGCTTCTGCACCTCTGCGGCCCTGCACCCGCCGTGAGCCTCTGGGGCCACGACCGTGCTTCGGGGGGTGCTCGGGGCGCTGGCGCTGGTGGGCGCCTGCGCGGCGTGGCGGGCACGGCTCGGACGCTGCTCTCAGAACCCAGCAACCAGGAAGCCGCCAAGTGCCCGATGCCGGAGGTAGGTGTGCGGAGGGAAGCGTGGCAAGGTATGAAGGACGAGACATGAAAGAGAAAGGGAAAAGGTGTGGGCTGGGCAGTGGTACCTATGCCAGACCCGCCAACCCCTCCCTGCTGCTGCGACTGTCCCCCTTCGGCCCCCGACTACGGTACCCTTTCACCGGTCGTCCAACGGTCTTAACCAACTGCTTGTACGAATAGAGACGGCTGTAAACCACCGTCTCTAGCGTACCCTGGCACTCTTGATGCGTCCTTCGCTCCGTCGTGCGCATCCACCCCAACTCACGGCCAGATGGACATGACTAAGGGCCGCTACCTTGCCATCGCCTCCCCGTCCCTGCCCCCAACCGTCACAACCAAACCTAACGGCCCAACGGCTCCCAGGTCGACATGACCAAGGACCGATACCAGTGCGTCCTCTGGCGCAAAGCATGCCTGGACCAAAACGTGATTGTGTCGTACGATCCGGACGTACACCCGACGACGTCCATGGGCACGCTCCCCACCCTCAACCTGACGGGCGTGGTGTACAACATACCCTCCAGGTACGTATCCCAGGTGGCCATTTGTCGACCAGTTGTGCGGTTTGGGGTCTTTAGGTCTCCTGGTCGGTGAGTTCGGCGGCAATATAACACGATGCGCACTACGGATGTCGGCGGTGCTTGGGTCGGTGGGGCCCGTCATTGGGTCGGTGGTGGCTGTCCCTTGGGTCGGTGGGGCCCATCATTGGGTCGGTGGTGGCTGTCCTTGTGTCAATGGGAACCGTCTTGGGTCGGTGTGCGTTGGACCAGACACCACAGCCTTTCCCCCAGATCGATGAAGAGAGGCGCAGCCGCTGGCGCAGGATCAACGCGATTATGTGGTCATGTGATCATGCCCCTGGCTAGCACACCACAGCAACAATGTCGGCGTGTCCGTACGTCCCACGCAGGTTTGGCATCGGCGATCGCTACCGGAAGGGCTCGGCGCTGCACTTCCCCGGGCTCTACGTGCGTCCCAGCAACGACATGGAGGAGGAGCCGGAGCTGCAGGTACGGGGGGGATGGGCAAAATGGTTTCGGGGCCGCCCTGCGGGAGCCGGAGCAGAGCTGCAGGCGCCGGGGCGGTGAGAGCAACAAGTAACCCACATGGTGGTCGTACTGGTAACTGTTACAGGAGCCAAATACCGTTATGAGTGGGCCCTATACCGTAACGACTGGGTCTGGGCCCCAGACCGTATTGTAGGGCCATCGGACGCATCTTGCCTGAAAATGTAAGAGTTGCTGTGAGTTGTTGCATTCGGAGTTTGATAGTGGAAGACTCGAGGCGGCAGAGCGGCAGCTCCAGGGAGGGCATATAGCCTCAGCGCGCGCGCGTGGACTGGGAGCCGACGCTGTTGGGTCCGGCCAGCCAGCCCCGGAGGTGTGGTGATTGCTGGGGGCTGTCCGCACATGATGATACCCTCCGCCTCCTGCCTGCCCGGTACCAACCCCACGCTCCAGGACCCCACGTTTTCCGCGTGCACGTTGCCGCTGCTCGTGTACGGGAGCTACCCGTTCAACGCGGGAGAGACCTATCGCAACGTGTTTGAGAAGCTGGTGACCTTGCAAGAGGTGGGGCATGTGGGCGGTGGGCGTCCGCTTGGCGCAGGTGGCGACTCGCTGGCTGGCTGGTTGATGCCGTACGATGCTGTAGGGTATGGCGCTGCGCTTTCGGCAACTCAGGATGGGGGTTATGCCCGTTATGGTGTGGCGATGAAGCGCATGGGCAGCACCGATTACGTTCAGAACGCTATAAAGGCCGGATGAAACTCACATGTTCCGGCCCCCCAGGGACACAAAGCTCTTCGTGCGTTTCTCCCGCCCTCCCTGGTATGGTTGCGCCCTCCCTGGTGTCGTTCCGTTCCTGCATCCCGCATGACCCCGCGCCTCTCCCACCCCGCTGTGCCCCTCGCATGGCTCTGAAACCCAGGACGGCTTCTTCAATCGTCACGTGACTCTCGTCCCGGGCCTACCGTACGGCACACGACTGCCGTCGTACACCAAGCTATGGTGAGCCGGGATCTGCCCCGCCGACAGGTCCATTTATATATTCCTTGGCCACGCAACCTTTTTGCCCGTGGCGCCTGACGCGCGCCCATATGCTCGCCTGTGCTGTGTGTGGTCGTACTGTGTCGTGCTGTACGACAGGTACGAGTCGCTTTCGGATCGCGGCGTGGTGTCGCTCTCCCAGCTGTCGTCTCGTCGGGGGTCCGATGTATCAACCAACGCCACCTGGGAGGGCCGCCACGTCCGCTGCTTCGAGCGCGTGGTGGGCTGCAGGATAGAGTTCAGTTGGTACGGCCTCAGATTCTACAATGCAGCACAGCACGTGGTCAAGTAAGCCTAAGCCGCGCTGAGGTCATTCAGCTGGTGGGATGGTAGGCTGTCCGACTGTGTGTTGTATCTGTGGGATTAACGGTGTAACCCCTCCACCTCCTCGTAGACACTACTTGCCGCGTATCCTGGAGCATGCAGCATCCTTCGAGCAGCGGCTGTTCGAGACAAACCAGGTACGGAGCGGCGGGGGGCACACAGAGCTCAACGCCACTGCCAAACAATGTGCGTTTTGGGAGGTGGTTGGCTTACCGTTAAGGAAACCGCGTGATTCCGGTCGACATGATGCAGAATCAGCATTGTTTATTATGTCGTATCGTCTGCGTTGCGTTGTGCGGCGGCCCTCCCCCTGTCTCCCGCAGGTCCGGCTGCCTAACGACCCCTCTGTGTTCACGCTCGTCTTCATCAGCCGCACCGCCGACCAGTCCGCCGTGGGCCGCACCATCCTCAACGAGAAGGACCTCCTCGCGCAGTGCAACAGCGCAGCAGGCCAGGACCTGCCGCCGCCGGAGTGGGGCGTGCCGTACAAAAAGTTCTTTTGCTTCGCGCACATCTTCGGGACCGATCAGCTGATGGACGTCTGGCTGATGCGGCGGGTGAGCCGACGATTGGGTTATGAGGATACGAACCAGCCCTGATCGCATTGTACAACAACAAGGGTTACGGCGTTAAGGTAGCGGGTCAGTGGCCCTTGCATGCCTGTTGGTATGCGTTGTGTCGCATCGAGTATGTCCACTTGATACCCCGCTCCAAAGGCGGTCGAGCGGGTTATTCCGCACGTGGCTTGCGATACGCGGGGGCCATGCTCCTGAGGTTCGCTGGCCCCGCCGCGTCCTTGGCTGCAGGTGGATGCGGTCTTCGGCATCCACGGGGCGGGCCTTATCAACGGGCTGTTCATGAAGCCGGGTGGCTCGGTGGTGGAGGTGCGGCCGTGGGGCTTCAGCGGCCCCGAGTCCTGGGCCAACGAGTACGGGCGCTTCAAGATGAGCAGCCAGAACGAGCGGCCATGGCCCGTGTTTTGGTACGGCATTGACACGTACAACTTATCGCTCATGGAGCTCGGCCAATTCGAGAAGGACTCCCGGCCGCACTACACCCAGAACTGGGTGCGTGCAGGCGGGAGTCGTGGGAGGGATGGGGACCGTCGGGCTCTGGGCGGAGATGAGCCAATTGGAGATGTGGAGTGTCGTACTTAGCGCCACCTGGGTACCTCCATGCATGCTGGGGGGGGACCAGTCCGCCAGGTAGTCGCGGCCCTGGCTGACTAAGGCCCCTGGGATTAAGGCCCCTGGCTGACTAAGGCCCCTGGCTGACTAAGGCCCCTGGCTGACCAAGGGCCCTGCCTGAATAAGGCCCCTGCCTGAATAAGGCCCATGCTTAATGAGGCCCACCTGACGCACCCGCAGAGAACTCGGGCGCGGGACCGCCACGTCCGAGTAACGTGGCCATCGCTGCGGCATCACATGCTCAACATGGCAGCCGTGGCTCGAACCCACGACCGCTACATGTCGTTGCGGCTGAGCGGAGCATACTACGTCACCGACGAGTTGAAGCGGGTGAGGACGCATCCCTCGAGCCCCGCCTTTCCCGCTGCAAATAAAAACCCCATGCCGTGTCGCTACTCGCCGGTTGTAGCACCGGTAGTAGTCATTGTTACTCTAATGTCCAGACCAGAAGGCAGAGCCGGTTGCGTTGCACCACAGCTGTGGCCTGGCTGGGCCAGGACGGTAAAGCGGGGTTGTCGCTGTTGAGCTGCGTGACCCGCCTACCCTTGTTCCCCCGCCAGGCCGAAGACCCAGGCAGCGACCCTCACGTGGATAAGGCCCTCCAGCGGGTTCTCACCGACCCCGAGGCCGAGCGCCAGCTGGCAGTTCAGCCCCCGATTGCGCAGGAGGCCTTGGATCTGGCTGCAGCGCCGGACTCACTGGTGACACCTCCCTAGACCCAAACAGCCGATTGCAGCTGAGGGTTCAGAATGCCGTAGCTGTCGCGTCCATACCGGAGCGATGTAGTGATGAGAAGGATGAGAAAGACGTGGATATCTATGATGATGACGATACTGGCGGTGATACGTCCAGACTGAACGCAATCGCGGTGGGTGGAGAAATGAAAGGGGCGCCTTCCGCGCTGAAAGGTGGACCATAATCGCTTTTCGTTTGCGACTCATCGATCGACACCTTCTACCGCGCTGCTAGGCGGTATATTGGATGTACGCTTGTACGGATTACATTCGACGGTGTTGTCGTGCAGGTGACGAGCGGAGGCAGGTAAGGTGCGTGGGTGCGTAATGGTTCGGTGGACGGGTTGGCCGTGGATAGGAGATAGCATTAACTGATGCAGGGGGCTCCGGAGCTAAGGCGAAGCCTTCGGGCGCTTCGTCTGGATAGGAGGTGCGAATCGATCGCTGCGTTAAGGGTCCGCTAACGCCAAGTCGCCCGTGGGTCATGAAATCATCGTAGGAGACTGGATCGAGCGAGTGAGGGCAGTACGTATGCAGTGGTAGGCGTCCTAACGGAGGGCAACGTTGTAGTGATTGAATCCAATGCATGAATGAGGTTGCTGATCGAATATAGCGCTAATGCCGTAGGAAGATCGTACCGGTAGTTGTTGCAGTGGGCTCCGGATCATGGGGGGGAGAGGGAGAGCCGCCGGGTGTATCGCCGACCACTGAAGGAGGCAATGCCGTGTAGGTTTGTTCCCCAAGGCGGTTTTTCGTAGGGGGTGTGATGACTCGTGGAAGTGAGGACGGAGCGGGCCTGTGGGCTTGAGAGCCCAGCCGAAGAGGGTCGGAGCCTATCTGAGTACATACTGATAGTGGATGGAATGCTTTGAGGCGACGCCGGCCTAGTTAACCCCGATGAGCGCCACCCAATTCATTGGAATAGACCAATCCCTGGTTCATGCCAGCGCGTCTTCATGCTAGCGCTGTGTAGGTCGTACTTGCGGTATGCTGTGTGCTTGTACGTTGGTTAGCTCTCAATAAGTTTGACTCGTTGGTTAGCTCTCAATAAGTTTGACTCGTTGGTTAGCTCTCAATAATTACGCCCACTAGGCGGTCCGTTCGCTGTCCGGGTCTTCTCGATGTATTTGGCATTCTTCGGCCCCCCCACTTCAGTTGCTGAGCCCCTCTCGATATCCAGTGAGTTCACACCGGTCGTCTCTTGCGGTTGGACAGGGGCAGTAGCAAGGCTTAACCAGGAGGGTACTCCACCCGCCAGTACTATGCGGGTTTACGCAATGGTGTACCGTGGCATAGTTAGGTCTTTGCCGTACTATGCGGGAGATTTTGGGTTATGATGCTCGTACCTACATGCACTCCGATTTCGTTCAAGCTTTTAAGCCTGCCCAACATGAGCCACATCGTAACGATAACTGTCCATTTGCCCTCCGCCTGTAATGTGACACTGCACTGTGCACGGATGCGATAACTTGGTAGATGGATGGATGCATGGCTGCCGCATTTCGCCGCCGATATGCTTTGCACACTGCATGCATGCATTTCCCCAGCCCACCGTTGAGGAACGGGTACCGGGTACCCTGCCATATGATTGCAGTTCAACATCAAAGTTCTTCAGCCAGTTATTAGCTTGGCGGTGTTGCGTATCCACTTATTTGTCAAAGTCGCGAGCGATGGTGCAATACCAGGTACAATTGATATGTAACAGTAGATGATTTATTCACTTATCTTCCGCCATTCCCACGAAAGACAATAAGGAGTGAAACGGTCAAAGCGTTGACCGTGCAAACACGACAACGTCATAGTCATCGCGGCAACTTTGCACATGTCCGACGTCGGTCTTACTGTCTAACTGATAGTACCGACGCATACATCTTTGCGTTTACACCTTATTGAATTGCCCTCCCAGGGCGGCATGGCTGTTTTTTGACGCCGCAAACGACAGCTACGTGACTATGAGACCCCTGACGATACTGAGGATGCCTTAGGCTGGATACTTGAGTATGTTAGGCTCGGACAGCTTCGAACCGACGCTTACAGCTCCAAGCAACGCAAATGGCCGACTGGGCGCACGGTCCGCCTGGACAGCGCCGTTCGGTTTCGTCTTCAATCGGATTTAATCCTGATCAAGCTGGCCGTGGACCGACATATGAGCGCGTGCAGCGGCTGCTGGAGGAGCGGCGTGCTCGTGCCCATGCCCAATCATCGGCCCAAGGACCGCTCGAGTACACTGAAGGCAAGTTGTTATTTTTTGAGAATGTCCTTCAATTGCCAAAACTGCCTATACTAAGCAGGTTGCTTATCCAGCCTACCCTCCTTTGCACCCCCTGGCCCCTCTCGGCGCCCATTTCAGCGACCGGCGTCCCTTTTGAGCACGGCCGGCCAGGGCTATCCTTAACATCACCTGATAGTGACGAAAGCTTTGTATTTGATCGACCGTCCTACGCCTCGGACGGTGGGGTGTTGGGCCCACCGGAAGAGCTTCTGCGCGACAGCTATTCGTCAGTGCATTCCCGGCGGCCCAGGAACGATACGAGCAGCGTATATGCTCAAGCTGCTTGGCACCCGCCGGCGCAATTTGAGGCACCGCCGGGCCACTTGGATGACGAGGACGGCGATGAGAGTGATTTCCACAGTGGGCCCTTGGTGGACGCGGAGCAGCCAGGATCGCAGCACCAATCCCCACGGCCATACTCCCAGAACTTTATGCTGGAGCAGGGGCATCCCGAGTCTCATAATGAGTCGCAGCAGCACGACCCTGGGTTACAGCCGGACGCTCTTGGGCCTGATGGGCACACGCTTGCGGACCTGGAGCAAATGCTCAACCAGACGATGAGTCAATTCAATGTGGAGAGCATGCGCGTACCGTCCTCCAAAGACATGGCGTACGGTATGACGCATGCCGATGGTCCCTTTGACATTTCGGACATCTGGGCCATGGATTCGCAGCCCAGCGGTTCGCAACGCAGTGCGTCGCATAGGCAGGCACCTTCCGAGGATGACGTTTCCCGTGGTAAGTACTATGGATGCCTGGACCCTAGGAAAGGTAATGCTGACACTGGTAGGTGGAAACGGAGAATGACAGGGGAGCGGCGGCAAGTTTTCACGCAAGAGGCCACACGCCAAGCCTGGTTTCGTTAGCTTTTCCTGGGATGCACATGGTCCACCCGGGGTGTAAACGTCTTGTGATAAGTTATTACGCGATGCGTCCTGGAACGCTCGGCTGGTATCAGCTGGTAATCGTGCAGCTGAATGCTGCGGCAGTAGCGAATCGATGGGACGCCTCACAGCCTTCTGGAATGTTAGTACCTGTCGTCTCTGCCTTTGATGATGCCCTGGCCCATGCGCCTAAAGGTATATGAGCTAGATAGTTCCAGTGGATGCACCTAGGCGCTCTGCCAAACTAATGACAATTCTATCCGGCGGCAAAGGCAAATGTCTATTGCATGAGTTTCCACTTCCCTTGCCCACGCCACAGCAGATGACGGACACGAAGTAAACTCATACTTGGGCGCCTATTCGCAGCAACAGCCCTTATCACGGGAATCTTCGCTGGCGGCTGGCCGTCCTGGGCAACAACAGCGCATTCCCGTCAGGGATCAGCAGTTGGGAAGCGCCCGTCCGGGAAGCGCCCAGCCACGCGCGCAGCCCATACAACGCGCACACCCGCCGCCGCCGCCGCCGCACCACCACCAACATCAACAACAACGGGTTCCTGCCACCGCTGGCAATCGGGGCCCTCCTTCTGCACGCGCTGTGGAGCCACACCGGCGCATGCAGCAGCATCAATCGTTGTTAGCGCAGCAGAGTTTGCCATACCAAGCGCAGCTCCCGCGACAGGCGCAGGCGCGGGCTCCCAACGTGGATCCGGCTATCCTGCGCCGCCCGAGCACGCCAACTGGGCGCGTGCTAACGCAGCAGCAAAAGTAGGCATGCGTTGACATTTGCTTGAGCCGAAAATCAAACTGGGCAGTTGTTTGTAGACATGCGTCAGGGAGGGAAGCCAACATAAGCTGGAAAAATGCCAAAGGGGCCGCGAGCTCCACCATGGCGCTGATGGCTTCTTGTACGGTCCGTGCTGCTAAAGGTCGTCCATCCCGTACCAGCGTCTTGCATTTCGTTGCGCTCCTTGCGCCCGCGGTCACCGTCGCCCTCCCACGTCTTGACCTGCTTCCCTGTGCCAGGCCCATATATCCGCGGGTGTCCCCTCGCTACAACCAGCCGCCCAAAATGGCGGCAGGGCCCATGTCCCCTGGCCGGGCAGTCGACCAGGCCGAAGGGTACACCTTCCAGCCGCACATCAACCCGCGCAGTCGCGAGATAGCGGAGCGGCTGCTGCCTGTAGACAGGCAAGCACGCGCCGGGCTGGTTGACGGGGTCGTTCGCGGGTAGGGGGCACCGTGCAGGCTTTAATGTAGTTTTAGGTGACAGGCAAAGCCGCTGATAGCGCTCATGCTTGGTGCAGCTAGTTTGGCGCAGGATAATCTGTCGTCATCCTTGCTGTTGACCCGACATGGGGCACCTTGCTCATTGAGTGCGATGTTCCCCGTTAATGACGGTACATCCTGCTCCAAACACAGCTTTGACACCAAACATCTCGCAATAACACCCCCCTTTATGACTGGCCGCCTGCTCATCTAGGGACCGGCGCCTCGAGCAGCTAAGTCGCCCTCGCAACGAGCGGGTGGAGCAGCGCTACGAGCAGGTAGGCGGGGCGGGGGGGCCCTTCCTGCCTGCTTTTGACCAAAAGCCGTGCCTAGGCTAAGGGTTGTGGCGTACCCGCTTCTTGGCGTCCCTACTTAATGCTCTGCCATTCACATCTCCGTCGAAATTGCCTCCTACGAAAGGAACGCAGCGCTCCCGGAAGCGTTTGCCACGCGGTGCTCACCCTTGCCGTTTGGCCTCATCACGCATGCAGCTGCGGCAAGCCAAGGAGGAGGAGGAGCTGCGCGACTGCACCTTCCAGCCGCAAACTGGTCGGCCGCCCAGTATACCCCGTCTGCGGGGTAATCTGCCGGTGCACGACCGCCTGTACAATGTCAAACCGGCGTGGCAGCTCAAACGGTGCGAGCCTGGGCCCTAACGGGAGGCGTAAGGCCAAACAGGCATGGTCTACTTAATCCGATGTCATCCTATGTCATCGCTTTGTACGTGGGATCCGGATCGCATACTGACGTTTCTGATGCGCCCTTGCGGTTGTAGGGACGAAATCTTGCGAGACAGGGAGCAGGCGGTGCTGGCCAACTGCACCTTCCAGCCAAAGTGCGGCTCGAGGTAAGAAGGCAGGCCACACGGCAGTTGCGTACCGTGATAATGGCGTCCTAGGGCAACGCACGCAGGACTCTTGACGGATCGGCCGAGTGGTGCGACAGCTACATACCGTGTTGCCCCCAACGCATTACTAGATATTTAGTGCCTTTGGGGGCAGACTGTGCACAGCCAACAGGCCAGCATTTCATTGGTGTAATGGATGGATGTCATCTGTGGGCACGACAGCTTGCTGGCCGACGTCGATCCGGCACATAGGGCAGGTCCCCGGCGGCCTCTCCCTTCGCCTCGGCGACCATATCTCCCAATTACCTGTCACGCAATTCGTTTCTCCTCACGGCCCCTCCGCTCCCACCCCGCCTCAACCTGTAGGCAAACTCCTGACGATGCGCGCAGGTCAAGTAGCGCTGTGCGCCGCAGGCCAGTGAGTGCAGCGTCGGGTGTCGCAGGCGGCACGCCGTACGTGCCCATCCATCAGCGCGTCGCGGACCTGCTACGCAGCCGGAATGAAAAGCTGGCGAAGGCGCAGGTCAAGATGGTGAGCACCAGACGCCATGTATATCAGGGGTGGTGCTGTCACATGGATGCTATGTGGACGTCGTCGCAGCTCACGGGTCTACGGAGGCGGTTGAGCTGGTTAGCTTGTATTTTTTCCTGCCAGGCCGATACCATATTGGCTGTCCCCGGCTTAGAGGAACCGTATGTCGAGATTTCCATTGTCCTGCACATTGCACTGCACATTGAGGTACACGTAGGCGAGGAGGGCAAGGGTACACGTAGGCGAATGTATAGATAAGCTCCCAGGCGTCTCAACCTTGCCTTCGCGTTCCCGTGCGTTGTCAGGAGCTGGGCGGCGGCTCGGTGACGTTTCAGCCGGAGATCAACCGGCGTTCCGCGCAGATGGCAGCCGAGCGGCAGAGGCAGCAGCCCGCTGAGCTGGCCGGCCTGCCGGCTGGCGAGCGGCTGTACCGGCTGGCGCAGGAGCAGTCGTCGGTCGTCAGGTGCGGCCGAGTGGGAGATGCCACACACCATCTTGAATGCGGGGAAAATGAGCTGCGGTATGGAGATGTACTCTAAAATGAGTTGCGGTAAGGATACGTACCCTCATATCACCTCAAAGAGGCCTGAAAGACATACGCGACTTGACGCTCCGGGCGGTAAAAGGAGGACCCGTGTACGAAAGCAGCATCTTTGCTCCGGGGGACGACCGCTCCGAAGTAGTTGACAGTGTGTGTGTGGTTGTGATGTGTTTGGGGTAAGGCTCATTGGAATCCAGCATGACGCAGAATCACAAACCGCCAACTTACCCTTTTGGCCGCTGATAGTGCAGCTCGTGGCCCTCCTCAGCAACTGTTTTTGCCCCTACTCGTCGGTCGGATCCCTACCTCCTGCCAGGCGACGCACGGGAGGTGACGAGATGGGCTCCAGCTTGAGGGACGTGAGCGCTGCTCGCGACCAACGGCGGTCGCAACAACTGCAGCAGCAGCCACCGTCGGCGATGCCATCGATAAACCCTCGAAGTCGTGCCCTGGCGGAGAGCTCCGACCTCCCACAGGACTTTCTGGCGCGACAGGTGCGAGGGACCGGGGTCGCCGCGACACCACCGGTACATGGCTGCACCCAAAGTCTCCCTTCCCCTAAAGAGCAGGTCTCTTGACTCCGGGCTGGTTGCGCGCACTCCTCGCCGCCTCGGACTGTCGATATCGGTGCCCTATCCGCCTTGAACTCCCGACGGCAAAGTTGGTTCCTCCTCGTGTCACGCGTGCAGGCTTACCTGGCGGCACTGGGCCACGAGAAGCGAGCGCTGTACCGGAGCCTCCTGGAGGAGTCCACCTGCACCTTTCAACCGCAGCTGCTCATTTCTCGGACGGGCAGGTGCGTTCACGTGCGAAGTACCGCTTCCCAGGCTGCTGCTGTAATCGGCGGTGCGTGGAAGATGCTATTGTGCACGCCGCATTTGTGCCAACATAGGCTCGCTGATATCGCTTCCCTGCTCCTAAAACGCTCTGTGTGGCCGTGCTCATCGCGTCAACAAGATCACCCTCCCGTCCCTCCTTGTAACCGGCTTTCCACCCTTGTGCCACTGCATGCGCACAACCCTGCAGTCTCGGCTCGAGCTGTGGGTTCGGCAATGCCTCGCATGCTGGGTCGCACTGGTCCGGGTCCGGAGGCGATGCCGACCGCGTGTCAAAACTGGCGTACGAGGACGTGCAGCGAAGCGCGGCGCTGCGGGACGCGCTGGAGCAGCACCACTACGGCCAGTTTACATTCGCACCCGCCATCAATGACCGCTCAAGGCGCATTGGCAGGGTCAGTGGCGTCAAGCGCGTGCGGGAGACGGAGGGGCGGCCGTAGCACTCCACTTGTTCGGACCTCACACTCGCTTGAAGGGCCGCAGACAGGCTTCGCGCGGCCACCACCTATTGCCTGGGTCCGCAACATGTAGAGCCTGGCAGGTTTCCCCCGTTGTCCACTTCTCATTCCCGCTTCCCTCCTTCTTGTCCCGTTGTGCCTGCAGCGCCACTCACTGACGGACCTGTACCGAGACGAGGAGCGGCAGGTTAAGCTAGAGCGCCTTGCCGCCACTGCAGAAGCGCAGCGCGCGGCCGAGTGCACATTCCGCCCTGCCATCAACCCACGCAGCGCGTCCATAGGGCGGCAGCGGCGGGGCAGCCTGGTGCTGGCATCTACGGAGGGACACGAGCAAGCCAACAAACTGCGCAGCAGCATCTTGACGGTAGGTTTTGGGCCACGTCAATTACTGCAAGGAAGCGGTTAGGGGCGGCATGGGGAATAGGCCCCAGTGAATCAACACAGGGAGTATTCCTAGGAGAAGTGCAAGTATGGCGCGGAAATAGTACAGGGCCGGTTTGTGGTTCGGGGGGTTGCCCTGTTACCATGGGCCCGCGTGGTCAGCCGCCTGGTGTGCTCCTGGCGCTACAGGAAGCCCGGGCGCTGCGGGAGTATGAGGAGCTGAAGGAGTGCACCTTCACGCCCGCCATCAACCGCGCGACGCCCAAGCCAAGCGGGCCGGTGGCTGTACCCGGCTTGGGGCGGCATTTGGAGCTCAGGGTAAGGCGAGCCGGACGTTGGCTTATGGTAACTAAAGCCGCCCATGCAGCCGCCACCGTGTCCACGTGCGCTGTGCGCCTTCCCGCATGCGGTACCAGTTTGGCTAGACATGACACGTCAGGTGAAAGACCTCAACGCCTTCCGATGCCTGCAATCACCATCACACTGTGTCCAGCATAGCCAACTTGGCATCGCGGCTGATGCAGAACCTGCAACGACCCCGTTTCCGGCTTTTGGCCACAATAGGAACTGGCTCGGCGCAAGCGCGAGGCCGACGATGCTCGCAAGGCGGAGGTCTGGAACATGCGGTCAAAGTCGCCGGGACCCCGAGCCGGTGTAACCGTCCCGCAGCCTTTCAGCTTCGAGGCGCGCGTCCTACCGTGGCAGGTGCGTCAGGGCAGGAGCAGGGTTCAGAAGGGGTCGGGCGCACATCAGGCGAGAGGTACGGGCGGTTCACAGCCTCAGGCTAGAAGCGCCAGTCTCCAGGCGAGCTGCCTGCCCTGACGCGACCCGTTGTTACGCGTCTGGTGGTGTCATTCCCCGCACCCGCGCTTGGTTGCTTTACGGATGCAGATCCCTCGCGTCCAAATGATACAGCAGCAACATGAGCAAGAGCAGCAGCAGAAGAAAGCACTGGCGGCGCTCAAACAACAGGTAAGTGGTGTGGAGAACGTGTGGTCATGACTTCCTACACCTCTTGAGCCTTATTGAGGGCGGCCTAAGCAGCTAGGGCTGTCCGTCCGTTTGGTGGGCAGGTCTCTTCCGTCCATATACTTTACCCTGTCCAACTTAACCCATCTGACGCAAGCCGCACCTCGCCTTATGGTCGCACCGTCTACACCCACAGCGGCAGCAGCAGCGAAGGGAAGCGGACGACCGTCGCTCATCTCACCTGCAAAAGATTATGCAGGAGGCCCGTACTGTGCATGGAGAGCACGAGCGCGCGGTAGCAGGCGCGGTCCTGACACCGGCCGTGCCGGTACCGTCCGCCATGTACCAGCAGCCCCGGCCAGCCAGCGCCGGGCGCCGCCGCTCAGTGACTTTCCAGTCGCCATCTTCTGGTGACGTGTATGGCGCGGGTTCCTCCTACGGCATTGCAGAAGTGCCTGCTGACGTGGACAACCGCGCACCTGACTTCGCGCCTGCGGCGACACATGTACCTGACGCCGGCAATACCCGGAGAGGAAGTCACGGCGGCTTCGGCTTTGCTGACAGTCCCGTAAGAGTGAGTCGCGGTTTAGGTTCCGGAGCTCGTAGAGCTGCGTGGCTGGGACCACGCGCACACACCTGTGCCTTATATGGAC
Source organism: Yamagishiella unicocca (assembly GCA_003116995.1). Taxonomy (NCBI): domain Eukaryota; kingdom Viridiplantae; phylum Chlorophyta; class Chlorophyceae; order Chlamydomonadales; family Volvocaceae; genus Yamagishiella; species Yamagishiella unicocca. The sequence goes on from BDSL01000088.1 coordinate 406,426, forward strand.
ATTTAGCCCAGTGCCCTTGTTCTCTGATTTATTGGTGCGTCAGAGAGGTTTTGGGTAAAATGACTGACTGGTCGTCCGTTCCTGTCGCCGCTACCTGCAGGAAGAGCTGAGCATGCGCTTTCACTGAGCCTATTGGAGCGTGCCGACCCTCATCTCAGCGGTGGAGCGCTTCTTGTGTCGCGGCTCTTTTGCGGCAGCTGGTGCCTGCGTCGAGAGGATGCGGTCCAGGTCGGGACCTGGGCGGCAGCGGGCAGTGCTGTCGAATGCGGACCCGCATGCCGGGCTTGAGCAATGTAGATTGGACGTGATGACCTGGCATGTGATGGGCATCGGGGCATTGCCTGCAGCTGGTTTCGGCCGTGACACATAGAGTATAAGGCCCATTTATCCATGAACGTTACGCTGCAGAAAGGGGTTGGGGCCAAGCCATGTGCTATGTTGGATGACATATTTAAGGGCGTGTCGGCGGTGCCAGCGCAAGTCCTGTCTGGGCCAGCGCGCGGCAGGCGCATATGCATGCAGTTGAAAGCGTTATTACTGTTTAGGGCATAAAGTCGCTAGGGTTCAGTCGAGGATTGGTACCTGCCCGCTTGCGTTCCGGGCATCAACCTAGGTCCCTTGCTGTCAGGATTTTGTGCAGTGCAGCGCCGATTTGTGCATGACCCGCCTGTACACGTGGCAGCTCGGTCACGATGAGAAATGGCGTGTGACCACGAGGCTCACTAGTCCTCGGGCCTGCCTCTCTGCTGTAATTACGGTCAGCATGTGGCTCCCGTCTCCACTCTCACCCGGTTAACAGCTGAAAGAGTCGGACTCAGCTGGTCCGACGCGAGGCAAGAGATTCGGTTTAAATGTCCGGTCGCAATAAAGGAATACGACTGGCAACGGCATCAGCCGAAAGCTTTGAACCAAAGTCCTTTTAAGATACTGGCTTTCCTGTCGAGGAACGTCCTCGTTCAGGGTAGGGCGCCGCTGAGGCGCCATGGATGTACAACTGCAACGCACCCACAATATCAACAGATAACAACCCGCACCTGGTAACAACCCGCAACATACCCGGAAATGAGGAAGTTCTTATGGGCTCACCCTGCGCAGCGCAACCGGTATTAGCAGTATTACACGTATTCATATACCGCCAGGTTGATCAGGTTTAAATCATTCACACACGTACGCAACCACATGCATCCCAGGAATAATACACATACAACTCCGTGCTGACGGCCGCTTCATCTTCAACAGTATATACACCGATACCGGAAATAGTGCAGAAAGCTCGCGCAGTCACAAGTATTCATCCGGCCGCTCGACCGGATCCGATCCGCAATAAACGACGGCCAATCCCCCCACAGGGCTACCTTAACTTACCCAGTCATGTGCAACAGCAGCACTACTCGTAAAGTAAAGGACCATGCTTGGGTCGGCTCCCACTTTATTGGAACGGCAAGCCTTCAATAGTTCAATTATGCATACGTGCCAACTCGCTCTGCGATTTGCGCGGCCCCGCCGCCGAGAATGGCTACTGAACCGCGCGGCCCTACTGCAGTTTTTTTCCGGTAGACCAAATCCTAGGTCTACGATAATATCCTAACTAGGTGTCGGCCGACGACGACTCGACAGCCGCCCCCACCGTCGGCTCCGCGCCAGCCATCCGCGCCTCCAGCCGGCCCTCCAAGCGCTTCGTCAGCTCCTCCAGCCCGGTTTGAATCTCCATCCGCAGCGCTGCCCGGTGTCCCTGGAGCTGAGATCGAAACTCCGAGAGCACCTCTCGCACCTCTTTCTGCAATTCTGACTTCAGCACCTGTGCCAGCTGTTGCGCGGTGGCATCAGCGGCGGCGACGGCGGCCTTGCTCGCCGCCTCCGCTCCCACGCGCCGAACCGTGTCCTGCCACCGCCGGTGCTCGTGCTGCAAGACCCGCTCACACATAGCCGCTACGGCGCGGCACGTGGCGGCAGTGCTCTGCTGTATGGCATGCACAAGCGTCCCTAACCGCCCCTGCCACGGGCCGGAGGTTCCGCCCGCCACGCACTCAAGCCCACCATAAGAGCGCGAAGGCTCCATGAAACCTGCATCGGTGGCACCCAACCCATATGGCGAGGAGGAGTCGTACGGCCCCGACCGCCCGTCGTCTTCCCGGCCCCTGTTGATGCTCCCGGGATTGAGGATTCCAAGTCCATCTGCCGGATGCCCAGCAGCAACACCGCCGCTGCCACCGTAGCTCCAATATGCAAAAGCCTCAGCCGCCGTGGCCTCGTCTTCTCTCTGGTGGCGAGGTGGCGGATGAGGAAGGGGACAGGAATCAGTGCCACAACCAGGATCAGCAGCCCCTTGGTGCAACTAGCATAGCACGCGTGAGTGTTTGGACCGACCTAAGCGACACTTGCCACCTTCCATACCGTTAGTGTGTCGTGCAATGGGCAGGTGCGCGTTCCCACCATCCGCGCGCCAGTCACATTTTCCTTTCTGCTCTCACCCCGCACCTCCCAGCCGCGGACGATACGTGTTGTCGTACAGCCGCGGGCCCTCTTGCCGTACCTGCAGGACCACCAGCGCGTCGCACTTGAGCAGGTGCTCGTCCCGCAGGTGACGTAGCCAGCGCGGCATCAGCCGGTCGACCTCCACGATCATTGCCGCCTTGTTGCGGATGTCGTCCGAGGCTTCGTCGCCGCGGACCCGGTCGTACGCGTCCCCAACGATCGCGATGAGTATGTTCAGCAGGATGATGGTCACAAACAGCATGTACAGAGCCGCGATGGCAGATGTGAGGTACGGCAGACCAGACGTCCCGACCTCTACAGCACCGAAGGCCCGGAGGCGGCATGTGTGGACACGGGTCAGTTTTACACAATTAGTCACCTGCAGCTCAGCGATATGCAACGTACGGAATCCTGGCCGGGATCAGCTCCCAATCATCCCGGCTCCAGGACGTCGTTTGACTGTGACAGCTGCATTCTGGACGCGCACTCTGGTCTCAGGCCATATAAACAGGATTGCGAGAGAGGCTATTTGGACGAGGCCTAAATGCGATAGGATACGCAAGGATCAACCGCAAGTAAGGATCAAACGCATCGCGGCGGGTCGTGGGCGTCGGTGAGACTTACGTGGATCGATGAGCAGCTCAATGTCGAAGTCGCCGTAGATCATCGAGTAAAGGCGCAGGAAAATTGCCGTCTCCCGCCTCAACATCTGGCCGTCCATTTCCACCATTTTCGGCGTCACCACCATCAGCGCCAGGCCGAAGCCGCAGTAGACGACACCCAAGAAGACGAAGAACAGTCGCAAATCATAAGTCACTTCGAGGACCATCCTGCGCAAACGACACAACACATCGCGTAACGTTATATAGGCGCTTGGGGTGGCGTTTGCGTGACATGCTTTTGAGCGCGATGGTGTTATGTGCGCAGGTCGAAACAGGAGACCCTCACAATGCGCGGCAAAAAACGCGCGATGCGATACGATACGGTGCGAGGCGTTCCGATGGGGCTCCAAAGCTACGAACTCTACGACAACGTGTATCCCGCCGTAATTGAAACGAGCATATACCCGCGTTTACTAGAAATGGCTTATTGAGCCTAACTCACAGACCCTTACGAGTCCTCTTCCATCACAGACCCCGCCCCGCCCTGCTCGAAGGCTCCCCCCATCGGCCTCAACACTCACCTCACGAACGAGCCCAGCTGGCGAAGGCCCATGGCGTAGTACAGCAGCCGCCAGAACAGCACCAGCAGCTGCAGCTGGCTCAGCGCGCCTAGCACGTTCAGCGATGTCGCGCAAGTTAGGTGGAGCCCCAGGATGGTGGCCATGAGGGTCAGGTCGATGGCGTCGCAGCCGTTCCACGGCTGAGACGCCCATTTGAACAGCCCCTCCCTCCACAGCTGCCGCAGTTCGATGACCGAGTACTCGGCCACAAGCACCGCCAGGGTGGCTAGAAGGCAGGTCTGGGGTAGAGTGGGTGCGATGTCGCAGCCGGAGTCATCGCCGTCGCCTTGGCTCAGCGTCGGCACTGCGCGGAGAAAAGCGCGAGGTCGCATCCATCCATCCATCCATCCAGCACCAGAGCACCGCGTAGACAAATGTTACCATGAAAGAACGTGGCGGAGGGAGGGAGGGGGCGGATCTTAAAATACACAGCCGTTCCTAGGCCTTAGTGCTTAGGCTGTAGCAGACAGGATGATAGCGCGGGGGCTTTGCGTCAGTCCCTGGTAACAGCGGAAACATGCGGCACGGAATTCCTGCAAGTTGAGGCAAATCGGGGCAATGGAGTGGACGGAGGGGGAGCGCGCGGTCGCGAGGCCCTCCTTACCGATGCTGGAGAGGCTCAGGGCGTATGAGATGAACAGCACCGTGTACAGCACCCGCAGCAGGAACATCAGGAACACGACGTGCCTGTGCGCACACGGCACGTCGGGAGCGGTCGGCGGTTTTTCTTTTTCCTTTTCTGTTTAAGTAGCAGCCACTAAGCCTTATTGACGTGAGCGTCTGGGTACAGGAAAAGGAGGAGGAAGGAACACTGTCGAAAGATACAAAAGTAGTACAAAAGTAGCAAACAAACAAATAAATAAATTGCATCCTCGTGGACCGCTCCCTCTGCGGGGGCCCCGTCGGCACCCACTTGGTGAACGTGTTCCACATATGCATCACCAGCACCACCACCGGCGGCGACCTCCACAGCTCCAGCGGTAGGCTGCCGTCTCGCAGCAGGGCGTCCAGCAGGTCCTTGTAGTGCGGCACAAGGGTGGTGGTGATGCCGGGCAGCAGCGGCATTCGCAGCGCAGCTGGATACGCGAAGCGCTCGTCGATCTCGATGGTGGGTTCTATCTTCAGGTATGTGGGCACGAACGACATGTAGGCGAGTATGCGGCGTATGATGTCAAGAACCCATCCGTTTTTGCAGCTGACCACGCCGCTGACGACCAAGCTGAAGAACCGCCACACCAGACCCGACGCCGCGCCCGCCGCCGCGGCCGCGAAGGTGGCGCCCGTGAGCGCCGCGCTGAGGACGATGACGAGCGCCCCTACCAGAGCGCCAGCGCCCGTGCAGCCCTGGGTTACCACCGCCGCCGTCGCCAGCTTCCGGATCCGGAATCCGCGCTTCATGGTCACGTTGAACAGAGCCAGATCGCTGCTGGAAAACCCTAACATGCCACCGCACACCGCCAGCAGGAACTGGGGCCAGCGGGGCCACCAGCTACTAGCGCCCAGCTCCGCGCTGCAGGCGCTCATGGCGGTGGGGTACATGACGGCCGTGAAGACGGTCAGGGCCATGGAATACAAACCGTCGCAGCGGGCCATCATGTCCAACCGCCGTCGTACACCGTAACTGTCCGGACCGCCCAAGGCCGAGAGCGCCACGTCGGTCGCCGCCGCCGCCGCGAAGACGCGCGCCGTCTCCTCCTCCTCGTCGCTTCCTGTCCCTACCCCCGGTCCCCGTCCTGCACCGGGTCCCGCCAGCGGCCCCCCGGATGCCAGGGAAAACACCGAGGAGGTGGCGGAGGGCTGGGAGGACGTCGGCGGTGACCGCCCGTCGTCGCCGCTGCCCGGCGGGATGGCGCGGGAGATGGAAGCGGCCGCCGGCCCTGGAGCGCTGTGCCGCCCAAGCGGGAAGACCACCTCCCGCGCATCGACCTCCGCGGTGTGGTGCGGGTGGGGTTGCGGGTGCAGGTAGGCAAGCCGCAGGGACAGCGGCTCCAACGACTCGACGTTCCAGCGCTTGGCCAGTCGCGCTGGTGCACGGGTGAAGTCCGAGACCAGCGTGGTCTTGAGCGCCGGGATGGTGGTCACCCGCAGACCACCACCACCCACCACTCGGTCGCCACCGCCGCCGCCGCCGCCGCCGCCAGTCGTACCTCTAGCGCCGCCGCCGCCGTCGCTGGTGACCACCACATGCGGCCAGCCTAGCCCCGTCTGGATCAGCAGCGCCGCGGCATGACGGGGCCGGTGCCGCAGCAGTGACTCCATCAGCAGCTGCACTTGGGGGGAGCAGGCCGGGCGCACGACGCGAAGCCGGCGCGCCAGCGCCGAGATGCCTCGCTGCATGAGGCTGCTGTCGGGGCCGATCTCCAGCGCCGACCTGCACAGCAGCGCGACCAGCTCGGGGTGCAGGTGAGCATGCAGCGGCGCAGCCGCCTCCAACAGGACCATCAGCTCGGCCTGCAAGGAGATGCGCGTGCCCAGGCGGGCAGGGCTGGCGCCCTTCCGGGACACCAGCAGCTCCTCCCAGCCGTCGAAGGCAGCCGTCACCAGAGAGCTCACCAGCACGGCGGCGCCGGGCGCCGCCGCGGCGGCGGCGGCGGCGGCGCTGGCGGCGGCGACGACGGAGCTGAGGGTGCCAGCGACGTGTAGGGCTGCGCCCTGGGCGCATCGTTCCTCCAGCAGGCGGGAGAGGGAGAGGAGGACGGTGCAGAGCGCGCGAGGTTGCAGCTGCGGACAGGAGCGGACCGCAGCCACCCCGGCGCGGAGGAAGGGGTGCAGCTGCGCGTGGCGGTAGGCGGGGGCGGTGAGGGCGGCGACGGCGGCGGCAAGCAGGAGCGGAGGACCCTCGGTGTCGCCGTGGCCACGCCCTAGCTGAGAGCTTTGGCGCGGACCGTACGGCTGCTTTTGGTTTTGGTTTTGGTGGTGGTGGTGCTGCTGCTGCTGCCACTGTTGATGTTGCTGAAGGTGCTGCAGCAGCGCAGGTAGCGGCGACAGCGGAGGTCGAAACGTCGCCGACCGCGCCACTACCGCCGGAGGGCCTTCCGCCGCCGCCGGTGCCGCCGCCGCCGGTGCCGCCGCCGCCACCGCGGACCCCGCCCCTGCCCCGTGCACATGCGCCTCCACCAGCTTCAGCACCTCCGGCACGTGGCGGCTGCCAAAGAGCTTCGCCAGGTTGCCTAAATAGGCAAGCGTCGCCTCCACCAGCTGCAACCAAACCGCCGACGCATCTGCAGAGCCTGCAGCCGACACCTCCCCGCCAAGACAGCCCCGGGCGGGGCCCCTAGCCCCTTGCCCAGCGGCTTGCAAACTCCCGGCTCGGCCCTCCAGGACCAGAGGACCAGCGCCTGGGGCGGAACTGAGGGCCGGTCCCTCCAAGTTGACCAGCTGGTCCAGCAACCAGGGCAGGCCCGCGTCCAGAATGAACCTCCACACAGCGTCCGACGTCGCCGTCGTCGCTGCCAGGCCGGCCAGCCCCGACGCGAATGTACGACACGCGGCGGCGACGTCGACGGCCGTCGCGTAGAAGGCGCCGGCGAAGGCGGCCCACAGCGCCTCCGGCATGGCGCGCGCGCGCTGCTGCCCCCACCAGCTCGGGGCAGGGCTGGGCGCGAAGCACGGGGGCGCGTAGGCGTCGTGGTACACGTCCAGGAAGGTGACCCATGGGTCAATGGGCGGCCAGCGCAGCCCGATGCGCTTGCGCGAGGGTGTAGTGCCCCTGCTGCCCAGCCCCACCGGGCCGTCCCCCCTGGACCACAGCCGGGCTGCAACCCTGTGCCGCCACTTCTCCTCCGCATCCCCCAGCCACATGCTGGACTGCAGCCGCGCCACGTGCATGCGCCGAGACGACCCGCCTGCCGTACAGATCAACGCAAGGCCCTGCAGTACGATTTCCCGCAGCGCTGCGTACAGGGCCTCCCCCTCCCCCAGCGCCCCTCTGGCGCTGCGGGAGCCGACGTCGCCACCGTCCGGGGCACGAGTCTGTGGCGGCAGGGGAGGGCAGGTGGCAGAGGAGGGCAGGTGACCCGGGGCGGGGCGGGGAGGCTGGGCCAAAGCATGTCAGGTCGCCCCTAGCTCGCCCGTATGGCAGCCACCCTCACTTGCGGACATCCTGCATGTGACCATCTACGCCTTCCCAGACCTCCTTTCAGACCTCCTTCCCAGACCTCCTTCCAGGCCTCCTTCCAGACCTCCTCCCAGACCTCCTTGCCAGACGCACCTGCAGTCCCGCCGGCTGCTCCCCGCTTGGCTCCGCCCACGCCAGGCTCTCCGCCCGCCGCGCCAGCTCGGATCGGGTGCCGCTGCCAACGTCGCCCACCCGGCCGCTCCGCCGGCCCCGCTCCTCGCTCCACACCCCCGTCCCCAGCCCCACCAGCGCGCAGCTGTCCACCGTCAGCTGCATCGCAGCGGCGGCTGTCACCAGGTGCTGCAGGCCCGATACCAGGGGGCAGATCCAGTCGTCGTCCGAGGGGAATACCAGCAGCGCCAGTTCCGGATCCAGATCCGAGGCCATAGCTCCGGAGCTCCGCAGCAGCTTGCTAGCTAGACGGGAGGCCGTGGGTCGCAAGGGGTCCACGCAGAGCTTGGACGCGGCGTCAGCGCGACTGGCCGCCGCGCTGAGGTCCTTGCCGATGAGTCGAACCCAGCACGCCGCCAGGCGCGGGTCGGCCGCGTGCAGAAGCCAGGAGCCGCGCCACAGGCGCACCAGATCCGTGCCGTACGGGACGAGCCACGAGGCCTCCATACACAGCGGCTCCTGAGCCTCCAGCTCGGCGACCGAAATGGCCATCCGTAACTCGCCCCACGCTCCCGGGACTCCGCCGACGTAGGCGGCGGCGTGCTCCGCTCGCTGCGAGGCCGCATCGGCGTTGCGCCGCAACTGGAAGGCGTGGGCGGAGAACAGCTCCGAAGTCACACTGGCTGGTTCCGGAGCATCCTCTGCGTGTAGGTGGCAGTCAGACCAAGCCGCGTCCGCCACCGCCATGTACTCTATCATCGCGATGAGCAGCAGCGAGCTGGGCAGCCGGCCCGGGGCCGCTAGGCGACCCGGTTCGAGCGGTGCCTGCTCGTGTCCCTTTCCAGCTACCTGGCCGACGCTTCTCCCGCCCCAGGCGCCGCCGTTGCTGCCAGCCACGCTGCCCTCCGTTGTAGTCCGGAGAGCAAACACGCCTCTAATACCTGCAGCCGCGCCCGCACCCGCGGCTGCACCCGCGGCTGCACCAAGCGGCGGCGGCGCTGGTGGCGCCAGGCCGGCATCCTTGACCCCTGGGGTCGAGACTGCAACGGGCGCAGCGGCGGCCGTGGCCGCCGCCGCCGCCGCAGCAGCAGCCCCGCTCAATTCCGAGGCCGGCGCCACCTTAGAACATCCGCTGGCGGCAGCGTCCGCCTCCAGAAGCGCCTCCGCAACCTCCCAGCTGGGGGTCACGTCGAGCGCGGTGAAGGTGAGGGCGCCGTCGTCCAGCCAGTTGACCCTGGTGGCCCGGGCGCCGTGGCGCAGCAGCAGCCTCACGCACTCCACATCTCCCCACAACGCAGCGGCAGCTAGCGGGCTGACCCAGAATCTGAGTGAGCCCGCCGCCGCCGCCGCCGCCGCCGCTGCCTCCGGCGCGTGTGGATTAAGGCCGTTGGGCCGGCCCCACCGGTCATAAGGCCCCGTGGGCGCGGGCGGGGCCACGGAAGCGCAGGGCGGGTCGGGCAGTGCGCCGTACTGCAGCAGCAGCTGCGCGATGCTGACGTGGCCCAGCGCAACGGCAGCGCTCAGCGGGGTGCAGCCGTACGCCAGGTAGGCGTGGCTCCGGAGCCAGGCGTACGACTGACGGGCGTACGACAGGCCCGACGGCGGACCCTCGGCGCACTTGACGCCGGAGCGGATTTGGGTCGCGACCACACTAGCGCGCCCCGAAGCCATCGACATGTCGGGCCGTCCCACAGAGCAACACTCGGCCTGCAAGTCGAGGCTGGAGGACTTGCAGGCGTCCTGGGCTAGACGCCAGGCTGCCGGACCTGGTGACCAGCTGCAAAGGCTGTTGCACGCCTGGGCGGTGGTCAGTCCGCCGGCGATCTGGGAGGCCTCGTGCTCGATGCGACGCAGCTCCCGCTCTGCACCATCGCGGTCGTCACGCAGCACGCAGCCCAGCAGAATGCACACGCCCTGCGAGTCCGGCGCTGCCTCCGCAGCAAGCCTGTCGCCGCTCGGAGACGGCCAAAGTGGCTGACGTACGGGCCGAGAGCAAGCTCGCCTGCGTTCTGCGACGCGCTTCCTGTAATGCAAGACGTCCTGAGCGTCGGGCTGGTCCGCATCCGTCGATTGGCGACACGATGCATCTGGCGGTAACGTTGACGTAGTCAATCTTGGAGGTAGAAAGCCGGTAACAGTGTCCGCGGTAACCTCTCCTGGAAATAGGGGCAGGACGTTGGGGCGGGTACTTACCGGCAACTCATGGACCATGGCATCCCACAGCAATATAAAAGGAAAATTGATTACGTACCTGAAGGTGCCTCTAGTGTTATCGCCACGTGCTCCGGACCGACCTGCATTGCAGGTGTGCGCTCCCTTATTGACGTCCCTTGGCCCAGCTTGCATCAAAACATTTGCTAATGTTGCGTTATGTATTAGTTGTTCTTTTTAAAGTCCAAATGTGGCGCCTCCTTGCGTCCTGGTGAAAAAGCAGTATGTTTCATGCTTGCAAACGCGATGAATTACCCCACCATAAAGAAGATGCCTGCATTCAGCATGAGTTGGTTCAGCTTCGAAGATGGGAGCCATTTGCACCGGCTCCCAACGTACGGACCCTAACGGCCCCCCAACCTCCCCGTGTTTGCAATACTTACTACGCTGAAGCTCCTGTGTCACAATATAGCCTGATTCCTCCAAGAAGTGCTCGCAAAACATTGTTCAAACTTAAACTGGAGCTTGTTCTGGCCTTTAACAGCAGGAGAACGTTCGTTTGTGTTCGTTGGGGTCCATCCGCACACGCAGTTGTTTTGCGGCCTGCCGGCAGCTAACAACGGCTTCTAGCTTAATATAGTCGGCTGGTCAAGGGATCAAGCAGTCCCGATGACACATGCATGACAACTTTCCCGCACACTGTATTCTGACGCCTGCCTTTTGCATGTGCACTCTTTCGGGGAAGCCCTGCCGAAGTCCAATAAGGGCGCCGACCAGGCCAATACAGGGCCAGTCTTCGAGGCCCTCGCCGCATGACGCCGCAGCCCAACAACTGCTGCGGCCCAGTGCCACTGCAGGCGCACTGCCGGCGCCGCCACATCCCATGTGTCGCCATCAGCTGCTTGGGGCCGCTGAATGCAGAAACCATAGCCTTGCAAAGCTGCCGTCCGTTGTGTATTTTTTGTTTCTGTACTCATCCTGTGTTGCTTCCACGGATTTCCTTTTGCCTCGCCCACGGGTCATCTCCAGCATTGTCCATCATGTGTAGATCACACCCTGCCCTGCTCCTTACCCAAAGCCTGCAGGGAGCTCCCTTGCTGTGCGCTAATGTATGTATGTGAACCTGGATGTGCGTTTCGTCCTCCTGCATACCGGTATGCTGCGTTAGTTAACAAGCTTATGCAAGAAGACATCTGAAAGCATTAAGAACCAAGTGCCATACCCTTTGACGGCATTTTATGCATTTAGTTTTCAGGCTGGTCAACAGCAACACGCATGAGGGGAGGGAAGATCACGGCATGGGTGAGCAGTAGGCGCCACACATTGTAGGTAACAGATTCTAGATATAGACTAACAGCAATAGCCGCCGCCGTCTAGCGCGGTCTAGACCGAGGGAATTGGCACATGGTGATTTGATTATAGAACCGCTAGGAGTTCATGTGGCAGAGCACATCACAATGCTCCTACTACATGTCGGTTGCCTGTTCGCGGCCAAGACCAATAAAAATGCCACCATCGCTAAGGCTGGACCCTTAAAGACGTATTGTTGCGATTGGCCTATGCAACGCGGCTTGAGGGTGACATGAAAACGTACATGCAAAATGAAACATGGAAACATCAAACGTGACAAAACGCAACTGATGACTCGATACGCCCAATAATTCATCATTGCACTGTAGAATATAAAAAGTATCAAATGCATTACTCTGTCCTGTAATTATAAAGGGCGGTATTCGCGGCGAAAGCAGCTGACGGAACACGGGAGGCATATGCGACCGACCCCGCCGATAATTATTTATATTGTTAGGTCGCCGGCAAATTTCTATGGGAAATGAGGTAAACACTTTGTAATGTTTTACGCCTTGGCCAGCCTCGTATAGCTCAAATCGCAGAATTGGAAGCCTTGCTGCTCTCATGCTCCCCATTCCGAAGCTTGGCGCCGGCCATTTGTCGAAAGTGTTTCGTCAACGTGCCCTGCCTGCCGCGGCCCACCTCCCAAGTCACCCATGTCTGCATGCCCCTGGACCCTTGCACGGCCTCCGACCTTGCACGCCGCATCCCCTCTGCAGGTCTCCATCACTCTCTCCGACATCCGTGGCGGGGCAGTCGCGGTGCAGGCGCGCCTGCGCGCGGGCGCCAGCCCGAACAAGCGCATGCTGTTCACCGAGGACGTGGGCGCGCTCCCCAGGGGCTGCAAGTGCACCCCCCTGGGCTACGCCATCCTGTCTCGTGACATGCCCCTGCTCGGCGTCCTGCTGGAGGCCGGCGCTGACCTCAAGAAGCCGGTGGGCCTCCCCCACCGCTTCGACCTCACACCGCTGCACCTGGCAGCGGCGCTGGGGAAAGCTGATATCGTGCGGCAGCTGCTGGCACGACGCGCCGACCCCAACGCGCCCTTGGCGCTCAAGCGGGGAACCACCGCGCCCTCGCCCTCGCCCTTGCAGCGCTCGTCGGACGGCGGCGGCGTCCTCCCAGTCAACCTCAGCTTCACGCGGGCAGGTGACGGGCCGCTACACGTCGCTATAGACTGCTCCGCAGAGACCGGCAGCGGCGCGACGGAGGTCGTGGAGGCGTTGATCGCCCACCCCAGCACCGATCCCAACCTGCCTAACGCCAGGAGGCGCACCCCGCTGTATAAGGCCTGCAAGCGGCAGGTCGCAGCTTGTGCGGCCCTTCTGGCCACGCACCCGCGTGTGGACGTGAACGCGGGGGGACCGCTGTTCGCGGCCATCATGGTGCAGAACACGGAGCTGGTGCGGATGATGTTGCAGGCGGGTGCCCGCGCCGGGGGGCCAGGCATCCAAAACGATGACGGCCAAAATCCGTTGCGCTACACGCTCCACCGTGTCAGTGTGTTTTTCCACAACCGTGCCGAGATCATCACGCTGCTCGTCAACGCGGGGGCGGTCGTGGAGGCCGACATGCTGCCGTACGCCGAACAGAGGAACTGGCGGCGGGTGCACGCCGCGCTGGAGGCGGGAGTTCAAAACCCGCGGGGAGGCGGCAGTGATGGCGCTGCAAGTGGTGGTGGTGGGGGGGGAGGGGTTGGGGCTAGTGGGAGTGTCAGACCGGGCGACGGGCCGGGACGGCGGGCTAGCTCTATTTGGGGCACTGGTGCCCCGCAGATGGGTCCCTTCACCAGGGCAGGGTTGTCGTACTCGGAATCCGCAACGACGTCGCCGCTGTCGTCGTACTGGGGCCCCTCCCGCCTGACGTCACCACGTTGGCGGAGCCCCGCCGTGGGCGCCGGCAGCGGTGCCGCCGCCGCCGCCGCCATCGCCGCCGCTGGCGGCGATGACCGGGCTATCCCACCGTCGGCGCCGGATCCCCTGCAACCCGGCGACTCCGGCGAAGGCCGCAGAGATGCGACCCCAGAACACCTCGGCGTCCGCGTCTTCTCCCTCGTCATGTTGTCATTCCACCTCGCAAAGGGCGTCGCCTCATTCTTCTCATCCCTTCGGAACGTACTGGACCGGCTCTTCTACATGTTCGTGGCCGTGATGACGCTCGTGCTGCCTATATTGCTCTTCATCCTGTACCAAATCGTGTGCCGGGTAGCGCCGTTCTTAAAAATCTCAGACACTCAGGACTCGGCCACGGGTGACATCGCCAGGGAGGCTCTTTCCGCCAGGCAAGTCACATCAGGCGCGGACGGTGCTGCGCCGCCGTCGGTTCACCCCGCTGAGCCGCCGCCGGTTAGTGACCTGGTGCAGCACCTAGGGGAGCAGCCACTGTCGTACGCCACTGGCAGCGCTCCAGGGAATGGCAGCCCGGCGGCGGCGGCGGCGGCGACCACGAGGCTGAAGGACGTGGCGAGCTGGGCGGCGTCGCCGCCGCTGCTATCACCACCACCACCACAGCCGCCCAATGATGGCGTCGCCGTGCCCCTCGCGCCCCACGCTGACGGGGCAGATGCCCAGCGGGGGCATCAGCGCCACCACCACCACGTTGAAGGCCTTCTCGAAGACTCCGGGAAGGTCGCCGCAGAGGCCACCGGCTCCCCCACCTTCAGCCGCCTGCTCCTCCTCTGGCAGGCTTGCGTGAGTGTCTTCGTCGCCTTGGCCGCCGTGTTTGGCGGCATGCTGGTCGCGTGCGTGCTGCTGGACGTCGGGGAGGCCGCGCTGGTCGCCCTCCTGCCGCGGGGCCTGCAGCTGCGGGCCTTCCTGGAGCACCGGGTGATGCAGCGTGGCAGGGCGCAGACGCCGGCGGGCCGGTCGGACACGTCGTACGTGTCGTACTACGTGCCGGTGGTGCTGGGCCTGCGGTGGGCCACGGGTACGCCTCTGTGGGTCCTGACGGCCCTGCTGGCGGCGTGTTTTACAGCGCATCAAGCACTTGGCGAGTACTCGGCGTACGAGGAGTACCGGAGCAGCGGGGGAGGCTCCAGGGGGGCGCAGTTGAGGTCACATGGGGAGCGAGTGGCGCAAGCCAGAGAGGATTGGCGCGAAGGGGTTTCGGAGCCAGCGCCGCTGGAAGGCGTGGGGGCCGGCCCGGTGGAGGGCGCCACGGGCGGGTTGGAGGGGCTATGCTGCGTGTGTATGGCACACCGTGCCGTAATGGGCTTTGTGCACAGGGACGTGGTGCATTGCTGCCTGTGCGAGGAGTGCGAGGGGGAGGTACGGCGGCGGGGGCAGCTGGGTAGGTGCCTCATCTGCAAGCAGAGGGCCGCCTCGGTCATCAAGGTGGTGGCCACGTGACGAGCATGCGTGGTGGGCGGTCAACTAACGAACGGACTAACGAACGAACGAACGAAGGGGCGGGCGGACTTTGTGCGTCTGCACGGCGGGGAGAGAATGCTGTGCGCGGACCCGTGTATATTGCGGCTGCGACTCCTAGGCTAACGGAAAGAAGGACCCCGCCCGTGGGGTGTGGGGTGTGGGGACCGGCACCAAGGATGCAACGAGGCGCAGCGACGGGGCCGCTGCTTGCTCAAGTGGACTTCGCTGTCAGCTGGGGGGTTGGAGCAGACCTGCGCGGTTGCTGAATCCCCACATTTGGGCTTGCGGCAGGCGGGCATGTGTCAACTGCTAATACAAGCTGGATATGCGAGGGCGGTGGAAGTGCTGGTGGAGTAAGGGCGAAGGGAATGAGGCGTTGTAGGTGTGCGGTAGTGGTTGCAAGGGGCTGCGGGGCGCCGGCGCTCGGTTTCATTAGTTGTCAATGTTTGTGGGTGCTCCTAGCTTTAGCGCGTCACACCTGGACTTCCCTGGAGCGCACTTCACCGCTGGTTGGAGTGATGCACGCCCTGGTTGCGTGATTGTACGGCATTGACAGGCCAGCGTGTATGCCTGGTGAGGGGGTTCTCGGATGCAGGGCGACTTTCCTATGTTGGAGCTTGGTCGACGGATGACATGGTGTGATTCTACGGCTTGCTCCGGAAACGGCCCAAGAGGGCCAAGTCGGGACTCTTCTGAACGTAGGTCCGCCATGCAGATCTCCCGAGGCCTCTTCTAAAAGTAATGGTGGTGTATTGGTGATGAGGTGCGTTGAGATGGCTTACTTCGACGTGCCCTGGCATGCGTACACGCCGACCGTGTAGGGTGTTGTTGCCCAGTTTCAAGTCCTCCTTTCTGGATCATTAGCCAGGCAGGAGGCAAAATAGCCCTAGGTACCACTGCAGGCGTTTCTTCCATAAGGCATCACCAGGAAGCATCTCCGACCGCAAATAATAAAAAAGCATGCCTACACTACAGTACCGAAAATTTGCGGCATACGGGCATACCATCCTGTGGAGGACGGACGGACACAGGGTGGCGAGGGCGAATGACTGTCCTTTATAAATGCACATTTATTTATACATGCATCTGCCCAGCACAGGCTACACAGCCAGCGTGATCCGTAAGCTTGGACGTTTTTGGAGCCGTGCCCAAATTGGTGTAATTTATCGACGAATGTGTACCGGCTTCGTACCCAATCTGCAACATCACTAATTTATTCCAATGCGTTTTCCTTAGCGTCCCCTAAGCTAATATCCCCAATTTGATGTGTCAGTACGGTTTATTGCTCATTACTGCCGTATCGCGTTACAGCAGAAGAAGGGGTCGAATGGCCAGCACTCAGATCCCAGCCACCCGGTGTAGAGGCCAGCACTCAGATCCCAGCCACCCCTTCGGAGACACAAAATCCAGAAGACAACAGAAAGACGCACGCCCCTGACACCCACCCATATTGAGATTGCACTAGTGGCCGACAGTGATGACAGTCACCACATTGCACCCCGCGCCCAAACACACGGCAAATGCGCCCGGTAAGGCGACAAGAAACGAACGCCCCCAAAAGCGACGAAACCACCCAAACCTAACGGGACCCCGCACGGCGCCGGGGGCGCCCCGTATTGAGACCGGAGCGGCGCCCCCGACTCGAGTGCAGCAGATCCGAGCACACGGCTGCTACCCAGGGGAGGAGGGCGGGAAGGTTAGAGGCCGCCGTCCCGGCAGAGGGACACGGCTCTTTGGTACTATCAGCACAACGGCAGATACTGAGAACACGCAGGCGCGCAACCTAAGCAGCAGCCAGCCACCAGTCGCCGTACCAGTCGTCGTACCCGCACCATGCGCTGGACACCTGCACGCCACGGCAGTCTATTGGCAATAAACAGCCTTATCTCATTCATACTTTACTCGATAAGCCATGTCATCAGGTATGGTTCACAGCCTGCCCTGCTCCCTTGTTGTGCGCTAATGTATGGATTAGATCCTGGATGTGCGTTTCGTCCACCTGCGTACCGGTATGCTGCGTTAGTTCATAAGCTTATGCAAGAAGACATCTAAGAACCCAGTGCCATACCCTTTTGACGGCACTGTATGCATTTAGTTTTCAGGCTGGTCAACAGCAACACGGGATGAGGGGACGGAAGATCACGGCATGGGTGAGTAGTAGCTAGTAGGCGCCACATAATGTAGGTAACAGATTCGAGACCAGCAGCATTAGCCGCCCCCCGTCTTGCGCGGTCTGGCACATGGTGATTTGGATATACTGCTAGGAGATCACGTGGCAGAGCTCATCACAATGCTCTTACTACAGTACATCATGTACTGTACATGTCTGTTGAAATGTGTGCTTGTTTGCGGCCAAGACCAAAAAATTGCCACCATCGCGAAGGCTGGACCCTAAGCGACATATTGTTGCGATTGGTCTGTGTGTCGCGGCTTGAGGGTGACATGAAAATGTACATGCAAAATGAAACATGGAAACATCAAACGTGACAGAACGCAACTGATGACTCGATGTGCCCTATAATTCTTCATTGCACTGTAGTATATAAAACGTATCAAATGCATTTCTCTGTCCTGTAATATACAGGGCGTTATTCACGGCGAAAGCAGCTGACGGAACACGGAAGAGATATGCGACCGACCCCGGCGATAATTAACTAGCGCTACGTGATACGTTGCCATTGCCATTCCATGTTACATGTCACTGGTACCATCGGTACTCGACGAAGTAGTGGGCCGATTCCCAACAGAGAGGAAAGAGACCCAGAACGCAGCGCGACAGAGAACGCGGGCAACGCGCCACCCAGGGAAGGGAGGGAGGGGCGCGTGCTGAACAACAAAACAAGATAGCCTACTTGCCAGCACGCCTAGCTTAAGTCCTGAGAACACGGACTAGTGGCATTCTGCCGTACCGCCTCATGCCTATTAGGTCTACGCCCAGTTAACCCGGCTATAGCTGCGCAAAGCCCGCATTATTTATAGATCGCCGGCAAATTTCTATGGGAAATGAGGTAAACACTTTGTAATGTTCTACGCCTTGCCCAGTCTCGTATAGCTCAAATTGCAGATTTGGAAGGCTTGCCGCTCCCATGCTCCCCATTCCGAAGCTTGGCGCCAGCCATTTGTCGAAAGTGCTCCGTCAACGTGCCCTGCCTGCCGCGACCCACCTCCCAAGTCACCCATGCCTGCATGCCCCTGGATCCTTGCACGGCCTCCGACCTGCACGCCTATGGCACCCGCATCCCCTCTGCAGGTCTCCATCACTCTCTCCGACATCCGTGGCGGGGCAGTCGCGGTACAGGCGCGCCTGCGCGCGGGCGCCAGCCCGAACAAGCGCATGCTGTTCACCGAGGACGTGGACGCGCTCCCCCGGGGCTGCAAGTGCACCCCCCTGGGCTACGCCATCCTGTCTCGTGACATGCCCCTGCTCGGCGTCCTGCTGGAGGCCGGCGCTGACCTCAAGAAGCCGGTGGGCCTCCCCCACCGCTTCGACCTCACACCGCTGCACCTGGCAGCGGCGCTGGGGAAAGCTGATATCGTGCGCCAGCTGCTGGCACGAGGCGCCGATCCCAACGCGCCCTTGGCGCTCAAGCGGGGAACCACCGCGCCCTCCCTCGGGCAGCATCCGTCGAACGGTGGCGGCGCCGCCAACGCCAGGAGCCCCCCACTGGTGGTCCTCTCAGTCAACCTCAGCTTCACGCGGGCAGGCGACGGGCCGCTACACGTCGCTATAGACTGCTCCGCGGAGACCGGCCTCAGAGGAATGGAGGTCGTGGAGGCGTTGATCGCCCACCCCAGCACCGATCCCAATCTGCCTAACGCCAGGAGGCGCACCCCGCTCTATAAGGCCTGCAAGCGGCAGGTCGCAGCTTGTGCGGCCCTTCTGGCCACGCACCCGCGTGTGGACGTGAACGCGGGGGGACCGCTGTTCGCGGCCATCATGGTGGAGAACACGGAGCTGGTGCGGATGATGTTGCAGGCGGGTGCCCGCGCCGGGGGGCCAGGCATCCAAAACGATGACGGCCAAAATCCGTTGCGCTACACGCTCCACCGTGTCAGTGTGTTTTTCCACAACCGTGCCGAGATCATCACGCTGCTCGTCAACGCGGGGGCGGTCGTGGAGGCCGACATGCTGCCGTACGCCAAACAGAGGGACTGGCGGCGGGTGCACGCCGCGCTGGCGGCGGGAGTTCAAAACCCACGAGGACGAGGAGGAGGCGGGGACAGGGCACGAGGAGGAGGAGGAGGAGGAGAAGGCGGGGACAGGGCACGAGGAGGAGGAGGAGGAGGAGGAGGAGGAGAAGGCGGGGACAGGGCACGAGGAGGAGGAGGAGGAGGAGGAGGAGGAGGACGAGGAGGAGGAGGCGGGGACAGGGCACGAGGAGGAGGAGGAGAAGGAGGAGGAGGAGGAGGAGGCGGGGACAGGGCACGAGGAGGAGAAGGAGGAGGCGGCAATGATGGCGCTGCAAATGGTGGCGGTGGTGGGGGAGGGGTTGGAGCTAGTGGGGGTGTCAGACCGGGCGACGGGCCGGGACGGCAGGCTAGCTCTATTTTGGGCACTGGCGCTGTGGTGCTGGGCCTGCAGTGGGCCACGGGTACGCCTCTGTGGGCCGTGACGGCTCTGCTGGGGGCGTGTTTTACAGCGCATCAAGCGCTTGGCAAGTACTCGGCGTACCGGAGCAGCAGGGGAGGCTCCAGGGGGGCGCAGTTGAGATCGCATGGGGAGCAAGTGGCGCAAGCCAGGGAGGATACGAGCGGGGGGGTTTCGGAGCCAGCGCCGCTGGAAGGCGTGGGGGCCGGCTCGGTGGAGGACGCCACGGGCGGATTGGAGGGGCTATGCTGCGTGTGTATGGCACACCGTGCCGTAATGGGCTTCGTGCACAGGGACGTGGTGCATTGCTGCCTGTGCGAGGAGTGTGAGGGGGAAATGCGGCAGCGGGGGCAGCTGGGCAGGTGCCTCATCTGCACGCAGAGCGCCGCCTCGGTCATCAAGGTGGTGGCCACGTGACAGACGAGCATGCGTGGCGGGCGGTCAACTAACGAACTGACTAACGAACGAACGAAGGGACGGACGGACGGACTTTGTGCGGCTGCACGGCGGGGAGAGAGTGCTGTGTGCGTGGACCTGTGTATATTGCGGCTGTGACCCCTAGGTTAACGGAAAGAAGGACCCCGCCCGTGGGGTGTGGGGTGTGGGGACCGGCACCAAGGATGCAACGAGGCGCAGCGACGGGGTCGCTGCTTGCTCAAGTGGACTATGCTGTCAGCTGGGGGGTTGGAGCAGACCTGCGCGCTTTCTGAATCCCCACATTTGGACTTGCGGCAGGCGGGCATGTGACGACTGCTAATACAAGCTGGATATGCGAGGGCGGTGGAAGTGCTGGTGGAGTAGGGGCGAAGGGATTGAGGGTGTGCGGTAGTGGTTGCAAGCGCTTGTGGGGCGCCGGCGCTCGGTTTCATTAGTTGTCAATGTTTGTGGGCGCTGCTAGCTTTAGCGCGTCACACCTGGACTTCCCTGGAGCGCATCTTCACCTCTGGTTAGAGTGATGCACGCCCAGATTGCGTGATTGTACGGCATTGACAGGTCAGCGTGTATGCCTGGTGAGGGGGTTCTCGGATGCAGTGCGACTTTCCTATGTTGGAGCTTAGTCGACGGATGACATGGTGTGATTCTACGGCTTGCTCCGGAAACGGCCCAAGAGGGCCAAGTCTTGACTGTTCTGAACGTGGATCCTTCATGCAGCTCTCCCGAAGTTTCTTCTAAAAGCAACGGTATCGTGTTGGTGATGCGGTGGTTGAACTTCGGCGTGCCCTGGCATGCCCTGGCATGCGCACACGCCGACTGTGTACGGCGTTGTTGCCAAGTCCTTCTTTCAGACAAATGCATATCTTATACGCATGCCATGTATGTTGGCCTATGCCCTAGGTGCCACTTGCAGGCATGTCTTCCACATGGCATCATTGGACAAGACCCCTGGGCCATAACATTGCAATAATTTCAAATAAGTAGGTCGCTTTTAGTTAAAGAAATGTATAACCTGATTCGGGTTATACTGTAAACATTGCTATCCGATGCCTTCGCGTCGCGAGTCCTCTTTTCCGCGACCACTGAATCGAGCTTATTATATTATAACCGGTAGAAAATAGATTAAATATGCATTCAGAACGCCACTGGTTGACACGGGCTGCTGCCGATGGCTCCCGACAGCCGCCGACTTGCTCGGCGCACCCGCAGCGCTCAGCGGCGCAACGAGCTCGGGGCGCCTGCTTAATCGCTTCATGGAGTCGAGGATGCGCGCATCCGGCGGCGCAGCTCCCGCTGCAGAGAACGGTGGGTGCCGTAACTGCAACGTCACGGCAGGCTGCAGCTGCAAGTTCTGGAGAGAGGGCGGTGCCCACAAGCTAGACCCGAAGGGTGCTTGTATCAGGCGCATACCCCTTAACCACCGCCACCGAACGCCTCCGATGGCAGCGGTCCCCGCGGGCGCGTGCACCCTTCATCCGCGCGCCTCCACCCCCCGTACAGGTCGCCCAGGCCACGCCTCGCGCCTCTAGCGCAGCCCGGCAGGACTCACTCGCAGACGACTCGTACGGCGTACGACAGCAACAAATTGAGCCCCAGCGGTACGAACGCGGGAGCCTGGCTCCGGAACCGGAGTCAGAGCCTGCGTCTGAGGCCGGGCAGCAGTGGCGCCCGCCGACGTACGCCAGGACTAGCGCAGCCCCCAGCTCCTTCACCTCGGCTTCCGAGGCCGTTGGCGGAGGTCGCAACGACGTCGCGGCCGTCGCCGCTGGCGCTGACACCCGGTCGGCGGCGCCCGTTGTGCAGCCTACCTCCCCCGTCAGCGCTCCTCCCAGCGGACCAGCGTCCCCCCACGCTCGGGCCTTCGGACTGGTGTCCGGGGTGGTGTCGGTTGTGGCGGTTGGTGCGTACGTGTACGCGCTGCTGCGCCGAAGCACGGCCGCCAAGGCCCCCGCTGGACCCACGGGTCAGGATGGACCGCGTCCAGGCTCGCCCGCCGCAGGGACAGCAACCCCGCCCAAGAACGCCGGCGCCGGCGCCAGCGGCAGCAGCAGCTTGTTCCGACCGCCTGGTGCCTCGCAGCCCACGCCGGTAGCTGCCCAGCAGCCGATAGAAGCTGCTGCAGCAGCGGCGGCCGCGGTGGCAGGGAGGCCGGCGGCGGCTGTCGCGGGACCGGCACCGCCGCCGCCGCGTTCGTCGCCCGCGAGGGAGCGAGGCTGGTGGCGGCGCCTGGGGCGCCTGTACTACATCAGTTTCGGGTCGCAGTACGGGCTCGTCCCGCGAATCCGAATGGGCACTGACAGCGGCGGCGGCGGCGCCGGCAGTAGCAGCCTGGCGGCGTTCGAGGACCCGGCAGATGCGGAGTTCGTTGCCAATGTACTGTGGGAGGACCTGGTGGTCAACGGTGCGAGCTGTGTATAGTGTGTGCGTTGGGTTTGTTGGGGTTTGTTTTTAAGGAGAATCCGGGGGAGTGGTTGCATAAAACCGGTTAAGAACCGGTTACTTGACGTGGGAGGAGTGTGGAGGGGGGGGAGGGGAGGATGGGTAAAGCCGGGGATGCGGTACAGGGAAACGGGAGAAACGTTTCAGTACGAGAAGGACTGTGTGGGATTTGGCACGTCGGATCGGGCGGTGGCGACGCTATTTTCGCCTTACGACAGGTCCGCAGCTGCTGGATGCGTCGGGACTCTTGTCTTTTCCTCCTCCGCCTCCTACATGACCCGGTGTTCTGGCTCCCTGACCCCCCCCGCTTACCCCGCGTTCCAGCATGCATCTCAAAACGTCTGTTCTAAACGGCTTTTTCGGGCCACGGGTCTTCCTCGAACCCCGCTCACCCCGCAGGCGCACAACCAGCTGGTCCCCGCCCCGCCAGCATGGGGGTGCTGTCCGCCGCGCCGCTGTTCCTGGAGGACCTGGCGGTGCGCCAGGGAGGGTGGCGAGGAAAACCCTCCAGGGCGCCAGGGAGGGTGGGATTGGGAGGCCGGGGCCGGGACGAGCTGTAAGGGGGGGGGGGGTTGGCGTGAAAACCGGTGACGGGACCAAATCGGGGGACGACCGAATCGGGGGTCTAGATATGTTGCGGTAGGGCCTTCGGTTGAAGGTGGGCCCGACCGCCTCGCCACAAACTAGCGGCGACAGCAACCCTAATCGGCCTTGGCGCACGTCTCATGCCGTCAGCCACAAACCACTAGTCAAAACACCATCCGCGGCCCCCCCACCCTCCCTCCCCCGACCTCCCGGCCCCCCGCCCTCCCTGGAGCCCTCCCCAGGCCATGCGCGGCGCCCCCCTGGAGGTGGTGGCCGGTGACGGACTGCAGAAGGACGTGCAGCTGGGAGCCAGCCAACTAGAGGTACGGCACCACATGTACGGCAGCGCACCATGTGTACGGCAGCACACCATGTGTACGGCAGCGCACGCAGCGCAACATGTGTGAACGGCAGCGCACGTGGCGGGGCTGGTTGGTCGGCGCGCCGCAGTTGGTTGTGGTGCTCTGCTTTTTTCCGTCTTGCTGGTCGCGTTGCGCTTTTCCGCTTTTCCGCTTTTCCGCTTTTCCGCTTTTCCGCTTTTCCGCTTTTCCGTCGGATCCCGCGAAGACTGCCAAGGTTCGCCTTCATCCTTCAACACTCGCCGGCATGACGTCATCCATCGGCGCCCCCCCCCCCCCGGGCTGGTACTCGCCGCCGCGACCTCGCAGGTGGTGTTGGCGGCCCTCGTGCGCGGCGCCTCTCCCGCGGCCGCCGCCGCCCAGGCGCAGAAGCTTCTGGACGAGGCTGCCGCTGCCGCTGCCGCCGCCGCCGCCGCCGCCGCCGCTGCTGCCGCGGAGGATGAGGACAGCAGCCCTTCGGGCTCGTCAGGCTCGTCGCCATACAGCCGCAGCGGCACCGCCAGCGGCGCCCGCACGGCTAGCCCTCTGGACGTGGTCCAGGCTGCGCAGCCCCTGGAGCTATTGACTGGGCAGCGGCCGCTCAAGCTCAAGCTACCGACCAAGTTTGATTTCCCGGGCTACGACACGGATCCACCAACGCCGCCATCAGGGCCAGCCGCAGCGGCGGCGGCTGGGAGGCCAGCGGCGGCGCCAGCGCCAACGGCCGCCGCCGCCGCCGCCGCCGCGACGCCAGTGCTCGCGCCAACCACTACGTTGGCGGCACCACCACCCGCCGCCACGTCAGCCAGCGCACAGGACAGCACGCCGCCGCCGCCCCCGCCAGATTTGGTGGTAGTGGCAAGGCCAGAGCCGGCTGCCGCGCCTCCGCTTCCGCCGCCGCCGGCGCCCGCACTTCCCCAAGTGGAGCCGTCGGCGGTGCGCGAGCCGACGCGCATGCGAGGCGGGGAGTCGGAGGACGCCGCCAGTGGCCGCGGCTGGGTGCCGTACGGCGGCGGCGGCGGGGTCATCGAAGCGGAGGTGGTGGACGTTCCGTCGATGGCGGCGCCGTCGGAGGCGCCGCCGGGGCCCCAGGCGACGGATGAGCGAGGAGCGCCGGCGACTGCACCACCATTGGGTTTCGGAGCTGCTGCTACCAGTGATGACGCTGAAGAGGCCATGCGAGAGTACCGGGAGCTGGAGGAGCTGATGGGTCTGGCGACAGCTGGTCGAGCTACCGTAAAGGCCGCGGCGGCCGCAGAGGGCGCTGAGGGCATGCAGATGGATACGGCCGGCGGCTTGGATTCAGGTTCGCCTGCAACGACGGCGCTGGTCGGTGAAGCGGAAGCGGACACATCAGGAGGATTGAGGATGGCGGTGGGTGAGGCGAGGGCGGAGCCGGAGGCCGCGGAGCCGACCGGCACGCGGCAGCAGCCGCAAGGGCTGGATGAAGAGGGGGAGCAGGAGCAGCAGCAGGCGGAGGAGCAACACAAGTCGGGGCTGGCGGCTGCCCGGCAGATCCTGGCGCGACAGGTGGGGCACGGGAGGAGACCCGTGGGTCGGCAATGAAACGTAAACCCGAAAAGGAAATGTTTTGTACACACGCGGTTGGGGATGGAGCAGGGAACCAGGAAACGTGTTGGGGGATGGAGCAGGGAACCAGGAAACCAACAAGGCGGCGAAACGGAAGTGGGCGGGGTCGAGAGGAAGTGCATGAACCGATCAAGGAAATCAAGTCCGGGGGATGTGACAGGAAACCCATTATGGTCGGGAATGTGCCTCCGTGGGGACTGCTTGACTGGCTTGATGGCGGCTGTGACGTGCCGTACCCTGTGCCGTACTGCGTAGGGCCCCACTGACGCTGCCATCGAGGCGGCCCTCACGGCTATGGAGAAGGCCGAGGAACGGACGGAGGAGGAGCTGCTGGAGGAATACTACTCCGTGTTCGGAGGAGGCCAGCAGGCCCCACGCGGCAACGGCAACAGCAACAGCAGCGGGGCCAGCAACGGCACCGAGGTCGGCAACAGCAGCAAAACCTCCAAGGGGACGGGGCAAAGAGGCCGCACCAGCGAAGGCGAGGCCGGCAGCAGGGGCGGCGACCCGGCGGCGCAGGTGGCGGAGGTGCAGCGGCAGCTCACGGTGGTGGTGCAGGCCCTGGTGGCCGCGCAAGCTCGGGGGCAGCCGCCGCCGGCGGACGCGGCCGCCAGCATGCAACGGCTGCAGCAGCGGCTTGAGGACCTGCAGGACACTCTGGCGGCGGCGGCGCCATCGGCGGCGGCGGCGACATCGACGGCGGCGACATCGACGGCGGCGCCGTCAGCTGCGCCAGCCGCTGCCGCGGCTGCACGTGCTGGGAATGGCAGCAGCAGCAGCAACAGCAGCAGCAGCGTATCGGGTCGATCGACAGCGGCGGCGGCGGCGGCGGCACCAGCGGGGTCCGCCCTTCCGGATCTGGCTTCGTTAGTCACCCCGCTGAGCACCTCCGGCAGCGGCAGCGGCAACGGCAACGCCGCCGTCAGCTCCGCCACGTCCGGCGACGGCAACGCGGGCGCGCGACGCGCGTGGGGCGCTTGGAAGACGAACCGTCGGATACAGGAAGTGGAAGCGACGCTGCTCAAGGCCGCGACGCCGACCTCCGTTGCGCGGACGCCGCCGTTGCCGCCGCCGCCGCGGGCGCAGGCCACGAAGCAGTCCGTTGCAGGCGCCGGCGCCCCCGGCGGTGGCGAAGCCAGCCAACAGGCGTCAGAACCGGAGCGGGAGTCGGAGCGTGATGAGGGGGACGAGGGGGTGGTGGTGGTCAACAAGCGAGTCGGCACCAATCGACCACCCAAGGTACCGCAGCTGCGGCCATCACTTGTTGTGACTGGTGCTTCTGCTCCTAATAGGCTGGGCTGGGCTAGATGGATCCTAATTAGGACTTCCAGTCGTACGGCGGCCCGCCGCCTCAGGCCGCCTCCTCAGCTTCTTCAACCTCTTAACGTGGACACGTGGCCGCGGAGAAAAACGTCTTGGCGCGTGGCCGTCGTCGCGAGGCCTAGTTTGGCAACCTGAGCGCTGCCGTACACTCACCCATGCCGCCACGTCATGTGCCGTAACCCGCCGCCGTTGCCCCGGACGCAGGTGGTGGAGGCGCCCGAGACTCGCCAGGACCGCGTCAAGGTGCGGCTCCAGGGAGGGAGGTTGCGAGGAAAACCCGTGCACGAAAGGAAAACCGTTTAAGACAGACGTTTCCAGGGAGGGAGGTGGGGAGCAGACGGCGTGGTCCGGGGCCTGAATCAAGCAGGGAGTCGAGGCAGTCACCACAAGAGTAGGGACGGCTGGGGTTAGGGCACTTGAACGTCAGCGGAATGACGTTGCTGAAGGTGGGTGAAAGTAAAGAGGAATGCGGCCTGTAGGGAGGGGAGGCAAGCGGTTCACAAGGAGGATGGCACCCGGCTCCGGGCACCAAGCCGACACACGGGTGTCCTCTTGTAACCTGCAACTAGCTTGCGGCGCCAGGGGGTCTCTGTGGACTGTGGTAGCTGTATGATGGCCTCGTCCTACCCTTTGTCGCGTCCCCCCCATCCCCCCCATCCACGGGTGTTCCACGAAACCCTCGTCGTCCGTGGCCTCTCCTCCATTTCGTGTTTTTGTCACCTTCCAGTCCCACCCTCCCGCCTCCGTCCCCCAGCATGCAAGTTCTCCAAACTAGTGTACCAAACGTTTACCATTTGGTTTTACCAATCGGTTTTACTAATCGGTTTTACTTTCCAGTGCCGGCCTAAGGGTTTCCTGTCATGCCGACCGCAGGAGGCGCTGCGTGTGTTTTCGGAGATGGGCACTGGCGGCGCCGCTGGCGACGACGACGATGACGAAGGCGCCGACGGCGGCGGTGGGGAGCTGTACGGCAGGGAGATGCACGGCCGCTCCACATCCGCAGGTCAGTCACTGCCCTGCCGTCGCATCGCGCGGCCTCACTCCCTTACAGAGCTGCTCCAGCAAAGCTGCGCTAGCTTAGCTGCTGCTCTCCCATCTCCTGCTCCCGCTACTGCTGCTCCCGCTGCTGCTGCTGCTCCCGCTGCTTACTGTTCCTTTTCCTGCTGCCCGTTAGGCTGGCTGCCTTTTAGGCTGTGATATCCGCCCCTGCTGCCGGTACCGGTATCCTCCCGTTGCTGTTTTCGCAGGTACCCGGCCGTGGTGGCAGCAGCGCTTTCAGGCGCTGTTCCTGCCCACCATCGGTTACCCGGACGGCTCCATAGGGTTCCTGCAGGTGTGTCAGCGAGTACAGAGTGGCAGTCGTTGCGGGCTGAGGCCCTGGCAAGAAGGGGGGCTGGCAGGTTATCGGGCTTGTGGTTCGGAGCTAAGGGCGGAGCCTGGGGGTGGGAGTTGGGCGCGTGGTATGGTATCGTGAAGGGAGCTCATGCACCACCATCTTTACCTCCGTTTACCTCCCACTCGCATCTAAGCGTCCACTGCTTCCATGCCCTCCGGTCTCCACTGCACGCCGCCAAGCCACCCACGTTCTACCACCCACCCACCCACCCGCATGCATCTCGAAACGTCTTTTCTAAACGGTTTTCCTCGCGTACACGGGTCTTCCTTGCAACCCACCCGCATGCATCTCAAAACGTGTGTACCAAATGTTTCCTAATCGGTCTTTACGTTTCAGTCCCGACCCACGGGTCTCCTCTCGCACGTCCCCTGAACCGCCCGCCAGGTCAACGTGTCCCTCTCCGCCGACCGCCGAGACATGCGAGTGTTGGCGTTCGAGGACCGGTCGGACTGCACAGGCTGCCTGACGCTGCTGGCGCAGTGGCCCGAATATGAGGGCACCGACCCGCGGGTTAGCCGGGGGCGGGGGGCAGGGAGCGGGGCGGGTGTGTGTGTCTGCGCCCGAGGGGCAGGGATGTGAGTGTCCAGCTCTGCTGCAGCTTGCGCAAGGTGGGCAGTAAGGGTTGATCACGGAGCACTAGTTCACCCTCAATCATCGCTTTGTGTGAGGAGCGACCCTGCTGTCACCGTGACCATATTCCCACACCACCAGCCGCCGTACGTGAATCCTGCATACTCCATTCCGCCAAGTGCCACACCGTCGTAATGAAAACACCAGCTGCTGGTGACGCTCACCCCGTGGATTCGCGGATCCTCTTATACCCCCCCCCCCAAATCCGCCGCCCAGAAACCCTCGCCTCCATTCCGCCACCAATTCCGCCACCGATTCCGCCTGCCCTCTTCCCCGCTTGGCTTGGCTGCTTGCTCCGCCCCCCTGCGTAGTTGAGCATGATGCCAACGAACACGCTGCTGCAGCAGCTGCAGGAGATCTATGAGGACCAGGTGTGGAGTGGGTGAGGGCGAGGGGGTGAGGGGGAGCAAGGATGGGTTCGCATGGCCACGGACAGCGTTGCGGGTAGGGTTGAGCGGGATGCGGGTAGGGTTGAGCGGGATGGGTGAGAAGGGTTCAGCGGCAAGATTGAAGCGTTAGGGTTGGAATGGTAGGGTATCGATCTCCTCCCACCTTGGACTGCCCCCGATCCTTCCGTCGCTCCCCGCCCTCGCGCTCCCGCGGTACATTAACGGCCAACCTCCCCAACCAACTCGTCCAACCGATATAGTTGGAAGCCAACGCCGGCGTCAAGCGGCCTCGCGGCCTGGCCGTGTTCCGTCGTGGCAAGCTGCCCATGCGTCCGGGCATGGGCCCCGACGAGTTCTTACAGGCGGTGGTGTATCAGCACGCGGCCCAGGCGGCGCTAGCGAGGACCGGCTACAACTTCACGGAGTGAAAGTGTGACGCCCTTGCTTCGCTGCCCCGCGGAACATGAGGCCCCTACGGCTGCGCTCCGGCCCCGAGCCGCGCTGCTGGGATGATCTTAATGCGTAGGGAGGAGGTGTCCAGGGAGGTGTCCTGGGAGGCATCCAGGGAGGGGTCCTGGGAGGCATCCAGGGAGGGGTCCAGGGAGGGGTCCTGGAAAGGAGGGGCCACCGCGTGATGAAACTACAGGTGATGTGCACGCCGAGGAAAATACCACACAGGGCAGGGCAGGGCTGGGCTGGGCTGCTGGGTTGGTCTGCCCAGGATAAGAAAGGAATATTGCTATGCATGCGGAACACAATGTATTGTGTAACGAGTCATGCGCATAGCTACGTTCTAAGCCAGCGTCCGCCGGCGGCTGGCGTTCTGGTTGGTATTGACCTCATCCTGCTGTTCGAACTCATCCTTTGTGTTATGTGCCTCAACACATGCATCATTGTCTCAACACATGCATCACCGTCTCAACACATGCATCATCGGACGCACGCGCGACAGCACAGACCGGCCAGCGCGAGCTGTAGCTGGACGTGCGGCGCGGCATTACAATTGGTTGGTCGCGGAAAGCAGAAGAAAGCGCTGAAATGTCGCGGCACAATGCCGGCAGAAAATGCTCTCAGCATACGGCTCCACGATTCCCAAAGCCAAAGAAGAGAGCGCACACGCGTAGCAGCGACGCTGCAGCATTGTCCTCATTTCTGGTGAAACCGAAATTGGACAACGCCACGGAGCAACAAGTGCCAAACAACAAAGGCATTAGCGCCTTAATCTCGGTACCGTGCTCCGGTTGCCTTTGCTGCTGCGGGTGTTGACAATGATGTACGAAACGGCGGCCGCCTGCAGCACTGTACGGTCGCTCGGGTTGCGCCCGTACAGTGCTGCAAGCGGCCGGCATACATCGTCGTCAAAACCCGCAGCAGCACACCGAACCACTGCCGACACCGTCAAGGACACCACCACCAGCAGCGCAAGGTCCACCAGCACTAACATCATTAGGTCACCTGCTGCGAGGGCGGTGGCGGGACGCGCCGGCGCAGGCTAGATACCGTATCTCCTGGGGAGCTGCCAGCCTCACGGAGCTCGGGAGCTGCCAGCCTCACGCCCGTCCATCGGCACAGACCGGGTATTATGAACCACTCTGGTTTGCTCCCAAACCAGCCGATGTCGGCTCGAGAAGTTCTGCTGGTGGCAGACCCATGCGCGGCAACGTTCGCATGTGACCATTTAAGATCTCACGAAACATCGAATCGAGTCCAACACTCAACTGAAGAGGTCGGATAAACCTCAACAGAAACCCTGCCAAACCCGAGAAAGGCACAAAGCACGCTTCAAACCAGCGTCTGCGGGTTGGGTGGCTGCGCGAATGGAAACTTGAACAACTGGAACAATGCTTCGCCCATTTCTCACTTGGGACAGGGACGCAACGAAGCCATGAGTTGTAGCACGCCTGCAGAGAAGGCTCTGATGCGGCCCACGCTAACTGCATTACCATACGCTAACTGCATTACCGTACGCGTACTGCATTACCGTACGCGCGGTAAAATAGGCTCGCTTGCGTCTCCCTCCAAGTGTGCGTTGAGGTGGGCGACAGCAGGGGTGACGGGAGCGCTGACGGCTTGCGCCTAACCCCCTCTCGCCCTCCCAACTCCCCACCTACCCCGCCCCTCACCACAGCAGCCACCACCACACAGCATCCCCGCCATTTCCAGTAGGAGATGCCAGCGGCACGAGGCACAACACCATACCGGGCGCCACCGTCCAGCCTTCCATCAAGCGCTCATCACCGGACCTCACGGCTCACAGAACCACTCGTGCTTCAGCGCCTCCGTGGCGGTCAGCGTGCGGCTCTCGAGCTTCCGCACCAGGTCCAGCCCCGCGCTGCTCAGAGGGAACTCCAAGTAGGACATCAGCTGCGCCGCCACCATGTCGAGATCCGAGCTCGGCGTGTAGGTGCCGTCGGCCTCCAGCGTGCTACTGCTCCAATGCTGCAGCGGGTAGGGCGGCTGGCTGCAGTCGCAGCCGGCCAGGCCCACGTGCTCCAGGTCGATCAGCATCCACTTGCGCTCCTCCGGCGGCGGCAGGGAGATGAGGTTGGGCCATCGCACGTCCCGGTGCACGAAGCCTGCGGGCGGGCGCCTCATTACCTCATGACTACTGGCGCCTCATGGCTACTGGTGCCTCAGTGGGCAGTGTTGCGCGTCGATTGTGGCGCAGCACGCAAGCAAGCGAAACGGCAGAGCACTACTGCCATGCACAGCAATACAACAGAAAAACCCGCCTTCAGCGTGCAGGGCCTCGAGGCCCGTCAAGACGCCCAGCACTGCGCGCTTGAGGTCGTCCTCGGAGCTTGGAGGGCAGTGGCAGGGTACACCGAGCGGGGCCAGGTGCACGATGTAGTCATCGTCCACCAGGCGCGGACCAGCAGACGATACGCCGTCAGGCGCCCGCTGAATGATCTTGCCGTTATGCCGTGACATTTTGTCGTACACATCTTGGAGCAGCTGCAGGCTGGTGTATCGCTGGTGCAGGGTCGAGAAGTTGAAGAGGCACTTTCGAACGAAGCCTGCAGCGACCGCAGGCCACAGGCAGGCAACAAACAAAGACATTGCGGCGCTGCTTCAAGGCAGAGGCGCTGCTGTCCAGTATCGGTTGGCATAGCAGCAAGGGGGATCGAGCGTGCTTCCAGCTACGAGAACAAATTATAAACGTTGTTGGGGCACTCGAATTGTGGATTGACATGCTGGTACATAATAACAGTCGTAATAAGCATGCCATGCAGCCTGATAGCAGGTGGACGAGCACTAACCAGTCAGGTAGGTGATGGTGCGCACGACCTGGCCGTACTCGTCTTTCGCCACGAGGGTGTCGCCGAGGCGGATACTGATGTACGGCACACTCGGCGCGTACCCAGCCAGCAGCCTGTACGCGTTGCACGTGGCACGTACGACGTGCGCCCGACCAGCAGCTTCCGAGATGTCGTAGCGGGCGCTGATGGGCTTGGTCACAGCCCTGCCGTTCCTGAGATGGTTGGGGCATTTACAGGAACGAGCTGTCACGTGCGTCGATTGCAGTAACATGAACAAACGCATGTGAGGGGCGTGATAACCAGACCACGAGCAGCACTAGTGGCGCCAGCCTGATTGCTTACAGGGAACAGCGGACCCAACGAACACTCACAGACGAGCCCGCCAAACCTGGTAGAAGGAACACAACAGACGCCAGTGTGACCAACAAGCCATAAGCACGTTCACTTATGTGGATGTGATGCGAAGAACTGGGCAATCAGAAATTCAGCACACATGCGAGCCAATAGAAAGGAGGCCGAAAAGGCAGGGGGGTAAGACGCGCATACGCGCAAGTCGTTAGTACTTGCTGTTGGTGTTGGGGTGGGTAGTTTCGTACGTCCCATCACCTCCAGAAGTACACCGCCCCGAGGGCTACCTGCTGGCCGCTGCAGGCGTACGTTCAGTGTGAAGTTATCTGCATGCCTCCACAGCTTGCCGCCTACCTGCAGAAAGGTGCCTGCTGCTACGTAGGCTAGCATGCAAGGCACGGGTTGGCCCGGCAGCAGCGCTGTACTCCACGCGCGGGACATCTTCGTTGACAGCTCGGCAATTGCGGCTGCCATGCCGCCCTCGCTAGCCGTCTCCTCGCCCTTCAGCAGCAGAGCGCCGTTGATCCTGCAAAGAAAGTCCGGCCTGTGGCGTTTGACTGTGGAACACAAAACCAACAATGGAGTCAGGCAGCGTGACAGCACATGGTGCCACACATGATATGGACAGGGGTTGCTGCTTCAAGGGAGCCGACGACCAGAGGCAGGGTGCTTCGGGAGCTGAATGCCAGCACACTACTTTGCTACTGACTTGCCAGGGCGCATGCTGGAACAGCACCAAGTAGATACAGAGCCCAGTGCCACCTGTTGCTCCAGTCTCGTCCGCCACATTCCTGTCCATGTCCAGTTGGGCCGAATGCACGCTCTTCGCAATGAGCCGGAGCGTGCCCTCCACGATAACACTGGCGGAACTAGCCGCACACGCCATCGAGCCCACGTTGGGGTCGTAGGCTGCTACAAAGTACGTGACGACCGCGCTCAGCTTATATGGCTGTGAAGTCTGCAGAGTGCCAGCCAGAGCGTTGGGTCCGCTGGTTAATTGGTCGAAACATGCCCTATGCTCAGGACGCCCGCGCCGCCCAGCACGCAGCAGATGCAGACCTCTGCCACATGTCATCAAATTCCGAGCAGCCGTTAGTGCTGCTATCACTGCTTGACCAACCCAACCCACCTGGGGGTCGTCGCTGTCGGGCACCAGAATACGCCTCAAGTCCGGCTGGACCCGGAACAGCTGCGCAGCGTGCCATGCCCCTAAAGGCAAGCGGAGCCCCTGCCCGAGCTCCCCCTCCAGGCACTGCTGCAGGCCCTCCCCCGTCAGCAGCACCTCAGCAGGGAACGGCGCCAGGCATGCTTGCAGGTACTGCCCCGTGGTGTCGTCACCTGCACATGCTTGGAAGCGAGAAAGCATGGGTCAAGATTTGCTCCTTGCAGTCATCTAGGAAGCTCACCTTCCTAATATCTCTGGCACTTAGGCGATGGAGGCAGTTGATAGCAGATTCGGACACATGACAGCTACACAATAAAGGATATCTACGCTGCAATTGATAATTGCATGCAGGTGTGTCTCGGTACGCTTTCCAAGGTAAGGAACGACAGCCAGACCAGGATGCTTGGACCAGCACCAGCAGTCCACGTTCGGAGGAGCGCGACAGCCCCTAAAAGCAATACTGGAACTCACCGATAGCTCCCGTCCTGCCCCGACCCGGGCCAGCCGCCGCGCCTGGATGGCATGGGGTAATCCGGGAGGCACATAACATGCAGGTAAGCGGCTGCTCAGAAATATGTATGTGTCTTGGGGGGGTACTACGCAGCAGCTGCACAGCCTGACATACAGTGCAGCAAGTGCACAGCCTGACACACACAGGGATGGGATGTGCTGTTTATCGCGGAGGTAGCTAAGCGTTGTGTGGGAGGGTCCAGCAAGGGGACACGGCATGGGGTGGGTTCGAGGCTGGGCGGCGAAGCCTTGGGCGCAAACCCGCCGGGTGGACGCGACGCGGCGCGGCGTACCTCATGTGCCCTATGAAATCAGCTATGGGAAGCAGCCGTAGCTTCCACGTGCGAACTAGTGGGGACGTGCGGCGCGGCATTACAATTGGTTGGTCGTGGAAAGCAGAAGAAAGCGCTGAAATGCGCCCTGGTGAAATGACGCACGGGCACGTTTCCTTGTCTCCCTTGCCGTGCACGTTGCGGCGTGCACGCAACATGTATACGTGTGAGACGTGGTGTGTGGCGGTCCCTCCCGTCCTCTCAACCACCCACGATAAAAGACTTAAGCTATATGATACACGGCGACGGTTTGGCGAAGCTCAAGAGACCCGATACACAACCCTACCTTTCAGCAGTGCCAGGACAGTCGCTTTCGCAACCTCCGGATCTTCATCCACAATGTCGTCTCTGCCAGCCTCAGGCAGACGCATTATGATGGTGATCGCGTTCCCACCTCGCTAAGAGTTAGGCCGAGGGCCTTTAGGCGCCCCTTCCAAGGGGCCCAATAATCAGACCCAGGCCACTATAATATAGTGCATAATATAGTTCGCAGCATTCAACAAAAGAGCAACGTAACGCTTACCTTGCCAAAAGACGAGATACGAAAGCTAACACTTTCGGAGAGGATTATAGGGACGATTGGACTTGTTTGCGTCGATCAGTAAGTACAGCAAAGCGTCCATCAACGCAAGGTGAGGCCATTGCAAAAATGAATTCAACGTGTTATTAGCTAAGCTCCAGAACGTACACCCCGCTGCGACCGGAAGCCTTCCTGGAGTATGAGAGACCACGAAGGGCAGTGACTCACAACATGTTTTCGTCCGCACGCTACACGCTCTTCTGAATACAGCCATAGAAACGTGATCTTAGGCTAGAATATTTCCGATTTAGAGAACAGACGCGTAGTTCACTTCACCGCCATCAACTACCGGTAGCACAAAGCCCAGCGCACCATGGAGGACTGGTCGGACAGGCTGCTAAGGCTAGAGCTGAAGACAAGGCGCGAGTTCGAGTGCTGCTCCTGGAAAAGCAGTCGTCCGACAGGCCGCTGTACTTCGCTGGCAGCGATAAGCAGGCATTGCGGCATTGCTTGCGGCATTGGAGGCCTTGAAGCAGCTGCTGCAGCTGCATGGTGACTACCAGATTCAACGCGATCTACGAGCGTTGCATTTAGGCCTCAATGCGCAGCAGCTGCCGGCCCTATCGGCTATCGCTTACAGTTGTGGCTGTGCGTGAGCTCACGTGCGGACAAGTGGGCCCTGCCGCTTGTGCCTGCCATTGAATGGGGAACTGCGATAGCAGGATCTGCGATGGCAGGATCTGCGATAGCCCTCACCCACCCGCACGTCGCGCCGTAGGGCCTACGGCTTTATCGGTAGTTGACAGCCGGAGCCACTCTGCGACAGTCCCCCAGCCTGAATAGCCGATTTTCGCCTGAATAGCCGATTTTCGCTCTCCGCATAGATAATTGTAACATAGTATGAGTCAAATCATTACGGTTAAGGCGGCTGCCACGGTTGTGGAGCTGCGAGTAGACGGCCGTGAGGACCTTGAAACCGCGGGCTGTCCACAACCGTGGCAGCCGCCTTAATCGTGATGATTTGACTCATACAATGTTATAATCGTCTATGCGGAGAGCGAAAATCGGCTATGCAGGCTGGGGGACTGTCGCAGAGTGGCTCCTGCTGTCAACTACCGATAAAGCCGTAGGCCCTACGGCGCGACGTGCGGGTGGGTGAGGGCTATCGCAGATCCTGCTATCGCAGTTCCCCATTCAATGGCAGGCACAAGCGGCAGGGCCCACTTGTCCGCACGTGAGCTCACGCACAGCCACAACTGTAAGCGATAGCCGATAGGGCCGGCAGCTGCTGCGCATTGAGGCCTAAATGCAACGCTCGTAGATCGCGTTGAATCTGGTAGTCACCATGCAGCTGCAGCAGCTGCTTCAAGGCCTCCAATGCCGCAAGCAATGCCGCAATGCCTGCTTATCGCTGCCAGCGAAGTACAGCGGCCTGTCGGACGACTGCTTTTCCAGGAGCAGCACTCGAACTCGCGCCTTGTCTTCTTCGGGCAGCTCTAGCCTTAGCAGCCTGTCCGACCAGTCCTCCATGGTGCGATGGGCTTTGTGCTACCGGTACTTGATGGCGGTGAAGTGAACTACGCGTCTGTTCTCTAAATCCTATGAGGCCTATGCTGCAAGATTTCACTATGTCTCGTACTGAAAAGGAGTACTGCAGGGCGTTATCACAGGTCGCTACCAAAGGCCGAGAGCAAGTTCACAGCACAAAGATGCCATGACCGGGTGGATCGCGAATTGGTAGAATAGTACGCACTCACCGGCCATCCACAAAGCCATCCCCGATGAAAGCCTGGGCGACCGTGTTTCGTTACCATTGGTGGGTAGCGGTTGGTGGGTTTCGGCATACGCGAGGACGAACGCGGCCACATCAGCGCTCTTACCGCTATCAGTCCGCTATGGCTAAGGCTCCGGAACAAGCTCCGGAACAAGCTCCGGGACCAACCACAACTCGGAACCAAACCCTCGTCCCCACCCTCCCTTCTCCTTCGCCGCTTGCTACGCCTCACCACCATCCTACGCTTTCCGATCCAAGGATGGACGCCGGATGCCGCCAGTCGTACGTGCGGCTTCACTGGGGTGGCCCCCGGCGCTAGCTTCGATGTACGGGTGTCCTGCCGTACTTATATGTACGGGTGTCCTACCGTACTTCATTGTACGCCTGTCCTGCCGTACTTCGTCTTTTAACACCTCCCTAACGAAGCCCCTTGGGCGGCTGGGGCCCGGGCAGCTGCTGCGTGGGCCCTATTAGTAGAGCGCCGGGATGCCAGAAGCTGTGCGCCTCTGCGCCCAGCCTGGCCTGCCAGCAGCCGGCCCCGCTCCTCCGCCTCCATCCGCACCCCTACCTGCACTTCATCACAACCAGCACTGATGGACACGTTGGCCCCACTGCCTGCCCGCCCGCAGACCTAACCACCAGCCAACCTGTGCTCAGACCGGCCTGCTCGCCTGCTTGCCAGCCAGCAGCCGCTAACACGCAACTCAACCCCGAGCCTCCGCGCTACTCGGCCGGGCCTCGCACAACCCAAGCCCTCCTCCCTGGACCCGCCTTCCAGCCCTCCTTCCCTGGACCCGCCTTCCAGCCCGCCCTCCACGCCTCCAGCCCTTC
Source organism: Yamagishiella unicocca (assembly GCA_003116995.1). Classification (NCBI taxonomy): domain Eukaryota; kingdom Viridiplantae; phylum Chlorophyta; class Chlorophyceae; order Chlamydomonadales; family Volvocaceae; genus Yamagishiella; species Yamagishiella unicocca. Next base: position 443,673 of record BDSL01000088.1, read on the forward strand.
CTCCTGGATCCGCCTTCCAGCTCTCCCTCCCTGGACCCGCATCGATTGCTCCTCTGCTCGCGCCCCCAAGACGCGGCGCCTCTCGACGGGGCAGGGGCCTTGGGCGCCGCGGGGCTGCTCACGCCAGCGCCGCCCAGGTCGCCGTCGCGTGTGCGTTGAGCGCCGACACGGACGCCTCCGCCGCTGCTCGCGCCCGCACCGCCTGCAGCCACCCCGCCGCCAGCGCCGACGCCGCGGTGTCCCGCAGCGACGCCGCCAGCAGCTCCGCCGCCTCCGGCAGCTGGCCCGCCGCGAGCAGTACCTCGGTGCGCGCGAGGGCCGCCTCCACGCCGCCCGAGCCGTACTGAGTCCCCAACACCTTGACCGCGTCTGCCTCGTCGGCCTGGCACAGGCGGAGGAAGGGCGGGGTGCAGGGAACATCCGTAGGAACAGGTGGACCAGGAGAAGAGGCATCACTAGCTGGCGAAACGTAACGAGGACTGGGGTGGCACAGCGCATTGTTGTGAGGGACCTGACTCACCGACATCTATGATTTTTCCCAAACCGCCCGGCTCCGGGCTATTATACAAAAGCCCTACACCAAAACCCTTACAACCAAGCCCTGTACACACAGCCCCTGTACACGCCGCCCTCTTCAAGTACAGTGCTCCCCGCCTCAAGCGAGTGTCGGGTACCTTGAGCCAGGCCGCCAGCCGCGCCACCGCCACCGCCAGTGGGCCCGTGCGCTCCCCCGGCATGTAGCTCAGCGCGGACAGGTCGCGACGCAGGCGCCGGAACTGATGCAGCAGCTCCGACCTGGCAGGCAGCAGCGGGGGGGGGGGGCGAGGTGCGGGCAGCAGCGGGGGGGGGGCGAGGTGCGGGAGGGGCCGAGTGAGGGGCGCGCGGAGAATGGCAGCTGGTGTTAAGACGGGGGGACCGGGAGCAGGCGAGGGCTGTCGGCCTCATGGGAGGGGGCGGGCCCTGCTCGGTAGGCAGTCACTCGCAGCTTGACCGTCGATTCGATTTCTTTTTTCCCCACCAACTCGCCCGCCCGCCCAACCACGTCACGCTCTACCCGAAACATACACTGCCCGAAACAGACACTACCCGAAACACTTACCTAGTGGCCACAGGCCCTGCGGGCAGCGCCCCCACCACCGCCCCAACCAGCGGGTCCGCCGCCGCCAAGCCGCGCAGCGCCGCCGCCGCCTGACCCAGCGGCGCGCCGCTCTCCGCCGCCGCCGCCACCGCCGCCGCTCCCGCCGCCAGCTCGTGCCCGCTCTGCGACGCCGCCGCCTGCCGCACACGCGTCTCGTGCGCGATGCTGAGCGCCCCCAGCGCCAGCCTCAGCTGCTCCAGCGCCTCATGCCGCTGCCGCGCCTCCGCCAGGCGAACCTGCTCCATCTCCAGGCGCGTGCGCTTCTCAGCCTGGCGGACCTGCGGGGGTCACATCGCACATCGCGCACCGCAAGGAGGCAGGCGGAAGGGGAGGACCTCAGTGTCCAAAACAAGGAGGGAGGCAAACGCAGAAGGGGTGGACATCGGTATCCAAAACAAGGAGGGAGGCAAACGCAGAAGGGGAGGACATCGGTATCCAAAACAAGGAGGGAGGCAAACGCAGAAGGGGAGGACCTCAGTGTCCAAAACAAGGAGGGAGGCAAACGCAGAAGGGGTGGACATCGGTATCCAAAACAAGGAGGGAGGCAAGGGGGCAGAGGCATGTCTTCCGCTGCAGCACAAGACGGTGCGGCATCTATAAGGGCTTCAGTTCCCAGCTTCCTGTAATGATGCCGCCGGACCCTCGCTGTTTATTATTAGGGCAAGTGCGTTACAACGAAAGGTTGGTTGGGGCAACCCCCGTCGCGTCGTACAGCGCGGCGTCCACTGCAGCCCCCCGCATGACTCATCCACCCCTCACGTGCTCCTACCCCTGCCGTACCTCCAGCTCCAGCACCTCCTTGGCTGACTCCGTGAACTGCCGGAGCAGCGCCTTGAAGCGAGCCACCGCCGCCTCCCCGGCGGCCTGCAGCTGCTCGTTACGTGCCCGCTGGCCGGCGAGTTCACCGCCGACCTGAGGGGAGAAGGGGGGCCCGGGGTGGGGGGGGGGAGAAGGGGGGCCGGGGGTTTCGAGGAAGACCCGTGGGGCCGGGGGTTCGAGGGAAACCCGTGGATGTCCGAAAAAAAAATCGTTTAAAACAGAAGTTTTGAGATGCATGCGGGAGAACTGGGTTGGGGATACGAAAGCCGAAGGTCGTAATATGACCTTTGGCGGCTAAGCTATATCGGGTACGGCGAGACGAAAGGAAGCGAGGACCCCGCGCGACGCACGTAAACTTTTCGCAGAACCGGTTTTGGGCGCTAGCAGGAGAACTGTGGGAGTTGGTGCGCTTGGGCCGGGGGTGGGGTGGGGTGGCGTAGGGTGGGGTGGGGGGGAGAAGACCCGGTGACACAACATGGCCAGTGTAGCCGGCGCATAGCCTTCGGAAAAATGGAGGGGTGGTTGGGTGGGAAGGTGGGGTTGGCGAGGAGACCCGGTGACACGACGTAGGGAACGGAGGGCGGGAGGACGGGGTGAGGCGGACAAGGAGAAGAGGTGGGCGGAGGAAACGGAAGGGGATGAAGAGGGAGCGAGTGCGGGATGCGGCAGTGTGAGGGGGTGCAGGGCCGGAAGGACGCGATGCGTCGCTGCCGTCACAACATCCAGTAACGGCCCGGCACCTTCAAATTTGTCGCCAAAACTCAAATTTGTCGCCAAAATACTGCGCGCCCTAAAATACGTTTAGAATCCATGGTGAATTGCTGCGAAGGGGAGCAACCCCTGGGGCCAAAGGGCTCGCAAAAGGTCTCGGGTTTGGGACCCCGTTCAAATCGAGGTCGCTTATCAGGACTTCCTCTCTACCCCCTCACCTCCTCCATCTGGGCCTGGTGCCACCGAGACACCGCCTCCAGAGCCTCGAAGATCAGCTTGGAGTCCGCCACCGCCTGGGATGGGGGAGGCGGGCGGAGTGGCGTGCAAGCGGTTTGGTTGGGAGAGGGCAGCGGCAGCAAAAGGCGATGGTGAGTGGCAGGACATCAGCGACACGGATCAGCACCGCACGGGAGCCCCCGGCGCGTCCATTCAGGCGCCGATTGGCGATCGCGTTGAGACGGTACAGAGGCAGAGCTAGAGCGGCGCCCATGGTGCCCTAGGGCGGGAGGGCTGACGTGCGAGAGCTAGACGGCGGGGAGGGAGCTCCAGCCCCACCGCGGAAGACCCCTTCCGTGTCTTGCCCCTCCCGCGCCGCGCCGCTGACCTGCGCGTGTCTCTCCGGCCACTGCGACCAGTCGATCACCGCACCGCCAGCCGAGGTGACCGCGTGCCGCACAAGGCCCAGCGGGCTCAGGTCAGCGCCCTCGAGGCCCAGCTGGCCCGGGGGCAGACCCGGCGGCAGCGGCGACGTCGGAATGGAGTCGCTCTGCAGAGCCGCCAGCGCGGCGGCGGCGGCGACGGCGACTTGCGGGGGCGCGGGAGCAGCGGCCGCGGTGGTGGCCGGGGCCGCGGCCGCGGCCGGCGCCTCTGGTGCGGCTGCCGGAGCCGCGGCATTCGTGGGGGCTTCCATCGGCGGCGGCGCCGCCGCCGCGGCGGCGGCGGCGGGGACCGGGGCCGGCGGGCTCGCGGCCGCATCCGACGCTGCCGTCGCGCTGAGGATGACGTCGGCCGCATCGGAGGCCTGCGGTTCCGGCACTGGCGCAGGCGGCTCAGCGGGCGCCTCAGCAGCCGGCTCGGCCGCCGCGGGCTCAGGCGCCGGGGCTGCCTCAGCCGCCGGGGTGGCTGCCTCCTCCTTGCGGCTGCTGCTCACACTGTCGCTGCTTACTGCCGCGGCCGCGGCCGCGGCCGCTGGAGCGGCCGCTGGCGCGGCCGCTGGCGCGGCTGCTGGGGGCGCTTCCTTGAGGGCCGGCGGCACGGAGGTGGCTGGTGGCGGCGGCGGCGGCGGCACGCTGATGGTCCGGGGGGGCTGCTTGCGAGCCGCCCGCAGCTCCTGTACCGCCCGGGCCACCTTCTGATCCCACTCCTTGTCAAATTCCTGTGCGTGGGGGGGGGGCACAATGATACGGTTGTACGACATGAGGAGGAGGGGGGAGAGGGGTAGCAGGGGTTGGAGAGCTGAGGGCTGAGGGCTGAGAGGCGGGCGGGCAAAGTACAAATGTGCATGAGGAAGGCAGAGGGTACAAACGTGCATGAGGAAGGCAGAGGGTACAAACGTGCATGAGGAAGGCAGAGGGGCACGTGAGCAAATGGGAGTTGGTGTTGCTCGGTGAGTGGGACGAGCACGGTTCCGTGTCGTGACGGCGGTTGGCATGCGGACGAGCGGTGCTGATGGCGGACGGCGGCGCAGCAGCGCTGTTTGCGCTGCAGCTGTCCGCTTGGGGTGCTGGTACCTGGCCGTGGCGTGTTACGTGGGGCGCCCGGCGCAGCCCGCCAAAACCACGCAACCCCCCCAACACACCAACTCAACACGGGACAGAGAGAGACCGCGTTACAGTGGCCGCACGACAGGCGACACCCGCCCTTATCCCGGCGGGAAAGCACTGCGGAAGAGACACGGAACCAAGGTCGGGTACGGGCAACAGCAGGCAAACAGCATCATGCAAAGTCAGCACAAGCGACGGCAGGACACGGCCCCATGCAGGCCACCCTTACGCGTCAAAACCACCACAAAAGCCCCCATTGTAGGCTCTTTGCTGTGGCAGCTTGTGAGAGAGAGAGACCGCGTTACCGGGACGCGCCTCCACGGTACGGTACGGTACCCCGGCAGTGTTGAGGACCTAAATCCGCGGCAGCATGCGGAGGGCCGCAAAAACAGTCGCATCGATCTCCCCACTCTAAGGTACCCCGATCGAAACCGTGCGGCGCACGTTCTGCGAACAGAGGCTCCTGGGCGCACCTTTTGGTAGTTGTAGTAGGCCGCGATCAGCGGCAGGCCGATCAGGGGAATGGCCCAGCCCAGCGCCGACCAGCGGCCCTTGCCGGCGGCAACGGCAGCAGGGGCTGGTGATGGGGGAGTCCCCGGGGCGGGTGGTTTGGGGCCTGGGCCTGGGCCTCCCTTCGGCGTTGCTGCAGCTGTGGCTGCCGCGGTGCCGGGTGGCGGGGGCGAGAGCCCCTCGGGGGGCGGGGCGCCAGGAGCGAAGCCTGGCTTCGGCACGGTCGACTGGGTGCTGAAGGCCGCTAGTGAGATAGCCGAGGCCGGAATGCGAGCTGCCAGCCCGCAGCGCAGACCTATGGATGCCGCGACCATCAGGCGCCCGCCGCAACGGAGACCAGGAACCATCGCCCGCGAGGTCAGCCCACGGGGACTTATGCCGCCCAAAGCGGTGTGCTGAGGGGCCGGCGTCGAACTGACCGCTATGTGTGGAAGCGCAGCGCCGGGCAGTCGCCCGCCCAGTCCCTCCTGCTGCTGCATCGCCAGCTTATCAAGGAAGACCCTCTCCAGTAATGATATGCTTTCCTGTTGGACTAGGATGCCGGTAAATAGCTACCGATTTGGGACTCCAGAGTGCGAAAAGTGTCGGAGGCACGGCTTAGGCCCAGTAGACAGAACGGCTTTATCAAAATGTTCAGTACACGCCCCAAGGTATATCGATCAAGCTTGGTGGACTAGGTCAGGCCGCACAGATGATGCAGTGTCGGCAATTCGCTAGGTGTGCGGGCCCTAAAAGACCCCAAGTCGAAGGCACACCCCCAGCGCTGCAAGTGCGCAAACGATAGATCATGCAAACGAATTACACCTGATCAGGTTCGGCGTGGTTCCGGTGCCAAGCAGTACTAATGAATTCATCGGCTACCGGTACTCCTGCTTGGATAATACATTTCGCAGGTATCCATTCATCCTTAGTGAAGAGCACCAACTGGAATCTTGACTTGCGCAATTGTTTTCAACCGAGCGAGCCCGCACATTCCGCTCAGTTTCGTCCGTGCACTGCCAGCTCACTGACGAAGACCACTTCCTCCATATACCTGCTGAGCGCCAGGCGAATTGCTCTCCAGCCATCGGCATCGGCTCCACCTGCATCACGTGCTCGGCCCGCCGGGACGCCGCGCGAACACTTGGCGACACTTGCGACGCAGCGGGCCTCCAGCCCACGCCTCCTGCTCCGGACGTTTCCATCTGGACCTTACTGCCGCGATCAGCCTCACCCAAATCCCAATCACCCGTTATGGCCTCCTCCACCGCAACCTCCGGGGGGCGCACGGCCTCAGCCAGCTCCCACACCAGCCTCGCCCTCAGCCGGGCCCGGATTCTCTCAGGACTCCGCTCCCCGCCCGACTCCTGCAAGAGGCCATGCTGCCCGCCTCGAAGCCTGAGCCAGCCGGTGCCCTCCGCCCAGGCTCCCCCCCACTCGCATCCGCACCTGCGCCCGCGGCCCCTGCCGCTGCACCCAGAGATAGCTGCCGTCATCTTCTCGGAGGAGGTGATCGAGGCCCGCGTGGCTGAGCTGGGCAGGTGGGCTGCGATGCCAGTGTCCGGACGGCGGTGGTGACAGCATGTCGTTTGCGCGCCTGCTCTTTGCAACTCGGTACTCGGGTATTTATTCAATTTACGAGGAGAGCAATCGAGGAGCGACTATGCGAGGGCGGTGGAGTACCGCAATCGTTTTGGGACGGTTGCCGCAAGCATTTTGGAGCAGTGTGCTCCAATACGCTCGGCACTACCCTACACCCGATCCAATTCCCCACATGTACCCGCAGGCTGGTGGGTCAGGACTACCAGCACCGCGACCTTCTGGTGCTAGGGGTAAGGCGGGAAGTGGACGGGGGCACCGGAGGGAGGAGCGTTAGGACGACGCCCGCCACCACCAGCCGTAAGGCCCAATGGCAACCCCCGGCACCACACAACCAAAATCCAGCCGAGGTGCTCCTGGCCCTCATACCACTTCCCCCGCTCTGCCAATACCTTCCGACGTTCCCCTTTGCCACTTCTGCTTGGCCCCTCCTCGCCGCCGCTGCTGTCAGGTACTCAAGGGTGCATTCATGTTCACTACTGGTGGGGGGGTTGGGCTGTGACGGGGCCGGGTGCGTTAGTTCACTGAGTTGAGCCTCTGGACGGACACGGACAGAGGCGTGTGTGCTTGTGTGTGCTGGGTGCCTGGGGATCTGCGATATGGAGCGTACTACGGGTGCACTCAGTCGGCAAGACATGCGGCTCGGATGGGTTTGGCGCTGCGCAAGCGACGCGTGCGCGCAATGCCTCAGTGACCGTCATGCTGACTTGCGGTGGCTCGATGGCAGTTGTTGCGAAAGTCGTTAACCGTTTGAGCGAGAACAACGACTGCAACCCACAAAAGCGAGCTGCGGTTGGAGTCGTCATGTTCATGACTCGCGCTTGCGTCCCCATGTGCCACATACACACCCTGTCGTACGACAGACCTTGTACGGCACATTTACCCGTACCCGACCTCCCTGGAGGTGGACTTTTTCAAGGCCAGCTCCTACGGCTCCGGAACCACCTCGTCCGGAGTCCTGCAGCTAGACTCGGCGTTTCGGATGGAGAGCGTTCGAGACAAGCACGTGCTGCTGGTGGGTTGGGCGTTAGGGGCTGGTTGCGAAGTCCAAATGTTTTCCGGCTCAGCCCTTACGTACCGTTCACTCTGCCGCAGACATCTTTCCGCTTGACATCCGCCAGACCTCCATCCCAACCTTAACTTTCCTCCACCCCATTCCGTACGGCAGGTGGAGGACATTATCGACACGGGCAACACGCTGAATCGGCTGGTGGCGCTGATGCGGGAGGCGGGAGCGGCCAGCGTCAGGGTAGGGCCCTCGGGAAATACATCTCGCGCCGGACGATATGTGTGTTCCTACCTGGGTGGCCTGGGTAGTCTGGGAAGTCTGGGTAGCCTGGCTAGTCTTCGTGAGAGCTGGTCTTGTTTGGCATGTAGGGCGTCTGAAGTGAAGTAGGAGGTGCGTCTCCTTGCCCCTGCTTTGGGGGCGCCAAAGCCCCGACAGACAAGGCTGCGCGTGCGGCTCTGATTGTATATACGACACGTGCGACAACACACCCGTGGCTAATAAGCGCGCTCGTGTAGGGTTCAGTCGCTGCTTCACGTACGGCGCTAACCAATAACCACCTTGGAACTACCCGATCCATTGGCGGCAGGTTTGCGCCCTCCTGGATAAGAAGGCAAGGCGGCGAGTGCCAATAGAGGCCGACTACACTGGCTTCGAGGTGGGTGCCGTGCGTGCCGGCTTTGAGGAGCTTCCACCTGGTTCACCTTGTTCTCCAAGCCTTACGATGGCTGTTGCCGTGCACAATTTCCCCAAATGCCCACATGAAGAAAATGCAGCACAGCTAGTGGCCGCCTGCCTCCCGCCTCCCTGCCTGCCACCCATCTTCGCAGTGCCCCGACGAGTTCATCGTTGGCTACGGCATCGACTACGCCGAGAAGTACCGCAACCTGCCGTACATCGGCTCCGTTCGGGAGGAGTTCATAAAGCACTGACGAACTACCGTGGCCGTATGGCTGGGCGAGGCGCATAACACATCATCATAGCATAACATCCGAGCAGCAGCCCGCGGTGAGGATTAAGCCTCACACGCACGTGCGCGCGAGCGCCGCGAGCGACGCGCTGCGAGCGCTAGGCTGCGCTGCGTTGCGTGGCGCAAGCACGAGCGCGCAAGGACCTCTTGTGTAGATGGTGTAGAAAAGGAGCCTAGTCGTGAGCACACGGAGCGCCGTGAGCATGCGCGTCGAGTCGCGTTGCGTCGAGCGATTAGTTCGTGTTCGGTGTTGTCGCGTCGTGGTGCGCAGGGTGCGAATGGGAAGGGCCTAAGGCTCAGCTCGTCTGGCAGGAATGACTCGGGTGCTGATCAAACTGATCATGTTTGTCAGCGGCCGGGCTCGCTGCCGCGCGCAAGGCACTGACGACTAGCTGCTGGCTAATTCAACATTGAGAGGGGCATGAGTACGATTCGGTCGTGGCGTTCGGTACTATGTACATTCCACCTGACGGCAACGGGCGCGCATATTCCTTGGTCCTGCTGTGAGTTAATTAAGACTCAAAATGTATTTCAGGCAGTGAAGCATCTCCCTCAACTCCCAGTATTGACTTTGCTCGCCAAGGCACTTGAGTAGGGCTGAAACTAGAGGCGCGTTTGGTGGTGGAAGGATGGTGCGGTGGGGGGTGAAAGCTTCCTATCCCTCAGGCACGGATCGATTGGTGCCACACGGCCGCGTCTCGTATTGCGGCTTGAACCCTCGTAAGGCCCACTTGAAACCCCGGCCGGGGCCGCGGGCTGGTTCGTTTGGAAACCCAACCAGGGCCGGGGGCCGAGCATAGCGGCCCGCAGGTGTTGCTGGCCTGCGTGCAGCACGGGCTGCCGCGCGACGTGGGAGGCCCTCGAGGCATGTCGTACTCGGCATCAGATGTGCTCAAGGCGCAGCGCCAGTGTATGCCTGTGCACGTGAGCCTGTCATGCCCCAGCGCCGGCATGAACGATTCGCGGGCATTAGTCATGGTTTCGGTGCCGCTCCAGAAACGCGTATCTGGGCATGACAGTTGGTGTGAAATATCTCGCAAGTGTGTTGTTAGGTATGGTTCGTTGACACTAAGTAACGGACGCCGTCTTATACCGTCTGGTAACTTTCGGTGTTAGGTGGTAGCTGGCTCACGATCGGAGCCGCAGGGATTAGGTGCGCACATCGGGCCCACAGAGCCTCCGCCGCCTTAGCACGCGCCGGATGCCACGCCTGGCATTCCCGGCCGTGCTCGAAGTATCCTCTCGCACGAGGTGCCCAGTTGCAGACGTGTAACAACAGTGTCGAGCATAGTTGCCCCCGCAAGCAACAGTGCAGCTGTGGGCCGCGCTTCGGTCGGGAGTCTGGATACCCGGGGCAGTCCCCGGAAGAGGTAGCGACTTGCGGCGTTCACCTGCTAACGTGTCTACGACCTGGTCAGTTGTAGCCTGAGCGCTAACGACAGCGCGCGCCAGTCAGGCCTGGAGCCGGCCACGAGTGCCAGCCAGGGAAAGCACGCATGCTTCTTTGTGATCACTGCAACACCGGGTGGCACCTGAGCTGCCTGACGCCGCCGCTCAGCGTTGCCCCGCCAGGAGCCTGGAGCTGTCCACAATGCCAACGCCTTCGGCAGGAGGAACAAGAGGCGCCGCCACCGGCGGCGCCGCAACCAGTGGAGCCATGCATCGGCAAGGTGCTTTTCCCGCGAGCTTCGACGCGGAAGTTGGATTTGGAAGCTGAGGGGCTGCACGGGCAGCGTGTTCAGCAGTTGGAAAGCGGGGGCCGGAGAGGGCCAGTAGTTGTACGACACGGGACACTGCGGTTCCGGGGTGCGATTGCTAGGCCGCGCTACTTCTTAGTGCAATGGTCCACCGAGGAAGAGGAGGAGCTCACCCTCACGCGTGCCAAGCGCATGCTGGCGGGTTCGTAGCAAGAGAGACCAGCCTGGTACGAGACACCGGGTGGGGTTTGGCGCGTTTAGCAGGGAACGTTGTCAGGATTGCCTTCACCCCATAGGGGTTGGGGCAGGAGCATCATAGCACGGAGGGGCGCCCGCCAACGCCTGCGTCCAATGTGCGGCTTTTTTCCTCTCGGTTGGGCCTGGCTCGATGCCTACTCAACGATCACGAGCGAGAGGTTGTTTTTGCCGCAGCCTGTGCCTCAGGCTGCCTTGTGGGGTACGAGGTGTTGTCTGTCTTGGGTTTGTGTGTGAGTACGCTCGGAACAACCGCGTGCGTGTTACCCCCACACTTGGTTGTGGGGGGAAGTGTTACACCTAGTCGGTGATATGATGGGGGGAGAATTTGGCGCGTCTCATCCACTTACCGGGCGTGGATGTTCATGGGATGTTTATTTTACTTTACATCGGGATTTATCTTCCTCGGGAATCCGTGTCACCTGTCCTCACCATCCCCCTCACTGCTGAGGAGTACGATAACCTCAGTGATGACAGTGATGGTGGGTTGAAAGTGGGTTGTGACTTGGGGACGTGGCCAGGGTGTCATGGGTGTGCGGCATGCAGTTGTGTAGTGTCATAGTTATGTGCCATGAATGTTGGGACTGGTAGGCATTGCACCATGATCAGGATTGATGCCCACAGACATATTGTGGCACTGATTCTGTGGTGTATCGGTGCAGGCAAAAGCGCTGGCCAAGACGACCAAGATGGTGATGAAGATGCCAGTGATGACAACGGCATGGGAGTAGTGGAGGGGGAAGACGACATGGCAACGGATGATGCGGATACAGATGAGGGGCTGAAATGCGGTAAGGTCCTGCGGGAGGATGCATGTGATGGTGTAGAGCACAGGGTGGGCGAAGTGCTGTGCGACATGCTTGCGGGATGCATAAATGAGGGAGGGGTGGTACGGTGCTTGGAAGACGAAGGATCAGGCACTGTTCAGGAGGATGGTGAAGCTGATAAGGAGCGACAGCGGGTGATTCAAGCGCATGCTAGCAGCTTGTTTGGGAGGGGTACGAAAGGTGGTACTGATGCACGAAAACGGGACTGGGGGATTTATGTACGGATAGTGTACAAGGAAGAGGTGCCAGCCTTGGACGAAATGCAGTGGCCACCTGCACGGCAGGTATGGTTGGAGTTTATGAGCAGGGCACGGCCTATGGTTTCGTCCTACAAGCGTTTCAGGATTTTGTTAGGCAATGTGGCAAACATTGGGAGCGTGTATTTTGCACGTGCACGGGAAATGCAGGTAAGTGATGTGGATCCCCGAAAGCTGTATTCAGCAGACAGCCGAAACCTCATGATTTTGCTAAAGCGTGAATACGGTGCCGTACGCTAAGGGCATGAGTTGCGCCCTGCGGTTAGCGTCGTCTGGTAGATGTGGTTACATGGCTTTGATTGCCGGTAATTACGGTAGTAATATTAATACTATTGTTGCAGTAGATGTGAAGCCAACGGACACATGTGCATGTGTCGGCAGCAAGGGTAGATGTGCTCCAGGGATGGCAGTTAGCCACGTTCGGGAGCGCACCTAGGCCCGCTGCCTGGAATGCCCAGGCAGCGGAGTTTGTCGCCACAAACTAACAAAGTCTGGAAGAAACAGCCCTGTACTGACACATCGCTGTAAGACTAGTGCGTACCTCCGTCCATTCTCTAAACAGCATCCACAACTTGCACGTCACAGTGTGTTGATTGCTCAGCCGTGTCCGGCAGTCTTTTCGCTCTCTTCACCCAAGAGCCGACGCACGCGCGTCGGTGCCGCGTCCGGCAGGCAGGCGGCCTCTGGAGCTGTGTGTCGTGACAATTAGAACGGATGCCAATGACAAAAGATGCTCCTGCAACAGTGGGCCTGATACGTACTGGTCCAGACAGATGCTACGACAGTCGCAGTAGGTCCGGGATAATTAAAGGATAGGCTGGGGAAAACAAGATAGGCGGTTGGCGCAAGGAATTGATGGGAGCATGGTGGGGGCATGTTAACGATAAAAAAAATGCTCCCATACACTGTGGACTGGATACTGGTCCAGACTGGTGCCGCGACTGCCACAGTAGGTCCGGGATAATTTGAGGAAAGGCTGGGGAAAACAAGATAGGCGGTTGGCGCGAGGAATTGGTGGGAGCATGGTGGGAGCATGTAGGTGATCAAAAACATGCTCCTGTAAACAGTGGACTAGATACTGGTCCAGACTGGTGCCTCAACGGTCGCTGTAGGTTAGGGATATTTTGACGAAAAAGCTCGGGACAGCATGATGGGCGGTTGGCGCGAGGAATCGATGGGAGCATGGTGGGAGCATGGTGGGAGCATGTTAGTGATCAAAACATGCTCCCGCAACAGTGGGCCCGGGATGATTTGGGGACGGCATGATGGGCGGTAAGTGCGAGGAATTGGTGGGAGCATGGTGGGAGCATGGTGGGAGCATGTTAGTGACCAAAACATGCTCCCGCAACAGTGGGCCTTATACCGGTCCGGACAGATGCCGCGACGGTCATAGTAGGTCAGGCCTGCTTGAAGTAAGGTTTTGGGATGGCAAGATCGTCCGTTGATGCGAGGAATCAATGGGAGCATGGTGGGAGCATGGTGGCTGGTGGTGCGTCTATACACTGCTGTCCATACACAGTCCATGCACTACAGTATGGTCCTTTTCATCACGGGCATAGGTGTAGACATGGCAGTTACCAAATGCACGTGCTAGGTGCGCGAAATAGGCAAGTTACGTGGGAGCATGCTCCCAGTCGGAAATGCGACTGAATTGGAGCACGCTCCCAATCGTATTTCCGACTGACCGGATAGCTGGGGACGTTCCTTTCACCTAGTGTATGCTACCGTTAAGCTGCGTGCCCAAGAGCGAGGCCGATCGAAGGTTGCCGGAGAAGCCGATGCTTGCCGATTGGCCCGGACGTCCTCGTGCGGCGATCCCCAGAGGCGAATTTCGGTGGGGACGTTCCTTTCACCTAGTTTATGCTACCGTTAAGCTGCGTGCCCAAGAGCGAGGCCGATCGAAGGTTGCCGGAGAAGCCGATGCTTGCCGATTGGCCCGGACGTCCTCGTGCGGCGATCCCCAGAGGCAAATTTCGGTGGGGACGTTCCTTTCACCTAGTGATTGCTACCGTTAAGCTGCGTGCCCAAGAGCGAGGCCGATCGAAGGTTGCCGGAGAAGCCGATGCTTGCCGATTGGCCCGGACGTCCTCGTGCGGCGATCCCGAGAGGCGAATTTCATTGGGGACGTTCCTTTCACCTAGTGTATGCTACCGTTAAGCTGCGTGCTCAAGAGCGAGGCCGATCGAAGGTTGCCGGAGAAGCCGATGCTTGCCGATTGGCCCGGACGTCCTCGTGCGGCGATCCCCAGAGGCAAATTTCGGTGGGGACGTTCCTTTCACCTAGTGTATGCTACCGTTAAGCTGCGTGCCCAAGAGCGAGGCCGATCGAAGGTTGCCGGAGAAGCCGATGCTTGCCGATTGGCCCGGACGTCCTCGTGCGGCGATCCCCAGAGGCAAATTTCGGTGGGGACGTTCCTTTCACCTAGTGATTGCTACCGTTAAGCTGCGTGCCCAAGAGCGAGGCCGATCGAAGGTTGCCGGAGAAGCCGATGCTTGCCGATTGGCCCGGACGTCCTCGTGCGGCGATCCCGAGAGGCGAATTTCATTGGGGACGTTCCTTTCACCTAGTGTATGCAACCGTTAAGCTGCGTGCCCAAGAGCGAGGCCGATCGAAGGTTGCCGGAGAAGCCGATGCTTGCCGATTGGCCCGGACGTCCTCGTGCGGCGATCCCCAGAGGCAAATTTCGGTGGGGACGTTCCTTTCACCTAGTGTATGCTACCGTTAAGCTGCGTGCCCAAGAGCGAGGCCGATCGAAGGTTGCCGGAGAAGCCGATGCTTGCCGATTGGCCCGGACGTCCTCGTGCGGCGATCCCCAGAGGCAAATTTCGGTGGGGACGTTCCTTTCACCTAGTGATTGCTACCGTTAAGCTGCGTGCCCAAGAGCGAGGCCGATCGAAGGTTGCCGGAGAAGCCGATGCTTGCCGATTGGCCCGGACGTCCTCGTGCGGCGATCCCGAGAGGCGAATTTCATTGGGGACGTTCCTTTCACCTAGTGTATGCAACCGTTAAGCTGCGTGCCCAAGAGCGAGGCCGATCGAAGGTTGCCGGAGAAGCCGATGCTTGCCGATTGGCCCGGACGTCCTCGTGCGGCGATCCCCAGAGGCGAATTTCGGTGGGGACGTTCCTTTCACCTAGTTATTGCTACCGTTAAGCTGCGTGCCCAAGAGCGAGGCCGATCGAAGGTTGCCGGAGAAGCCGATGCTTGCCGATTGGCCCGGACGTCCTCGTGCGGCGATCCCCAGAGGCGAATTTCGGTGCGGACGTTCCTTTCACCTAGTGTATGCTACCGTTAAGCTGCGTGCCCAAGAGCGAGGCCGATCGAAGGTTGCCGGAGAAGCCGATGCTTGCCGATTGGCCCGGACGTCCTCGTGCGGCGATCCCGAGGGGCGAATTTCAGTGGGGACGTTCCTTTCACCTAGTGATTGCTACCGTTAAGCTGCGTGCCCAAGAGCGAGGCCGATCGAAGGTTGCCGGAGAAGCCGATGCTTGCCGATTGGCCCGGACGTCCTCGTGCGGCGATCCCGAGAGGCGAATTTCATTGGGGACGTTCCTTTCACCTAGTGCATGCAACCGTTAAGCTGCGTGCCCAAGAGCGAGGCCGATCGAAGGTTGCCGGAGAAGCCGATGCTTGCCGATTGGCCCGGACGTCCTCGTGCGGCGATCCCGAGAGGCGAATTTCATTGGGGACGTTCCTTTCACCTAGTGCATGCAACCGTTAAGCTGCGTGCCCAAGAGCGAGGCCGATCGAAGGTTGCCGGAGAAGCCGATGCTTGCCGATTGGCCCGGACGTCCTCGTGCGGCGATCCCCAGAGGCGAATTTCGGTGGGGACGTTCCTTTCACCTAGTGTATGCTACCGTTAAGCTGCGTGCCCAAGAGCGAGGCCGATCGAAGGTTGCCGGAGAAGCCGATGCTTGCCGATTGGCCCGGACGTCCTCGTGCGGCGATCCCCAGAGGCAAATTTCGGTGGGGACGTTCCTTTCACCTAGTGATTGCTACCGTTAAGCTGCGTGCCCAAGAGCGAGGCCGATCGAAGGTTGCCGGAGAAGCCGATGCTTGCCGATTGGCCCGGACGTCCTCGTGCGGCGATCCCGAGAGGCGAATTTCATTGGGGACGTTCCTTTCACCTAGTGTATGCTACCGTTAAGCTGCGTGCTCAAGAGCGAGGCCGATCGAAGGTTGCCGGAGAAGCCGATGCTTGCCGATTGGCCCGGACGTCCTCGTGCGGCGATCCCCAGAGGCGAATTTCGGTGGGGACGTTCCTTTCACCTAGTTATTGCTACCGTTAAGCTGCGTGCCCAAGAGCGAGGCCGATCGAAGGTTGCCGGAGAAGCCGATGCTTGCCGATTGGCCCGGACGTCCTCGTGCGGCGATCCCCAGAGGCAAATTTCGGTGGGGACGTTCCTTTCACCTAGTGATTGCTACCGTTAAGCTGCGTGCCCAAGAGCGAGGCCGATCGAAGGTTGCCGGAGAAGCCGATGCTTGCCGATTGGCCCGGACGTCCTCGTGCGGCAATCCCGAGAGGCGAATTTCATTGGGGACGTTCCTTTCACCTAGTGTATGCTACCGTTAAGCTGCGTGCCCAAGAGCGAGGCCGATCGAAGGTTGCCGGAGAAGCCGATGCTTGCCGATTGGCCCGGACGTCCTCGTGCGGCGATCCCCAGAGGCGAATTTCATTGGGGACGTTCCTTTCACCTAGTTATTGCTACCGTTAAGCTGCGTGCCCAAGAGCGAGGCCGATCGAAGGTTGCCGGAGAAGCCGATGCTTGCCGATTGGCCCGGACGTCCTCGTGCGGCGATCCCCAGAGGCAAATTTCGGTGGGGACGTTCCTTTCACCTAGTTTATGCTACCGTTAAGCTGCGTGTCCAAGAGCGAGGCCGATCGAAGGTTGCCGGAGAAGCCGATGCTTGCCGATTGGCCCGGACGTCCTCGTGCGGCGATCCCGAGGGGCGAATTTCAGTGGGGACGTTCCTTTCACCTAGTTATTGCTACCGTTAAGCTGCGTGCCCAAGAGCGAGGCCGATCGAAGGTTGCCGGAGAAGCCGATGCTTGCCGATTGGCCCGGACGTCCTCGTGCGGCGATCCCGAGAGGCGAATTTCATTGGGGACGTTCCTTTCACCTAGTGTATGCTACCGTTAAGCTGCGTGCCCAAGAGCGAGGCCGATCGAAGGTTGCCGGAGAAGCCGATGCTTGCCGATTGGCCCGGACGTCCTCGTGCGGCGATCCCCAGAGGCGAATTTCGGTGCGGGCGTTCCTTTCACCTAGTGATTGCTACCGTTAAGCTGCGTGCCCAAGAGCGAGGCCGATCGAAGGTTGCCGGAGAAGCCGATGCTTGCCGATTGGCCCGGACGTCCTCGTGCGGCGATCCCCAGAGGCAAATTTCGGTGGGGACGTTCCTTTCACCTAGTTTATGCTACCGTTAAGCTGCGTGCCCAAGAGCGAGGCCGATCGAAGGTTGCCGGAGAAGCCGATGCTTGCCGATTGGCCCGGACGTCCTCGTGCGGCGATCCCAGAGGCGAATTTCGGTGCGGACGTTCCTTTCACCTAGTTTATGCTACCGTTAAGCTGCGTGTCCAAGAGCGAGGCCGATCGAAGGTTGCCGGAGAAGCCGATGCTTGCCGATTGGCCCGGACGTCCTCGTGCGGCGATCCCGAGGGGCGAATTTCAGTGGGGACGTTCCTTTCACCTAGTTATTGCTACCGTTAAGCTGCGTGCCCAAGAGCGAGGCCGATCGAAGGTTGCCGGAGAAGCCGATGCTTGCCGATTGGCCCGGACGTCCTCGTGCGGCGATCCCCAGAGGCGAATTTCGGTGGGACGTTCCTTTCACCTAGTTATTGCTACCGTTAAGCTGCGTGCCCAAGAGCGAGGCCGATCGAAGGTTGCCGGAGAAGCCGATGCTTGCCGATTGGCCCGGACGTCCTCGTGCGGCGATCCCCAGAGGCGAATTTCAGTGGGGACGTTCCTTTCACCTAGTTACTGCTACCGTTAAGCTGCGTGCCCAAGAGCGAGGCCGATCGAA
This sequence comes from Yamagishiella unicocca, assembly GCA_003116995.1. Taxonomy (NCBI): domain Eukaryota; kingdom Viridiplantae; phylum Chlorophyta; class Chlorophyceae; order Chlamydomonadales; family Volvocaceae; genus Yamagishiella; species Yamagishiella unicocca. Next base: position 461,223 of record BDSL01000088.1, read on the forward strand.
GGTTGCCGGAGAAGCCGATGCTTGCCGATTGGCCCGGACGTCCTCGTGCGGCGATCCCGAGGGGCGAATTTCAGTGGGGACGTTCCTTTCACCTAGTTATTGCTACCGTTAAGCTGCGTGCCCAAGAGCGAGGCCGATCGAAGGTTGCCGGAGAAGCCGATGCTTGCCGATTGGCCCGGACGTCCTCGTGCGGCGATCCCGAGAGGCGAATTTCGGTGGGGACGTTCCTTTCACCTAGTGATTGCTACCGTTAAGCTGCGTGCCCAAGAGCGAGGCCGATCGAAGGTTGCCGGAGAAGCCGATGCTTGCCGATTGGCCCGGACGTCCTCGTGCGGCGATCCCCAGAGGCGAATTTCGGTGGGGACGTTCCTTTCACCTAGTTTATGCTACCGTTAAGCTGCGTGCCCAAGAGCGAGGCCGATCGAAGGTTGCCGGAGAAGCCGATGCTTGCCGATTGGCCCGGACGTCCTCGTGCGGCGATCCCCAGAGGCGAATTTCGGTGGGGACGTTCCTTTCACCTAGTGTATGCTACCGTTAAGCTGCGTGCCCAAGAGCGAGGCCGATCGAAGGTTGCCGGAGAAGCCGATGCTTGCCGATTGGCCCGGACGTCCTCGTGCGGCGATCCCCAGAGGCGAATTTCGGTGGGGACGTTCCTTTCACCTAGTGTATGCTACCGTTAAGCTGCGTGCCCAAGAGCGAGGCCGATCGAAGGTTGCCGGAGAAGCCGATGCTTGCCGATTGGCCCGGACGTCCTCGTGCGGCGATCCCGAGGGGCGAATTTCAGTGGGGACGTTCCTTTCACCTAGTTATTGCTACCGTTAAGCTGCGTGCCCAAGAGCGAGGCCGATCGAAGGTTGCCGGAGAAGCCGATGCTTGCCGATTGGCCCGGACGTCCTCGTGCGGCGATCCCGAGAGGCGAATTTCGGTGGGGACGTTCCTTTCACCTAGTGATTGCTACCGTTAAGCTGCGTGCCCAAGAGCGAGGCCGATCGAAGGTTGCCGGAGAAGCCGATGCTTGCCGATTGGCCCGGACGTCCTCGTGCGGCGATCCCCAGAGGCGAATTTCGGTGGGGACGTTCCTTTCACCTAGTTTATGCTACCGTTAAGCTGCGTGCCCAAGAGCGAGGCCGATCGAAGGTTGCCGGAGAAGCCGATGCTTGCCAATTGGCCCGGACGTCCTCGTGCGGCGATCCCCAGAGGCGAATTTTAGTGGGGACGTTCCTTTCACCTAGTTACTGCTACCGTTAAGCTGCGTGCCCAAGAGCGAGGCCGATCGAAGGTTGCCGGAGAAGCCGATGCTTGCCGATTGGCCCGGACGCCCTCGTGCGGCGATTCGAGAGGCAAATTTCGGTGGGGACGTTCCTTTCACCTAGTTATTGCTACCGTTAAGCTGCGTGCCCAAGAGCGAGGCCGATCGAAGGTTGCCGGAGAAGCCGATGCTTGCCGATTGGCCCGGACGTCCTCGTGCGGCGATCCCCAGAGGCAAATTTCGGTGGGGACGTTCCTTTCACCTAGTTTATGCTACCGTTAAGCTGCGTGCCCAAGAGCGAGGCCGATCGAAGGTTGCCGGAGAAGCCGATGCTTGCCGATTGGCCCGGACGTCCTCGTGCGGCGATCCCGAGGGGCGAATTTCAGTGGGGACGTTCCTTTCACCTAGTTATTGCTACCGTTAAGCTGCGTGCCCAAGAGCGAGGCCGATCGAAGGTTGCCGGAGAAGCCGATGCTTGCCGATTGGCCCGGACGTCCTCGTGCGGCGATCCCGAGAGGCGAATTTCGGTGGGGACGTTCCTTTCACCTAGTGATTGCTACCGTTAAGCTGCGTGCCCAAGAGCGAGGCCGATCGAAGGTTGCCGGAGAAGCCGATGCTTGCCGATTGGCCCGGACGTCCTCGTGCGGCGATCCCCAGAGGCAAATTTCGGTGGGGACGTTCCTTTCACCTAGTTTATGCTACCGTTAAGCTGCGTGCCCAAGAGCGAGGCCGATCGAAGGTTGCCGGAGAAGCCGATGCTTGCCAATTGGCCCGGACGTCCTCGTGCGGCGATCCCAGAGGCGAATTTTAGTGGGGACGTTCCTTTCACCTAGTTACTGCTACCGTTAAGCTGCGTGCCCAAGAGCGAGGCCGATCGAAGGTTGCCGGAGAAGCCGATGCTTGCCGATTGGCCCGGACGCCCTCGTGCGGCGATTCGAGAGGCAAATTTCGGTGGGGACGTTCCTTTCACCTAGTTATTGCTACCGTTAAGCTGCGTGCCCAAGAGCGAGGCCGATCGAAGGTTGCCGGAGAAGCCGATGCTTGCCGATTGGCCCGGACGTCCTCGTGCGGCGATCCCCAGAGGCAAATTTCGGTGGGGACGTTCCTTTCACCTAGTTTATGCTACCGTTAAGCTGCGTGTCCAAGAGCGAGGCCGAATCGAAGGTTGCCGGAGAAGCCGATGCTTGCCGATTGGCCCGGACGTCCTCGTGCGGCGATCCCGAGGGGCGAATTTCAGTGGGGACGTTCCTTTCACCTAGTTATTGCTACCGTTAAGCTGCGTGCCCAAGAGCGAGGCCGATCGAAGGTTGCCGGAGAAGCCGATGCTTGCCGATTGGCCCGGACGTCCTCGTGCGGCGATCCCGAGAGGCGAATTTCGGTGGGGACGTTCCTTTCACCTAGTTTATGCTACCGTTAAGCTGCGTGCCCAAGAGCGAGGCCGATCGAAGGTTGCCGGAGAAGCCGATGCTTGCCGATTGGCCCGGACGTCC